>OY804580.1:77337138-77937138 GCA_963680875.1 Bathymodiolus brooksi | reverse complement strand
GCACTGTATTATGATTCATCCTTTATTTATGTAATGGAGAGCAGCTATGTATTTACTAAAAATAACTAACGAGACGAAATCAGATGCGCACAACATCGTTTTTATTGGTGGAAAATTTAAATCCTATCCCTATATGTTTATCTCATCACTTGATCAACAATAATATGTCACTTTCTCTTATTTATTGTGGGGAAATATCGTTTTATATCTCAGTAGTAATATATGTGTTTGATGTATATTTACCTCGATATATACACAAAGAAACAAGTTAAGAACTCTCTGATATATTGAATTATAACATGTTACCATGGGGTTGCTTTTAACAAGACATGTGTTCCATTGAGAATATGTGAGTATACAGGTGTTCAGTACGATATCGAGATAGCATGTACGTAGGCAGTGCCTCCCATGCATTATCCAAAATTCAGTATGTCCTCGTTTCAAATTTGGGGACTTACCTCTGGTGTTTTTAGAAAAAAAAATTCTCTGGGAGCATGGTACGAAGACTAATTTCGGAGGAGCAAAGATGTCAAATAATCGGCAAGCGGTCAACAGGAATTTCCTTCAAAGCTATTGGACGTCAGACAGGCTATCATTATACAATAGTCATCTGGCCTCTGAGTAAACACACCCAAACCAACACCGTGAAATACTTTCCAAAATACGGAAGACAATGCTATCCGTAACCAGCCCTGTTCTGTAAAGTCAATAGTAACAAAATAGACGTCTGTCAGCAAGAACAGTGAGGAACCATTTGAAATCAGCAGGACAGAAGTCAATGAGAGTAATTAACCGTCTCATGTTATCAGATCGACATCCATGATTTTGTTGGCATGTTGCTTAGCGGGACATGGCTTGAATTTGAGGACCTGACGTTTAATCCATCGGTCTGACGAGAGCCGGTTTCTGTCTCATATACTAGTGGAAACACTTGTATGACCACACGTTCTTTATTGACGTCCAAATTGCTACAGATTTACGGTGAAGCTATACGAAAAACAAACAAATTTACATTGACAACATTGATGAACGGCAGTTTGTGTTACATAAGATTGTTCAACCTCTATGCTAAGAAGGTCAGTAGTGTAGACAAAATACAAAATGCAAATTCCCATGATCTGTCTTCTACATCATTGGCCCCTTACTCGATATAATACCCATATAGAAACCAATCAAAAGTTTCTAAAATGTTCAAGCAGGCGTAAATATGTATTTCAGCTGTTATTGATGGTTTTTTTCTGTCCGGATAGCCATGTTTTAAGCTAGGTGTTAAAAAAACAAAGAGGGAGAGGCGTTAAGGTGCAAAATTGGCCCCACATTATATTAAAAAATAATGCTCGACATAGAATAAAACCAATTTACCAATTTAATTGTAAGATAAACAAATATTCAATAAATACAACTTTACATGAAATTGGGGACGTTATGACGTCATAATGACATCATAATTAGACGGATAATGCTAAAAATGGACTACAAACGACATATTTAATGTACATTTTAGCTATTTTAAATACCTCCACAGTCTTCCACCAACACCAAATTGAGCAGTTGTTTTGAGTATAGAGGGTTAATGATTATATCAAAATATTTTGTTGGTGGAGGATTGTGGAGGTTGCTAAATATTAATTTATTTATAACCTCAGCCAGACCCTTAAAATCAATATTTTCACTCTTATAATTGTATATATGAGACCATTATATACACAATCTGTACATTTCATGATTCATTTCAAGTAATGAAATTCATCAGTAAATAACTTAGGTTCTGTAAATAATTGTATTTATTTTAAATACAGTTTGTGTACATTGAAACCAAGAGAAAAACTCAGTGCATGCAATCCGGCGTCAATGCCATAAAAAGAACTGGGGACTATAAGTGCCATATATGGCCCCATATTTAATGAATCATTATCTTAGAAAATACTTGATTAAAATTTGATGTGTTTTATATTATAGATGAGATCATACTTTTGAAGTTAAAACTTGTTTCCAACAAAATCGATACATATTTGACGTCATTGTGACGTCATGAGCGTTATTTGTTTGCTGTATTTCGTGGAATTTTGCCCGCGATATTTGGACGGTTTCGAAGAAATTAAGCACCACCGCAGTCGTGCACCAGAAAAATATTTTACCATATTATTAAAATAAATAAAACACAAATACTGTTAAAGTATATTGTTTTGGTTTCATGAGGTGTTAAATTTCTTGAAAAACCACGGGAAAATGTTCAAATATTCCAAGCGCTTAGATGACGTTTTGATATTTGAGAAGCAATCTTTGCCGTAAAAAATGATGGTATGTCGGCAAATGTAAGATAAAAATAAAATAAACACCACTTCATCCAAAATAGTTTTTTTCATAAGCCCCCAATTATTGATTATATATTTTCTTCCGGGATACTGACATAGTTATTACTACAGTGATACGAATGTAAATGTAATGGTCTATCGATGCTACTTCTAAAATGTAGTAAAATAGTTTGATCCAAAAGGAGTAGATATTTTTTGGGCATAATCCAACAGATAGCTCTCACATTATGACCCAAAGGTGTTTTATGTTATGCACTACACCCGCAAACGTTTGATCCATCATTTGTCCATTGCAGGTTAGGTGTTTAACACCACTTTCAAAAATATTTCAGTTACTACTTTTGTGGCGGAAATTGGAGTACCCAGAGAAATCCACAGACCTGTCGCAAGTCATTGACAAACTTTATCACATACTGTTTTATCGAGTACACCTCGCCATGAATGGGGTTCAAACTCACAACTTAAGGGGTGATAGGCAATGATTGCATAGGTAGTTGTAAATTCAACTACCATACGACCACGACGGCTCAAGTTCAGTTAAGATGAACGGTAATTGTTTTATTGATATTGATGGAATTTATGATTATCACTGTTTATAAACTTTCTTTTCATATCAATCAATGAAAAGAATTGGATTGCTGAAAGTAGGCTTTTTGTTGGGGTTCAATGGATGGAATTTGTATCTCATGTGAGGTTCCGTCAATTGCAGACACAACGTTAGGCATATCAGAACAATACCTTTTCTTTTGCAACCAGACTGGGATGGTTGGCCTCTGAATTCACATCACATTTTCATAAATTATATAAAGTTTCCCCTTTTGCGCCCAAATTAAACTTTTAACTTCTATCAGTTCCATTCTCTTAAATCAACCTCCAATGGACAAATGATGGATCAAAGGTTTGTGTATGTAGTGCATTGAAAATGCGTTCTGTCATGTGCATAAGTTATTGTTTGCATGATTGACAGACAATATTCATCATATTGTTTTCTGGCTTCTGAACTGTCGATCGAGAAAAAAATAAAATATTCTAGACAGGCAGCAAATAGCCAGTCGATGGGGTTTGCAATTAATATTTCGCATGCATAATAGCGACACCACAGCACAATGTGTGGAAAATAAAAATAATCTTCTGGAGTTTAAATGCGTATTAACTGCATTACATGTAAACTGTATGATTCTGTTTGATAAAGTCCTTTAACTAGAACAGGAACAAAATGTACACTTGAGTTAAATAGTGTTGTAATAAAAGATCGTAAACGTGATGTACAAATATGAAAGAATGTCAAGGTATATTTTAAATGAGGTTAAAACAAGTCACCATTTGATATTAATTCGGTTGTATTTCATTTTGACGATTCTAATTACGGAAGACGATCACAACCATATTGTTTTTGATTGGATTAAGATTATAGCTGTATAATTATATAAAATATCCTATTATTATTAGAGTCCTAACATGACTACGAATTTGACATAAATAAAATAACAAATGGCTTCCCCTAGGAAAACGCCGACTTTATGTAAAAGGGACACCAGACATCTATGAGGAACGAATTTAATACATCCCTTAGCGCGGGATGTAAATGACACACTCCTTACACGTAAAAGACAACTTACAGCAGATTCTGATAGCAACAGTTTATTATGAGTGTTGTTGTGGGTTTGTCACAAAGCATAGACTCATGGCAGCGACACACATTTTACCTACAGCATTAATCATATGGTTGTAATCTTGTTCTCATCATAAATATATATGAAATACTTGATTGTAAAACAATTATCTATCGACAACCACTTTCTATGGGATATCTGATTCCAAGACTTGTTAACGGTTTATCAAGAAAATAAAAATAGTTCTCACAGGGTCCTAGCTAAAATCGTTACACATTAAGGGACCGACCATTTAACTTGTAGGGGAGGGTTATGGTTTTTTGTTTCGTTCAGAATTTTTTTTTCAGACAACACGAGAGTTAGAATATTTAATTTTGTTGTCGCGTAAAGCGCGAATTTTTGTTTCAGAGCATAGCATTAGGTTACATGACAAAAACTCTGAATCAGATTATTATTTTTTCCCTCCACCAAAATCAGAATATTTTTTTCAGCAACATTGGAAATCAGAATATTTTTTTAGAAAAAAAAACATAACCCCCCCTCCCCCCTGGAAGTTAAATGGTCCGTCCCTAAACATTTTGTTTCACACCATTTCCCAAAATATTTCCATATTATAAAAAAAGCGATCTTTAGATATTGGACTTCTCTCAACCCGCACCTTGGCATTTTTTTTATAGATTTGTGATGGTTGTCCGTAAAAATGTACTGGAATATATCATCGCATTGGTTGTTGCTAATAATAAAGTACGGTTAAAAAAGTGCTTAAAAAAAATTCAAATATGACAAAGTTCTATTGTCCAAATAAATATATCTATTACTTTTCTAAGATTAATACCAAAATTTCGACCAGTTTTCGACGATCAATGTTTCTGAATTGTGGTCCTAGGGACGGATCCAGGGGGCGCACTCGGCGCCCCCCTCCCCCCTAAAATTGGAAAAAATAAGATTTTTTTGGCGTAAAAACGTGATTTTTCACACGAAATACCCCAAATATTTTCGCGCCTCCCTCCGCTCTGCGCAATTTTTTTATGTACGCCCCCGTAACTTGAAATCCTGGATCCGCCCCTGATATTGACCTCAATATGTACATTATCATTGTCATAGCAGACGATGAATCCAAAATTGGTCTGCATGAGATATATTTTTTAAATGATTAAAGGTTTGCTAAGGTGACGAAAAAATGAATTACGAAAACTACAATTTGAACGTGAAATAATAGATGTGGTACGTAGTTCTTACATTTAAAGATGACATTTTTAGATCAGATTTCATGAGATCATTCATGCAATTTCAGCATCATAATATAACCTCTGACAAATTAAGCGATCAAAATAATGAGAGATTTTATCACGTGAAACAAACCGTCGAAAACAGGAGACCGTCGAAAACAGGAGACCGTCGAAAATGGGTGACGTTGCGACATTACTATTCGTTCACTTTAATTTCGTAATACAGCTTCGGAACATGTTTTTATTCCTGAAATCAATCCACATTGCATATTAAGTCAAATGTATGCTTTGTTTATTGAGTTTTATTATGCTTTGTTTTTGTTTTTGTTTTATGCATTATAATACAATGATACGTACTTTCTGTATAATGAAAAAAATGACGTTCACTGCTTTTCATTACCTGAATTTGTCGATCCGCTGTGAGGAATTAGATACACATATTAACTAACTGTATTTATTTCTGAAAAGCACATATTGTGAATACATTTTGGAGAAAACTTTATCGACATCTGAGGTGGGCCCGATTTTGGCCCTTATAGCTCCCAGTCCTTTGAATACAAATGTTGCAGATGTATGTTATCATAGAGTTGTTATCTAAATTTCAAACAACTTTTAATCAGAATCTTGGTGTTTTAGTAATTTGACGATTTTTCTAAATGATTAACGGTTGTATTGGATTAGAGTTTGTTTTAAAGTGTCTCAGTCTAGTGATATTTTGTTTCTTTAAAATATGTCATGTTGATGCTAGGCGAGTCCAAACGTATGTTTGTTCAATTATCAAGAAGAACTATTTCCATAATACAATCTACTAAAATGGATCGCTATAATACTTCTACTATTTTTAGGTTTATTTAATTTGAAATAATAATGTTATTTCATAAGAGATGTGCGTTCGAATCCCGCTCAACACTATGTGTACTCGATACACTTTATGTGATACAGTTTTCAGTCACTTGCGACAGGTATTTGGTTCCCCACGATTATTCCGGTTTCTGCCACTTATATAACTGATTGCCACCATAAAGTTGTGTATATTTTGTTAAGTAAGTATAGTTTTCAATCACTTTGTTTATTTTATCTTAGCGATAAGTTCTGCATTATTTCTATATCAGTTTAGGTCTGTTCCTTCCTTAGAATTGTTATTGTAGCATTTGTTTTTGGATGGACAAATCTATATATGCAAAATATGGAATTATTCTGACAATTAGTATATGAAATAATATTTTCTCTGCAACACTAAATAAATATTTAGCACATCTGATACAGGAAAGCCGGTCCATGCCAGTTAGTAACCAACAGACTGTTTTTGGATTTGTCAAAATATATTCCAGTCGGACCGTCCAATCCATCATCACTACTAATAAGTTCTCTCCCTTGTCTACCATCTGGTTCTACCACTACGACACTGTCGGATCGGTAAGACGTCACGTAAACATTATAATTATTATCCACTGTCACACCTCGTGGACCATTCAGCACTGATGCGTCTTTATATTCCCACAACTTTTCCCCTTTTATCGTATAGCATGTGACGGTACTATTGTCATAGTTTATTTGATATATTTTGTCTCCACATGTTGCTATATAGGAAAAAGATAGCAAATTCCCTTGATTAACTAAAGTGTTAACTCTACCATCAGATAGCTTCATCATTTGTATACCTCTCTTTAGTTCACACCATAACAATACTCCATTGTTCCGTGTTATTCCACTACATGGTTTACTAGTCTTATAACGTCTTACTGTTTTTGCTGATTCGATGTTTATTATCTCTCTACCATTGTTTGTTAACACAGCTACAGTTGTATCATCTAGACATGTAACGTCAGACGGGTACCTCAGTGAACAGGGTATTTCCATATCAAATGTTCCGTCATCATTAAGGATAATGAGTCTACCGTTGTAACTATTGTCTACAAATATCATTTTACCATTCGAACAAAATATGCATCCTGTTATATTAATTATACCTTTTCTTTTTGGTATATTGAATGTAGTATGTAAAGTAAGATTAATATCATTGATTGACTTTACAGATGGAGATTGTATGACAGACATAATCTGTGCCTGTTTAGCCGTTATTGTCTTGATAACAATTGTTGGAGGACTTGTTTCTATAGATACGGATCCAAACGTTGTAATAGTAGACAATATATCCGTTATCTTTGTATTAATCGTGTATATTAAGTTATGTTGTTGTAGACATCCATCTTCAGATATAGCCATTAGGTACTCATCCTCCTTCTTCTTTACCTCTTCCGCAATAGTCTTGCTTCCTAGGAAGGTGTGTAGGTCCGATGCATACTCTTTGGCAGCAATAATATCACTTTGTAATCCTTCTACGGTCTTTGAAATCTTAGACAGTTGTTTTAGCAACTTATCGATTTTGGACTTAATTGTGTCTTCTGTATCATCCAGTTCTTGTAGAATATTCTGTTCTATTGTATCTAAATGTGAGTTTATTTTAACACGCATCTGTCTAATCTGGTCTTGAAACATCTGTCTTTGTTGTCGAATTTCTGACAGATTTTGATGTCGGTTTTTCATAATTTTGTCTACATTGTTTTTGATATCTGTTAAATTCTGTTCAATATTGTCGATCAATGTCGATGTTTTGGATGTTTTAATTATCTCACGGATAGAAGAAAGCCCAACACAATCTTTGTGGTTTGTAGAAATACAATCTGGACAGCAGGGTCTATCATGGAATTGACAAAAAAGTGTGTATTTCATATCATGATACTCACAATTATTACTGATTTCTGAAATAGATGACGGCAATTTGCTATAATTTTCTATAGAAATAACGTCATGATTTCTAGAAGCCTTTGAAATTGTGTGATGGTTCTCACAGTCGAGACATAAACCCTCATCACATTCTGGACACCATTGATGTGCATATTTTGTGATATGTTGAGCCTCACATATTCCACATAGTATATCACATGATGTTGCCATCTCGACCTACAACACAATGTTAAGAACAATATTTATATAGGTTCAAATGAAAGTTTAATTTCAGATATACATACGAAATATAATATGGTATGATATATCAGCTTGCTATAATTAAGATACGTT
Organism: Bathymodiolus brooksi; assembly: GCA_963680875.1. NCBI lineage: Eukaryota > Metazoa > Mollusca > Bivalvia > Mytilida > Modiolidae > Bathymodiolus > Bathymodiolus brooksi. The sequence goes on along the minus strand of OY804580.1, from coordinate 77,928,900 downwards.
ATTTTTAACAACAATATATTTCATTTTACATATTACTTTATGTCATGTGAATTAAGTTGGTTTTCATCACAATGTCAGTTAAATGTTGTACTAATTCTAAGTATTGTATTTATTTATAATGGTCTAAGGCAGGCTGCTTTTATTTGTCTTGATTTAAACCGTGCTTTGTTTATTTGTCCTCATTTAAACCAGTCTGTGCTTATTTGTCTTGATTTAAGTCAAGGTGCATATATTTGTCTTGCTCTGAGCAATGCTGCGTTTATGTATCTTGATTTAAACTATGCTGTGGTTATCTATCTTGATTTAAACCACAGGCGCTCGTGGCACGGACCACCCCCCTTTTTTTAACTTTCTGTTTACAAATTTATTTTCAATAAAATTTCTTTATTTCTTTATTATTTCATCTCTTTTTCCTTATTTTAACTTGTTTGTGTCAATATTCATACAATCTTATGTCAACATCAAATTGCATGTGTCGACACTATATATATACTAATAATCCACAAGGCATGCAACTCGGCATGTTTAAAAATCGCACCCCTGCTCGCTTTGAGTATATTTATTGCAACTTATTTCCATTATGTCATTCAAACTAGGACATGCATCCATTCCTAAAAGACGCATCTTTCTGCCCCTGTTTTTGCTTTGTGTATACGATAGCTCAGTTCTCCAGAATTGTAAGATTTTCACACATTTATTGCCAAATTTTTCGTATAAGGACCCACGGCTGACGGAAGTGACGTACCACTGCATTAACTTCAACGATAGGGTCAGAAACGTTCCAAACATTTAGATAATATTTTTTGGGAATTTTTCTGACCCTATCATTGAAGTTAATGGAGTGGTACGTCACTTCCGTCAGCCGTGGGTCCTTATGCGAAATATTTGGCAATAAATGTGTGAAAGTCTTACAATTCTAGAGAACTGAGCTATCGTATGCACAAAATAAAAACAGGGGCAAAAAGATGCGTCAACTACCACTAAATAAATATTTAACACATTTGATACAAGAAAGCCGATCTTTGGTAGTTGATAACCATTAAAGTGTGTTTTTAATTTATTAAAATATATTCCAATAGGATATTCCAATCCTTCATCACTACTAATAAGTTGTCATTCTTGTCAACCATCTGGTTATATCACTATTATACTATTAGAGGTGCGTGACGTCATGTACACTTTATAATTTTTATCCACGATGACACCCCGTGGATCATTCAGCACTGATACATCTTTAAATTCCCACAGCTGTTCCACTTTTATCGTGCAACATGTACAGGTATTAGTGTTATTGTTTGTTTGATATATTTTGTCTTCACATGTTGCTATATAGGAACCGTACGGCCAGTTCCTTTGTTTCACTTAAGTGTTAAGTATATTAACAGATAACTTCGTCATTTGTATACCTTTCAGGTATTCACACCATAATAATACTCCATTGTGATGTGTTATTCCAAAACATGGTTTACTAGTCTTAATATGTCTTTCTGTTTTTTAGAGTCGATGTTTAGTATCTATATGCCATTGTCTGTTGACACAGCGACAGTTGTATCATCTAGACAAGTGACGTCAAACGGGTAAGCCAGTGAACAGATTATTACCTTATCTAATATACCGTCATCATTAAGGATAACGAGTCTACTGTTGTAACTATTGTCCACAAATACCATTTTACCATTCGGACAACCCATACATCCTCTTATAGGTGTCAAACCAGTAATTCAACCAATCAGAGCTAAGAACATATACAAAAGTAGTCCCTTTTAAAGAAAAAAGTTCCTTTCACTTTGTTGTATTGTGACAAATACTGAATGGAATGGAATAATTAAATTAACAATTGAAGTTAAATGTACAAGGATTATTTTGAGCCCAAATTTGATTGATTTAGTTGTATTTTAATATGGATATGGAGGATTTGATGCATGACCTATAAATAGGGAATTTCTGGGGGATGACAGAGCTATTTTTAGAGTAGGTATTTTCCATAGCCTGGCATTTCACTGCAAGACTTTAAACATGGCCTGATATTTTGACAGAACGTAGAGGAATCATGGACGTTTCAGAAAATGTATGGTCTTCGAAAGGTTAAACTTAAGATAAAATGGCCAGGTAGGCTCGAAAAAACACAAATTTAGTAGAAAACCTTAAAGAAATTAATCATAGATTTCACACCTTAAGTTGAAAAACATCGAATTGAACTTTTGTTGCTATCATGTTCAAATTAGCCTAATAATGTCACAACAGACACAGAGTGACATTTTTCATACAAAAATGTTACAAAATGCATTGTGGTGTCAGATTACATGGTCAAAATGCATGTTATGTAATATTTTGGAATATTGCTCCCAAACAATGGATATACATGGACAGAGAGTATTGCAACTCATTTTATTTTTATTTATGACTTTATAATTATTGGGAATATGTTATTGAATGTGTTTTTGCAGTAAAAGGGCATATAATATTGAAAATATGGTTGATATTAAGAATTTTAAAAATTTCATCATGCACCAGTTTGTTGACTTCAAATATAGAATATGGCGATATCATGATTGGATTTTTTTCAATCCTACAATTTTTTCCTGGTAAATTTTGATAGTTTCAGTTAGAATACATATACAATGTACTCATAAAATAATATAAGGCTATAGAGAGCAGTTTTAATTGAAAATTATGTAGTAAAAACCTGATAATTTAAGTGATCCCAGAAAAATTATTTTCACTGCTTAGCATTTTCTGTAAATTTTTCAAACTGTCAATTTGGATTTCATGTTTTAGAGTATTATTTAGCTGTAACAGTACATTTGAACATCCAGCTTACTTAAACAGTGGGAAAAAATGATGTGGAAGCATATATTTATTGAGTTTTGGGGCAAATTATAGTTTTGTACCATAGGAAATTCCAAAATTTGAATATCAATAAATCATATTTTTGCATATTTGATGGAATTAGAAGGAATTTCAACTGTAGATCTATATACAAAAACTTGTTTTATGCCTTAAACTACATCATTTATGGGGATAAAGCATGAATTAACAAAATTAAGAATGATGTGAACTGATTTTATGGGACGAAAAAAGGGGGGGGGGCTAAATGTAAACATTTCATAGTATTTAGCTATTAAATATACAACTGAGGCATATATATGTGTAGAAATTGCTTATTATGTTAGAAATTAGCTTAATAACTGTAATATATAAGAGAATAGGTAAGTTTTGGTATATTACACAGTCTGAACTCAACAGCTGTAAATGCAGATGTTTTCATTAAAAATCTTCAAGGGGGTACCTTTGCATTTGAACACTTATACTTGCAAATATTAGACAGCCACATACCTTATGAGGTTTTTTGTGGTTGATATTGCCTAAGGAATAGAAATAAGGCCAATAAAGGGTTGGAGAAGCAAGTTTTGTTGCTCTTTAGGTGTCAAACCAGTAATTCAACCAATCAGAGCTAAGAACATATACAAAAGTAGTCCCTTTTAAAGAAAAAAGTTCCTTTCACTTTGTTGTATTGTGACAAATACTGAATGGAATGGAATAATTAAATTGACAATTGAAGTTAAATGTACAAGGATTATTTTGAGCCCAAATTTGATTGATTTAGTTGTATTTTAATATGGATATGGAGGATTTGATGCATGACCTATAAATAGGGAATTTCTGGGGGATGACAGAGCTATTTTTAGAGTAGGTATTTTCCATAGCCTGGCATTTCACTGCAAGACTTTAAACATGGCCTGATATTTTGACAGAACGTAGAGGAATCATGGACGTTTCAGAAAATGTATGGTCTTCGAAAGGTTAAACTTAAGATAAAATGGCCAGGTAGGCTCGAAAACACACAAATTTAGTAGAAAACCTTAAAGAAATTAATCATAGGTTTCACACCTACACCAATGTCATCTTCTCCTCTTGGGATATTAAATGTACTATGTAAAGTAAGCTTAATATCATTAATTGACATTACATATGGATATTGTATAACAGTGATAAGCTGTGCCTGTTTATCATTCATTGTCTTGATAACAACTGATGGAGGACTTGCTTCTATAGATACGGATCCAAACGTCATTATAGCAAAAAATATATCATTTATCTTTGTATTAATGTTGTATCATAAACTAAGTTCTTGTAGACGTCCATCTTCTGATAAAGCCATTATGTACTCCTCCTCCTTCTTTGCCTCATCCTCAATGACCTTACTTCCTAGGAAGGATTGTAGGTCTGCTGCATACTCTTTGTCAGCTATGATGTCACTGTGTAATACTTCTACGATCTGTGTATTCTTAGAAAGTTGCTTTAGCAGATTATATATTTTTGACTTAGTCTTTTCTTCTGTATCATCCAGTTCTTGTAGAATATTATGTTCTGGTGTATCTAAATGTGAGCTGATCTTAACACGCATGTCTTTAATTTGGTCTTGAAGAAACATCTGTCGTTTTTGGGCGAATTTCCGACAGATTTTGTTGCCGGTTTTTTGTAATTTTGTCTATATTGCTTTTGATATCTTTTAAACTCTGTTCAATGTTGTCAATCAATGTCGATGTTTTCGATGTTTTAATTATTTCACGGATAGACAAAAGCCCAATACACTTTTATGGTTTGCTAAAGTACAATCTAGACAACATGCATGGTGTTGACAAAAATGTGCATATTTCATATTATGATATTCACAATGATTACCGATTTCTGAAATAGATGACGGCAATTTATGACAATGTTCTATAGAAATAACGCCATGATTTTTAGAAGTCTTTGAAACTTTGTGATGGTTCACATTCGGGACACCATTGATCAGCATATTTTGTGATATGCTGAGCCTCACATATTCCACATAGTATATTACGTGATGTTGCCATCTCTACCTATTAAAAAATGTTAAAGGAACTATTTCTATAGTTCAAATGAAAGTTTTATTTCGAAGCAGAGATTGAAAATATCAAGTTTTCTTTAACGCACGACTATGACACTTATAGTATATATACACTAATAAGACAGTCATAAATATTGACACAATACACAGCAATATTGTGATATAATTGGTATACAAGTCATTCTCAGGCGATCTCGTCAATGGATTTTATTTACTATTTAACCAGCATCATTCATATTATTTTATTTATAAACGCTCTACTCACAGACACATTGATTTGATCTATAACGACAGATGAAAGTGCGTTAATATAATAACTTCTGTTTTTGAGTGTATGTCTTATATGCTTTTTTTATGACTTCATAGCTTGACCTACACCTCGAAATTGACAATGAACGGCGATTAAGAACGTAACTTTACGACAAAAGAGATGATCTCAATTTACTCATTGTAAGCTTTCCATTTATAATTATGTTTAAAGGAAGTTGAAGATGAAATTCACTTCTTATTAAAATGTGAAGCACATCAAAATGTGAGAACACCATTTATTGATCTTATAAATAATAAAAATTATAACTTTAAGCATTTAGATATTAGAGAGCAATTTATATGGTTAATGTCCAATGAAGACAATTTCATCATAAATCAACTTTCTGATATGATACTAAAGTTACATTCATCTAGAAATGATATAATTCAAAATTAATAATACACAAATGTAGTAATATTTTATGTTATACGATATTAATAATAATAATTATATATCTGTGTTAGATATACAACTGTGGATGATGCACTGTCTCTTAATCTATTACAGGGATGACTATACTTGTCAAAATTATTGATTACAAAATTGTATATTTACATGTATTTGTATGTCTTGTATGTTAAATCCAATCAATCTAATCATACCAATTAGTGTAAATATTGTGATTTTCATGAAATTATACTGCCTATCATGGGCGTCTTTAATTGACAAATAAACGTATTATATTCTATTCTATGTAGCAACATTTCATCGGAACCTGCATATGGAGTATATATCTCTCAGTTGAAACGAAATAACAGGGTTTGTTGTTTCTATCAACATTCCCTGGATAGAGAGGTTTGCTGATAACAAGGAAGCTACTGAACAAGGGTTCCATTTCATTAAATTGAAATCATCAGTTCGAAAGTTTTACGATCGCCACCATGACTTAGTTGACCGTTAGGGAATATCTGAGTAACAAATTATCACGAATATGTCCACCTTGTCTAAAGCAATTCCAGGTCCTTTCTTCATTTATGACTTATCACCCGATTTGTAACTAAATTTACTTGACCGGTGCCACAAGTGAGGCAGGAACTGCTTACCCTTCTGGGCCACATGAGTTCATATCTGGTTTTTAGTGTTGATCATGTTACTCTATCTTGTGTTTTATGTGTATGTTTTGTAGATCTTGTTTGTTGTCTGTCCTTCTTCATTTTATGGATTCTGATTACCCATTTGGTATCTTCAAATTCTTCTTAATGCCGTCCATTTATGCTTGGTTTTAACCATTTGATAAGGATAGGTAGCCGTGTCGAACACAATGGGCATGTTCCGATTTGATACAAAAGTTACACTGGTCAGGTAATTCTAATCGAAAGCTACCAAAAAGGCAAACAATACATTTTATAATAGAAAATTTATCAATTAATACAACACTAATTATCTCTCTATTTGTATGCAATCATAATTGTAATTACTTCTATTAATTTATATGTATTGACACTAGAAAGTATTTATTGTACGTCAATATGTATCCATTCATGTCTACATGACGAGTTGTAAGAAAAGGGGAGTAAAAAGAACAAAGTCTATGACAGGTTATAATTCGAGAATTTTTGTAAGATCTATATTTAAAACTTGTCAGGTTATATATATTTGTAAATGTGATAAAGAGTAGTATAATATAACAGTATGCGATACAGGTCATCAATGATTTGAAACAGGTTGGCGGTTATCTCCGGGTACTCCGTTTTCTCCCGCCAATAAAACTGGCCTCCACGATATAACTGAAATATTGCTGAAAGTGGCTTTCAACAACAAAACCCGAACCCTACATCTAGATAATTTATTGTACACTGAGTATATTTAGTATGTATCCCAATAAAATGTAGGTAAATAATATGCTATGAAGACGATTTCTGCCGTTAAACAACCTAACATGTAGGTCTTGAGGAGATGACGTTACACGTGGTCGTCCGGAGATATGATAATTCCGAGTGTTACCAGATAATTGAATACGTCTCTGAAGGTATCCAATAGTGCATGGGCTCACAGCAAAACCTCTAGAAACAACGTTTTCGATGGGGGCGACACGCTTACATGCAGACTGTTTTTGCAGTGATCCGACACTGCAAACATCCAACTCAGCGTGTAGGTCTAGATATCATAATCATCATCTCATCAAAATGTAGCTTCTTCTATTCATGATACAGTTAACATTTCTAATATAGCGGTAACCAAGAACAGCTTACGGGTAATACCAAAATTACCGAACACCGAGCAATCTTCCAAAGGAAAAGGCAAAACTCATAAGTCAACAAACAGACAAAATCAGTCAACAAATTCATTCAAGTAAATATTTACAAAGGTATATATTTTGCTCATAGCTATTTATTTCCTGTGTTCTGGTGTAGGATATTGTTGAACCTGTTTTCGTCCTAAGCATGCCTATAATACTTGCCGCTGCTCTTTAAGCATGAGTAGCTGTATAAGTATATCTGCACGGCATGTCAATGCTACAATACACGAGTTTTATATATTAAATGTAAATATCCCACAATGTGCCCTTAATTGTTCAGTGAAATATTGTATTGTATTGTGTTTTGCGTTTGTTTAATTTTTTGTGTATCAACAAGTGACATTATTTCAGCTATATTCTTGACAAGACAATGTTTATAAACAAACAAATACACACATATACAGTAAAATTGTTTTCTCTCAAACACAGATAGGTCGCATTCCTGGATATCTCGAAGTTATATATTTCGATCCTTTCTACTTCTATGCAATAATGTTCTAATGATTTAGGCGACATGTTGCTCCTGGGAGGAATCTGTCAAATAAATATGTAGGTTTGTGATCAGAACAAATGTGGAATAGTAGATTAGTAGATACGGTTAGAAAATGTTGTTTTGTAATGTGTCATCAGAGCTTACACACAATACGCAGTTTTATACACACAAGACACTCAATTACGTTATGTTCTGAGTAATAGCTATGTATCTAATTCGATCAACACAACTTGGCTAGTTCTCTTCCTTTCCATCGTTGATGATCTTTGATATTTTGGATTGTGCAGACATATATAAAGACCTGGTAGTAGTCAACCAGGCCAACAAGAGTGATTATTTTCGGAACGCGATCTAAGTACTGTCGTAAACCGTTATCTTGAACGTTAGCAAGTCGTTTTTTCTGGATATTTCGAAGTGGTGATATGATGAATTCATGTTATTTCCTAGAAGAATTTCCTTTGGTAACCTGAATACTCGTTTAATTCAATCTAAACTAAACCTCTGTCTGCTGTATATCAAGGTTCTACTGTTTTTATGCATGTCCATTTCACAGAGGTCTCACGACGGGTGATTGTGTTTAGTATTGGTTTATTTCTTCATGTGCAGTGGGTGGTATCTCATCGGGATTATGATTTAGCTTATTCACATTTGTTTTCATTTCGTTTAACATTCAAATCTTTGAAAAACATGAGTGTTGTTTTCTCTACTTTATTATTATTGTTATTATTATTTACGATATTTATATAACCCATTATTTAATTAAAATTACTCTAAGTGATTAGCATGATACACATATTGCACAATAAAACTGAACATATAATAAAACAGCAAAATAAATAACAAAGAGAGAGATAGCAATTTGACACACATTAAAAAAGGGGGGAATGGCATAGAATAAAATGTAAAACTTTCAGAAATAAAAGAGAAAGAAGCAATGTCTTTGGTCTAGATCCAGTGTATATAAAGAAGTGTTTTTTACCGGTATGGGAAAACGAACACAAGAAAAATTCGATCAGACTAACTTCTATTCTATCAGCGATTAAAGCAAACCGAGATGTAAAGTCTATATCCTGAAATTGCTTACTCTTCGGAAACATATCCTTTTTTTTGTTGAATTCGTGTTTGCTCACTGATTACATAGGTAGTTGTCAACCCAACTACCATACGATCATGGCCACGATGGCACGAAGCATATACAGATCAGGAATGGAAAGTTATTCTCCATAACAACATTTCGGCTTGGATATGAGTATTATTTACAATTCATCGACACTGGCGACTAAATTCATTGCGAAAATAACCGGAGAGATTTTAATACCGTTATTTTCTCAAGTCATAGCCATGTCAAACCACTTTTATATTGATTCGTAAATCAAGCATAGGTTTGAAAATATCAAAATTCATCAAAAATATGGTATATAAGTAATGAATTATTTCAAAGATGATAAACCTAATGGATCTAACAGATTTGTTTTGAAATTTGGTTGACAGCCAGTATATGGAACTCCAACCCTAGATCAACGACACCGTGTATATAGACTCAAAGTTACTAATTTAGTAAAATCAGGGACTTCGAGTAAGATCTATGTTCATAGTTATCTAATATGTGTAAAGAATAAATTAAAGGATGCTTGTTGGGAACTTAGCAGTAAAGCAGCTTAAAACGGTCTACATCAATTGCAAATGGTTATTGCAATAATTTACATAATAAATATTTGGCGATACACACCATTCCATTTCTATTCCTTCCTATTTTTGTTTTTGGCTATTTCTTTCGGTATTATGTCATTCTCGAAAATGTTCCCCATACTTAAATTTGATACAAGAGTTACAATTGTTATTCTAATCGAACGCTACCAATTAGGGAAATAATACATTTTATAATAGATAATTTGTCAATCAAGATAACCCTAATTATTTCCCTATTTGTTATCTTAAAAAATTATTGTAATTACTTCTATTATTTTACCTGTATTGGCACTATTGTAGGTCAATATGTATCCATTGATGTCTACAGGACGAGTTGAAGGAAAAAAGAAGTGAAAGTTTAGTAATTGTCTAGCTATTTTTTGGAGTACCTATCTTTTTGCAATATTAATCAAGAGGGACCCTGTATGAATTTTCTGAAATATACAAATTAGGTATATCATTATTCTATTTCATACAACCCATATACAGTCACGATTACTTGTGGGAAATTTTAATCATGTGTTCTTTTGGTGTTCCAATTATAATCGTTATTAATAATTAATTTCTCTAGATCTGATATCACACTAATGTGCCAGTAATGGAGTTTTTTACGAACATACAGTCTGTTCATTTGTTCTGTTGTATATGAACTTTAACCTTATCCTATTTTAGGCTTCAAAAACGTGTTATAAATATTGTCGGACTTGTGGGTATCGAACCCATGCCGAGCTTTTCATAGGCTATTGTGTGTTTCAAAAGTTCAAAAGTCACTGACAAACTTTATAATGTTGTGCACCTTTCCGTGATTGGGATTCGAACTCAACACATGAGTGGTGATAGACACTTGTTGTATAGGTAGTGGTTAATCCAACTACAATGCGATCACGGCCACGACGGCCCCTGTAACACATATTAAAAGAACTAGCATCAACTTGTTTAAATAGGTAATCAGTCAATATATGCTAGGAACGATACACGTATTTCAAATCTGGTATAAATTATGTTCGGAACTGACGAGTACGTGAACTCTTAACATATATATATATTCTCGCAATACACACAAACAACAAACGAACCGACCGCAAGTAATCATAAATCAGACAGACCATAGGTGAAGACTTGGTACACTGGAAAGACCTTGAAATATAAACGAGAATCGAAAGGATATTATCGTTTTATTTTTGTTAATTGTTGTCTTATTTGGCTTTCTAAACATTAAAAGTGTACAAATATATAATGATAACACCGATCAAGTTATTATCACCACCTGTTCATTAGAATATAGCTCATGCAATAGCATACGTACCCTGTATGAAGAAATGGACATAAAAACAATAACACAAACCCATTTTGTTCACACGAGATTTACCAATTTGACCAATCACTGTTAGACGAAATGACAAGTGATGACAAGAAAAATACATGTCGTTTTAAACGAAAAATATAATGAACGATATTTACATTCAAAGTCTATTATCAACGGTTTTACCTTATATGTGCCTGTTCGTTTTTGGAAAGCTTTATGGCGTGTATCTACTGATTTTTAGAGATGTGCAAAAATCCATAATTTACTCTGAAAAACTATGACACTGCTTATAATTTTCTCTTTCAATAATACATATAACCACTTTCCTTTTATAGTGGCTGTCAAAAAGGCGCTAAGAAGAGTTTAAAGATACCAAAAAGGTTATCAGAATCTGTATATCCACTAAATGTACCATTAATTTCAATAAAATGTACAATTACAACATTTCTACTATTTGTTTTTAATTTTATTTAAATTTATATCACAAGTTGTTTATATTTTGTTAAGTAAGAAGAGCTGTCAATCATGTTTCTTATCTAATTTGAAAATTTCTACATTGATTGATATGCCAACTGTCAATTTGATTAAGTTCCTTAGCTCAAATTGTAAAAAAAAGCATGTTTTTGTTCTTCAGCTATTGTATATATTTCACAAAATGATAAGAGTTTTTGACAACTAGTATATAATTATTTCTAACACTAAAAATATTTAACACATGTCATAGAGGAAAGCCGGTCCATTGCAGTTTGATACCAACAAACTGTTTTTAGCCTTGTCATAGCATATACAAGTTGGATATGTCAATCTATCATCACTACTAATAAGTTGTCTCCCTTTTCTACCATCTAGTTCTAGCACTACGACACCGTTACAGTTGTATGACGTCACGTAAACGTTATAATTATTATCCACTGTTACAAATGTGGATCATTCAGCACTGATACGTCTTTATATTCCCACAACGTTTCCTCTTTTATCGTGTAGCATGTGACGGTACTGGAGTCACAATTTGTTCGATATATTTTGTCTCCACATGTTGTTATATGGGAATAAGACCACACGTTTTCTTGTTTAACTAAAGTGGTAACTCTAACATCAGATAATATCATCATTTGTATACCTCTGTCTGATTCACACCATAATGATACTCCATTGTGATGTGTTATTCCACGACATAGCTTACTAATCTCAATACGTCTTACTGTTATTGTAGAGTCGATGTTTATTATCTCTATGCCGTTGTCTGTTGACACAGCTACAGTTGTATCATCTAGACATGTAACGTCAAACGGGTAACCCAGTGAACAGGGTATAACTTTATCTAATGTACCGTCCTCGTTAAGGATAACGAGTCTATTGTTGTAATAGTCCACGAATATCATTTTACCATTCGGACAAACGATGCATCCTGTCATATTACTGTCGCCGTATTGTTCCAGAATATCAAATGTAGTATGTAAAGTAAGCTTTATATCATTGATTGACTTTACAGATGAATGTTGTGTAACAGACATAATCTGTGCCTGCTCAGCCGTCGTTGTCTTGATAACAACTGATGGAGGACTTGTTTCTATAGATACGGATCCAAGCGTTGTAATAGTAGACAATACATCATCTATCTTTGTATTAATGTTGTATCTTAAGTTAAATTGATGTAGACATTCATCATCAGATAAAGCCATTAGGTACTCCCCCTCCTTCTTTACCTCTTCCGCAATGGCCTTACTTCCTAGGAATGCTTGTGTATCTGATGCATATTCTTTGACGGCTATTATGTCACTTTGTAATCCTTCTATGGTCTTGGCATTCTTAGAAAGTTGTTTTAACAGATTATCGATTTTTATCTTAATTTTATCTTCTGTATCATCTAGTTCTTGTATAATATTCTGCTCTAGTGTATCTAAGTGTGAGTTTATTTCAACACGCATCTGTTTAATTTGGTCCTGAAACATCTGTCGTTGTTGTCGAATTTTATGCAATTGTATTGATTTAAACCAGATTCTATTGATTTATTATGATCTAAGCTAGGTTATATTTTTGGTCATGATTCCACCAAGGTGTATTTATTTGTTTTGATTTATGCCAGTTTGCTAGTTTCTATTTATTTGTCTTGTTTTCAGTCAGTTTGTGTTTATTTGCCTTGATTTATATTTATTTTCTTGATTTAAGGCGGGTTATATTTATTTCTCCTGATTTAAGTCAACTTGAAAATAGTTGTCTTGTCTGTGTGCATCATTCTTGATGTAAGACAGATTTTACCTATTTGTATTCATTAACCTTACAATGAACCTTAGAGGACACATCTATGCAATGAATGTCAGAAGTAGCTTTCAATTAAGAAGCATAGTTATTGTATCTATCTCTGCTTTGTAATCCAAAAACAAACCTGTGATGTTATGTAGTGGTAAATTGACGAACCATCAAATCGATGTTACTTTTATAATTCATAGAAAACTAGTACATTTAATTTCCAACGGATATAGTTGAAAAATAAAGAGAAACACATTATAAACTATCTGGTCATTTTTAGAATTTCACATAATCCACTCTGCGCTATACTGTATACAAAAATGATAATGGCAACAATTCATGAACACCATATCTTGACAGCGTTCGATTGGACATCTCGAGTAACACTAGTAATCACTCTTGTGTGGGCCTTATGCCTCTCGTTTATCTAAGAACATATGTGATAAACATAGTGAACGGTACAACCGAATCATAATTATTCGTTCAATTTTGTTTAATCTTAATTTTGGATTATCTGACAATTATTATATATAACAACTAATAAGACTGTCATAAATGTTGATACGATACACAACAAAATTGTAAAAAGTGATTGGTATAAAAGCTATTCCCAGGCGACCTTGTCAATTGACTTAATTATCTATTAAGCTATTAAGCCGACATCATATTATTTTATTTCTAAACGTTCTTCCCCAAAAAGCCTTACTCTGAGCTTTAAGGTGTGGAACCACTAATTAATTTCTTTTAAGTTTTCTACTAAATTTGTGTTTTTCGAGCCTACCTGGCTATTTTATCTTAAGTTTAACCTTTCCAAGACCATATATTTTCTGAAACGTACATGATTCCTCTACGTTCTGTCAAAATATCAGGGCATGTTTAAAGTCTTGCAGTGAAATACCATGCTAAGGGAAACCCTTCTCTAAAAATAGCTCGGTCATCCCCAAGAAATTCAGTATTTATAGGTTATGCATCAAATCCTCCATAGAGGTATTAAAATACAAAATAAAAAAAGGCCATCAAATTAGGGCTCAAAATAATCCCTATATATTTAACTTCAATTATCTATTTTAATTAGTCCACTCCAGTGTTCAAATGCAAAGGTACCCCTTGAAGATTTTTTATGAAAATATCTCCATTTAACACATATATATGCCTTAGTTGCATATTCAATAGCTATACAAAACATAATTCTGTGCTTAGGGTTACCGGTAATCATGTGAAAAAGGTTAGGTAGCGTGACTAGGAAATGCCTTTAATTTTTTTGCATTGGATATATTGGGCATGCAGATGTTCCAACTTTGACTGTGCTTGTTGAGAAAAACTAATAAAATAGCTAGGATAGGCACTAGACTTTAGGTAGTGTCAAGTTAGCCTAAACAAGCAATATTGTTTAGGCCTGAGCTGAGGTGTATTCTGGTCTACTGAAGAAAAAAAATTGGACATAGGGGAAAATAAACGATTTTTCTTCTAAAAAAAATCCCTCCTCGATAGTAAAATGGTTAGTGCTTTATGTCTTATTAAATATATTGAACACTATGCCTAGAGGAACCATTCGTTAAGTAAAAGTAATATAAACTGTTTATTCAATCAACACTGGAAGACATCTAACATAATAATTTCAACACTCTGAAGCCGATGTCCTTGAAATATGCCGAGCAAGCCACGTCGTATTTTCCTGGCGTCCACGGACCCCTCGTCGCATGGTCAGTCTTCTTGATAGCTACCCTCCACTTGTTAAGCACAGCATTTGTGGCATTTTACACGAATATATATGTCTATAAATCAATATCGTAGTTTACATTAGTTACGTTATTGATGCTTGCAGAGGAGATCCGAAAGTAATAACTAATAGAACACATACGCCACCTATTAGCGAAAAATCGTAGGTGGAACCCATTACTTCTATTAATTTACCTGTATTGACACTAGAAAATCTTTATTGTAGGTGAATACAATGTATGTATCGACTGATGTCTACATGACGAGTTTGTAGAAAAAGGAAGTAAAAAGATCCAAAGTCCATCACAGGTAATAATGCGAGACTTTGTGTAAGATCTATATTTAAACCTTATGGTAATCTATTATGCTTAATGAGTAAATTAAAGAATACTTGATTGGATCTTAGCAATAGAACAGCTTGAAACGGTCTAGAATTATTACAAACAATGATTACACTAATTTATAAATTAACAACTAGTTGACGGGAGATATGTTATATGTTATTCAGCTATCAGACAGGGTATATAATGTGACATTCCCGGCTTAGGATCTATATTCCTTGAGGCGCAATATATATCATAAGCCGGGAATGTCACATTATATACCATGTCTGATAGCTGAATAACAGATATATTACGGATTTAACCATTGTTTTTTTTAAATACAACATCCAACTGTATTAAATAAATTTGCCTCTTTTATTTTCATTTATCGTATCTCTAGATGTCCGTTTCCTTACCTTTGACGTCATTCTTCTATGACGTCAAAAATGTGTCGCGTCATATTTCATGTATGGGGTGTCTCATGAAGGAAAATACTGTACTAAATTTCTAAATCAATACAGTTTCATATGTAGGAAATTTTATGAACTTTATAAATATAACATTAATATGTCACATAACAAAACAACGGGTTTGCGAAACAGTTTCAATAATTTAAATGTTAACAACATGTAAATAAAACCTTGGTGTGGCCCCATGACGTCGAAAGTTTTCAAGACTCAAAGTTTGTTTATTTGTTATGGTACAGCCGTGGAACATAGGAGTTTGCTGAATCGATCAGGTATTTGTGACGGAATTAACCGTTGTAATATTTTTTGTTCATGCAGCCGATTTGAGTATAAAAACAACATTTAATTTGGTAAAAATACATTTATTATTCCGTATTATACCATTGATTCAGTGAAGCGTAATGTGTTGTCGTCCATGTTTTAATCGTTTTTGGGGATTGCAATATATATAGATTGCAAGTCTGTTTTCCGAATATATGCTGACATTCAGGGTTGAATAACCAATGAAAATATGTGTAACAAACTAAATTCGTAATATGGATTAGGCACAGCCTACAGGCGAGCATCGCATCTACGCATAGACATGTACATGTATTTAACTAGTCTATGATTATGAGTCCACATTTTTTCTTATTTTATTTTTTATTTTTGAAACTTCAAGTGACTGTGACGAGTCAAACTTCTATCATTTAAACAAGTATACTTTTCATCCGGGGATCGTGCACAGGCCCTGTGGGTCGTGTTGCTCGTATGTGTTTATGTACATGTTTTGTAAAATAAATGATGAAAGTTCATAACGTTAAATTTTGACATGATTATTTGTAAAAATGTGGTTCAAGGTCCACCGAAATGTCAATGATATAAGAAAACAAATAATAGCTTTCATAAAGAAACAAATAATCATCATTTTCACGCACAAATCAATTCATAACTCGACAGAAAAGGCATAAAATATCGAATGTTTTACCCCCACTGATCCACTTCTCTTGTTGTAAACCAATCGGAACAAGTAAGAGAAACCAGCTACCTCACGATCCTACGACCAACACGAATACGCAGCAATGGCTTGTGATCCCACCACCTAACTCCTGATACAAACATTAGAAAATGTACAAAGAAGAGCTGCCCGCTTCGTCATAAATGATTACACCAGCAGAACACAAGGATGCGTGACAAGCATGTTAACATCACTTGAGTGGCAGACTTTAGAACAACGGAGGAGGATAAGCAGACTCGTTATGATGTATAAGATCCAGAATCAACTATTGGACATCGACCGAGACTTATACCTTATACCTGGTGACAGCAGAACCAGAGGTCAACATAGATTCTTCCAGGAGAGGTCCAATTATGACGCTCTCAGAAACTCCTTCCAAAGAACAGCACGGGAATAGAACCACCTACCAGACACCACAGTTGGGGCCAGCTCCATAGAGGAGTTCAGGGTTAACCTCCAACTACAGGTTAGCCACGCAAACCAGTGTAAATAGTTTTAACTGTGTCATAGTGAAGTGTTTAGATGCACATAGTCTTGGGGACATCAGCTGTGTGTGCCTGGCATGCCTAGTCCCGTAGAACTTAAAACATTCGGCGACGACTCATGTTCTACACTGGAAGAAGAAGAAGAAGATACAATGCGGTTGTACGTGTGTGTATGATTTATTGATTGCGTTTTCAAAATTTCTTACAGAAAGACATGTACTTATTAGACAACATTCTGAGTCATTGGGTCTTTCATGTCCGAACCTCAACCTGTCCATCCTACATATATTTAAGAGCATGATTTAATGTAGCTGCGGAACCATACCCGGTAGCTCTTAAGGTCCTTGTGAATTTTTTTGATAGGGTAGACCCCGAAAAAAAAAAGGACCTAATTATCTACGGTTCTGCAGCTAGGTGTTAAATCTCATTAATATAATGCCTACCCATATTTGAATAACAATAAAGTATGGCCGGCATGAATTATTTCGATTCTAATAGGACAAATACGGTAATTTTTAAATTCGAGGCGGTCAAGCATTCAAGGTGATCAATCTCCTACGGAATTCTAAAAATAGTAAAATTGGGAATTTAGAGATGGATAGCGAAATTGTGGTTGAAACTGTGGCTTACAATACCGAAAAGAATTTTATTGACAAGGTTCAATATAAATTTTATTACAAATAAACAACTTTAAATGATTAACAACGAAATTACCAGTTGAACGCAGCCAGTCGGATCGGAGATAAAGGGAGATAAACATGGAGACAGTGACGAAAGGCAATCGGCAAACCTCGGGTGATCTGTAATACGGTGTTTGATATGCGTCTACGCGTCACATTTCTTCGCCGGAAGACCGTATCACTTCAATCAAACATTACGCACCGCGAATAAGTTATAAAATGGCGACAATAGATGAGTTTGTTTTGAAAAATATTGTTCTTTGATGAAGGTATGGAATCAGCCGACATTGCGACGAATGAAAATATATTATTATTGAACGAATATTCGAAAGTGAAATTATTTTAATACCTCCTTCATTGAAGATTTCCGAAAGTAGTTCCAATGGGAGCTATCGTAATACGGACGAGGTATGATGAAGGTACGGAATCAGCCGAAGTTGCGACGAGTGTACCTCGGCTGTAATACGGTATTTGATATGCGTCTACGCGTCACATTTCTTCGCCGGAAGACCGTATCACTTCAATCAAACATTACGCACCTCTAATAAGTTCTAAAGTGGCAACAATAGAGTGCATAGAGCTTGCTTTGAAAAATATTGGTCTTTGATGAAGGTACGGAATCAGACACCATTGCGACGAATGAAAATATATTATATTTGGACGAATATTCGAAAGTGAAATTATTTTAATACCTCCTTCATTGAAGATTTCCGAAAGTAGTTCCAATGGGAGCTATCGTAATACGGACGAGGTTTGATGAAGGTACGGAATCAGCCGAAGTTGCGACGAGTGTGACGAAAGCCGTGTTTATAAGAGTTTAATTATGATAAGACTTGATTAGGATTTATTTAATTTTAACTTCATTTATTTCAACAATATTTAGATAAACAATAATAGAAAATCGCTAACCATGAAGAATTTTCTGAAAATAGTCAGTGTTTATGTAGGTGCTTTTTCTTAGGGCAGCTCGCATGTGTGGCCTATATTTGATTGTTAATCAAATATGTCTTTATGTGTATACCGAATACGGGACGTCATATTAGAATTTTATATTCAAAATCTACGATTAGTTATACTATATGTATTATTAGGAATACCAGTAATTATGGTGGCACATACCAGATTTTAGGGGCATTTGGGAGCCCCTGCTAATATATTTCAAACTTTGAAGTCATGTTATGTCCGAAATATGTTATTTTTTGGTAAAAAAAAGTGAAAAGGCTGCTGGTAATCGCTCTTATAATTTTTCCATGTTCTACTCGTTTACTGCCTATAAAATATAAGTTAACTTAAACCGTTTGTAGTATTAACTCCATACATGGCCATATATTGTCGATTTGTAGGCCTATAGCTGCAAACTAGGCGTATCGCAGAAAAATGCAACGTTTTTGGCACGGAATGGCGCTTGATAGGTAGATTTAGAATTAAAGAGAAAATCATAGATATGCTGTTAAGATCGCATTACCTTTAACGCTTTCACTGATTTAAAGCAGTTTTCTTTTATATTTTTTTTTTCGCTCTTTTCTTCATTGTGTCTTGTAAAGCTAGATCATAGCAAACGACATTCTTGCATCATACAAACGACAAGACTTTGAATGCTGTTTGTGTCTCATGTGTACAAAAATGTATTTAAACGGGTTGCATGGCCACTGAATCACTTGTTTTTAAAAAAAAGTCATCTTTATATTCCTTTTTTTTCCTTTGTTTTGAAACCATGAGCGACATGATCAGCTATAGGGGCGAAACAAGAAGGTCTAACGATTGTCCATTTTTTTAAATAAATTAATCGTTTCATGTAAAGAAGCTGTACGGTTTCCTTTCTATTTTATATTTTTTTTGGGGGGGGGAGATATTTTTAAACTGGATAGTTATTTTTTATTCAAATTAAAAGGCTGTTTCCTGTACTTCATTCTGTAATGATCATTTATCTAACTTTAAGTATGTATTCTATAGAAATACATCTATTTTGCTTATAGATACAACCTATGTGATACAAGATGTACTTTAGTCGGAACTAACTTTCGTGACGTCATAGGTTAGGAATGCGAGAAAACCCCTGTGACGTCTTTGTAAACATTGAGGAATCTCCGTTAGGAAAATCGCAACGTACTCAAGATTTATCTTACTAATTTTAAATATTAAAGACATTCTTTTCACATTGCTGGGAAATGCACCGTTCAATACATAAACAATTATTCGGCAACCAACTGTAAATCGCCACCAACTTGAGAAACACAGGGCAATGCTTGTTTACTCTGACAGTGACAGCGATCATCAATGAATGGCGTGACGTAGCAATACGGATGTGACGTAAACTATAGAAATCGTGTGACGACAGCTTTTTTAGGGGCGAAACAAGAAGGTCTAGCGATTGTCATTTTTTTAATAAATTAAACGTTTCATGTAAGGAAGCTGTACGGATTCCTATTTTTTGGGGTTATTTTTAAACTGGATAGTTATTTTTTATTCTAATTAATAGGTTATTTCTGGTCATTTGCTCCGATTGTTCATTATATGCTGAAACTTAGAAACCACTTCCGGTTGGTATTGTTAGTATATTGATTCATCTCCTTACACACATGTTGCTGTTTAGCTCGCATCTTGTGATGCTCGCTAATATAACATTATATGTGTATTCCTTCATACATTTCCTTCCTATATATATTTTGTAATGGATAAGCTGTCAGTAAAATTAACACTGATTATTTATTATGGTATCTTAAACATTATTGTAATTTACTATTATTATTAATTTACCTGAATTAACACTAGAGAGTCTTTATTGTATGTGAATATGTATCCATTTATGTCTACATGACGAGTTGAAGGGAAAAGGAAGTAAAAAGGTCAAAGTTCATCATAGGTAATAATCCGGGACTTTGTGTAAGATCTATATTTAAAACACTTCAGGGTATATCTAGGAGAATATGATATGTGTAAAGAATAAATTAAAAAACTAATTGGTTTGATCAAAACAATATACACTTGTATGTCAGGATTTAAATACATTTATCATATACTTGCTAAAGATACCTATGATTTTACATAATGTAATACAGATAGTTACGTTAAACGGGCAATGTCTACGATTTTGTCGGATTTTTTAAATCTGAATTTTCTCCTAAACTTGAACAGATATGAGTAAAAATTCATATAAAACAGCCAAAAAACACCGAAAAGGGGTTTTCACGAAATATTTCCGGGAAAACCTGTTCGCTAGCAATTTTTGTCTGGGTTACTCTAATTTAAGATAACTCCACCTCTGTATGATGAACTACGCACGCATGTTGTTTACAAATTAAAATTGTTACAAAAATGGCTAATAATTTAAGTTTTGATAGATAAATTGTGCTCTTTTAGGTCAATATGTCTAATTTATCATTAAACATGTATGAATTATACATTTCTGTCTAAAGATAGGTTAAATAAACTGTTTACCTCATCATCTGGGTCAATGCGTTCTCTGTTATCAAACTGGGTCATGAATAATTAATGAGCTTGGCCGGAAGACGATCAGAAGTGATTTGTTTAATTACATCTAATTAAACAAATATCTGTTTATCTGAGATGGTTATTTGGTCATTTTATTGATTTATCTATCTTATTTTCAAGTTGTTGTCAAACTTAAAAATTATGAAAAATCGTAGACACTGCCACTTTAAGTCCATATCATAATGAGGTGTTTACAATACGGCACTATTATAGCATGAATGTATTTTTTTCCTTTGTTCTTTTTATGGTTAATATACCAGAATGTAGACAACAGCTAAGTATGTGTGGACTATAAAGCATATTGAATACCTAGACAATCGAACATTTAACTCTACACTTTGACATAACGTGTCTATTGTCAAGTGGCGTAACTCATTTAAATTGCATTCATAGAAAAGGTGTTTTCTTACCAAAACCCCACTCGACGCCTCAAAAATATTTCAATGACGACTTCATATTTTGAAAATCAATATTCACAGATAATTCAGGGTATATGTCTAATAGTATGTAGAAAATAAAATATGTGATGCAACAAATTAGTTAATGAACCAATTGAATACATAAAGAATACAAGAGTTATGATGCGTAACGCCACTTTCAACAATATTTCAGTTATATCATGGCGGTCAGTTTTATTGCTGGAGGAAACCAGAGTACTGGGAGAAAACCACCGACCTGTCGCAAGTCACTGACACACATTAGCACATGATGTTGTATCGAGTACACCTCGCCATGAACGGGGTTCGAACACAAAACTTTAGTGGTGATATATACTGATTAAGCAGGTAGTTGTAAATCCAACTACCATACTACGACCCCATACTTAGAGAGAAGGTGAATACTTTCACAAAATGAGATTTTTACTACGCTTTGTAAATAGATATTGAATGTTAGGGATTAAATCAACTTTGACTATAATTTAACAATTACAGATAATATTAAACTTATTTGCAGCAAATAATAAAATTTGAAAAAAATGAAGAAAAAAAGTGAATTGATCACCATCACTG
This sequence comes from Bathymodiolus brooksi, assembly GCA_963680875.1. Taxonomy (NCBI): domain Eukaryota; kingdom Metazoa; phylum Mollusca; class Bivalvia; order Mytilida; family Modiolidae; genus Bathymodiolus; species Bathymodiolus brooksi. The sequence continues at coordinate 77,906,564 of OY804580.1, read as the reverse complement.
TTTCAACTATTTTTTTCATAATCAATTCTGAACTAACTAACTGTACTTTATTTTGAAAATGTAAATTTTTATAATGAATCTTATAAATCAATGGAAATCCAAAGTACCTAAGCCGTAAATTAGAAAGTACCAAGACGTGATTGAAAACTATCAATCAATAGAAAACAACAACACCATAGTGAAAATAATGAAGTCATAAACAATCACAGACCACATACACTGAACTTTGAAAACTCTTCTGCTCCGCAGGGATTAATATTTCTTGCTCCACTAGTGGCGACTGTTGTGTACACGATCAAAGTGTTCCATCAAAAACTTAACCAAAGCTGTCTTTAACAAAGTTCTTTGATCTCTCAAACCTGCATCGAAAACTTTGGCAAAGAACTTTGATGGACATTAGCGGACTATAATAGAAACCCATTCTTTTTTCTAAAAGCTTTGACGGACTTTGATGGGAATTGATCAATCACAACATATTTTCGGAATCAAGATCTAATTCAACCAGTGTACTTATCTTTGAATTTACTGCCGAAACAAACTGTGATACAAACTTTAATCAAACATTGACCTAACTTTGGTCTTGTAAACGAGCTAACTTTGACAACGTTTTCTTTGATCTAATTTTCCGTAAAAAACATTGACCGTGTAAAGCTTTAAAACAAAATATATACAAAATATCAGAATAGGTCCAACAGAACTAGAGGTTTCTACCGCTACACTATCTATGACTTACCTAATAAATGTTGTATTTCCTTAACACAATTACATTTTTTTTCGGTATAAGGGAGGTAACTCAAATAAGATATTCGAATTTATATTACAACCTCTATTTATACATTATTATGTACTGCACAATCTCGAAATACAGAAATAGTTCATAATGTCTACGTTACAGGGAACAAACAGTGAACAGGAGGGGTGGGGGTCACAATTCCTACTCAGCAGGGAACGAACGTGGAGTGTGCTGGCAATCGAGTTAAACCCCAATTCAGAATATAACGTATACTCATTCGACGTTGTAGCGTGCTAGTCTTTTCAATCGTACAAAATAGCGTGTCCTAATAAGCAAAATACCACAGGGATAATCAGTAGCCGTAAATCGAAGAAGACAGATATTACAATGGTAAACAGAAAAGGGGCAAATGATCTACTAAACATCACACAGAAAATTAAAGATGCAACAACGCGAACCCTACTAAAAATCAGGGATGAACTTTTGTGGTCCTGAAGGGTATCACGTTCCTGCTCCACATGTTTCACGCGTTGTGTTACTCGTGTTACAAACCGATTATTAGTCATGAACCAGTAGAGGACCGGATTGTGATTACGATAAGTGGACCATATCCGTTGTTAATTGTGACACAGACTTATTGTTAACAATGTTTTAAAATTATATTTAAGAACTATTTGACATTGTTGAACAGGATATACGATATAACCTGGCATGGGTCAGTTTACGCTTAATAAACTGCGAAGCGGTTTATGAAATGCATAACCTGGTTTATGAAAAGCGTAAACTGACCCAAACCAGGTTATGCAAGTATAACCTGTTCAACAATTTCAAATATTCCTTATAATTTAATTCTTACAACAAAATTTTATGATTCCTCGATTTTAATTACGATTATTTCATGTGACTACCGGGTATTTAAATTTGTCGTTGGCGAATGAACACGTTTGTGACGTCACAAACCAACCCAGGTTATCGAGTATAGCCAAAATTTTCCCCAGGCGGATTAGCAAATCAGATTGAAATCTTCAAATCAAATTAAATTATTTTCTAATAATCTTTTTGTCTTGTTTCGTTTGGCCATTGCATTGTCTGTCATTCTTCGATTTACCGCTTCTGGTTACCTCTATATATGGTATCTTCAATCGTTTTTTGTGCTACGGGTTACAATTAGTGCCAAGTTCTAAGAAATATAAATATTGTTTTCTAAATGTATAATATGACGCAAATATGGTTTATTGGAATTAAAAATGTGAATCTAATGTTATGCAATTTTAGAACTACTGATGATAAAAGGCATTCGTATACGGAAATGTTTTAATTTTGTCTTGTGGACTTTGATTTGAGCATTTTAATTAATTGGTCTCCACAATAAGTTGCTTGGAATCATGTGTCTTTTATGGAGTTGTCTATCTTTGCACGTTTGATTTGTAACAAGTCTGCAAAATAATGGTGAATTGTAAAGAGATTATAGTACTACATGATTTTGCCGCAGCGAGGGCACTCTTATACTACTTTGCACAACAAGTTTGAATACATCATAGGATATTAATAGAATTGACCATTTAATAATTATGCCAACCTTTACTTATGCTTTGCTTCACGAGTTCATGTGTTCTTAATGATGTTTGTATTTATTTACGCATACCGACGTCCAATACTATAGTATTATTACGTGATATTTTTCATATTGACCTAGTTATAGGTCCGAGGCCTGCTGTATTGGCCTGAGGCGCAGCCGAACGCCAATACAGCAGACCGAGGACCTATAACTAGGCCAATATGAAAAATATCACGTAATGATACCTTTATTAATTAACCAGTCCATTATCTCTCGGGATTTTTCCTTGAAATTGTCGAAATGTCTAGCGGATTCCGATCTAGTTGTTATTGGACTGACTTGAATTGGGCCAAAACGGAAAATATCCGTATTGGACTGGTTTTTGCCGTATTGGCCCAATGAAAGTTTTTATATTGTATTGACAGATTTGATCATATAAAGGCTAATAAATCAAAGTTGATTAATAATATGCTATATGCTATATTAGATGATGATCACGTCTTTTAAAAGTAACACGACGGGCGTCACATGTGGCTCAGGAACTGCTAACCCTTATGGAACACGTGGGGTTCGTGTTGCTCGATCTTTATTTTTCTTAGTAATATTTTGTTGTTTATTTTTTGTCATTTTCGTCTCTTTCTTTTGGTCTTTGTATTGTCTTTCCCTCGATTTACGGGCTTCTGATTATCCCTTTGTTATCTTCAAACTTTTCCTTATGATTCACGTGATCCACCCGTTTTAACCTATCGGGAAATTTCAATATTATTATTCAACATATCTAAAATGCTACGTTATTATCCTAATGGTGTTTTCACCATTCTCTTAATTCATGATTGCAATTCGATGTTAACAGTCAACAAAATATGTGGGTGGCAAATATTGTTATATTTAATTTTACACATGAGACATATAGCAAAACCTAGAAGCTGAGTTCACATATAACATGACACAGAAACAACCCTTCCAAGACATTCATTATAGATTAAAAAGTATTATTGACAATGCAATTCATTTTGTATTTTAATTATGAAAATGGTATGGTTACGCGATAGTATGAAGTAAGATAATGAATGAAAAATTGAAATCTTAACATGTTTATTGCACATAACGAGACAATACAAATAATAACGGAATGTTTGTATTCATTGTTTATTCCTCTATTTGTAGTAAGTAGACAAAATGATGCACCATTATGTACATTGTGTGCGTTTGTTCAATAGACAGACAAGCGCATCGGTGGTGTAACAGTTAGCGGTAGATCGTGGGTTCGAGCACCGGTCGGGTCAAGCCAAAGACTATAAAATTGGTATTTGTTGCTTCTCCACTAAGCACCCAGCACTAAGGAGTAAGAGCAAACACTGATTGGCTCGGAATCAGAATAATGTGTCCAAGTGGGTTGACATGTCTATACGTGGAACTGTTGTTTCAGTGAGCTAGCACTATAAAAATCAAACTCAGGGTGTTGGTCTAGTACAGACCGGATCTCATTATCATCTCATTTAAAATCAACTTGTTCTCGCCATGATATAGCAAAATATTGCTGAGTTAGTGCTTAACAACAATCATTCATTACAACCTGTCTTCTCTTCCACTTCTTCCGTTATTCGTATTAGGCAAACATTATGATGGATCATTATATATTTTGTATTAAGCTATTTTGAGTATTGGTAATTGATGTCATTTAAGAGCATATTTCATTTAAAACGGGATGCTTAACGGCATCGGCAGTGCAACGATAAACGTGATCCCACCTAGTGCGGTAGATCGTGGATTTGAGCCCCAATCGAGCTAGCTTAGCAAAAGGCAGCATTAATACGCAATGGCAAAGAATGGTTGCCTCGGAATCAGAATAACAAATCCGTGTAGAACGACATGTCTACCTGTGGACTGTTGTTTTAGAGAGGTAGTACTACACAATTCCAACTAAGTCCAAAGCTCACATCATCATCATATGATCGAAAAGTAACGTTTTCTCGCCAATCCATAGATAAATTTGTCTCATTTTGGCGTTACACAATAATCACTCTCTGTTGGTGGTGGTGAAATTGTAGATATTTAGTACGAGCTCTCAAATAAATGTTATTGGCTTAATAATAAGAGAGTTTGTCCCCCTAACATTTAATTAATGTTGGTGTTACACGTAGTTCATATTTCATAGAGTTTATAATGTCGTCCATCCTCATTTGTGTAAGTTGATTGAACTTTGATTTTTAACTTTTATATATTTTATTATTATTTCATAGGACTGACGATGTATTTATGTGGAGAGATATATTGTTAACCGCCACGATATAACTGAATTATTGTTGATAGTGGCGTTAAACACTATAGTCATAGCCTGAAATGTAAGTTCACGATGTATTATTAGAATAGAATAAAACATGCAGACAAGGGATGGAAATATGACTTTAGTACCTGCGCTGTGCTATACACTCTTCAGAAGCGTTCGTCCTTTGCATGTGCGAAACGATATAAATAGACATCGCGTTCTTGCAACTGGGACGGAGATGTGTGCGATTTTCACGCGTATGCAGATTGCAACAGACCTACCTGTAAACAGCAACTTGCAGTAGTTCATTATTATTTCTTTAGAATAATCATTTTGGATGGAAAAATATACATTCTTTGGCCAAGTTGAATATTCTGTCTACGACCTCACCTCCCCCTCCCCCATAGCCTCGATGGTAGCAGACAGTAATAACATCATGTATTGATACTGTTATTAGTTCCAATGTCAATAAAAGCGTGGGCTGGTTGGATGCAGTTGAAGAGGATCTATATCATGCTTAGAAATTACTCATCGAAAAACAAATGCATGCATGTTACGCCTTGTTCAAATTTCAAATACGCACAACCTTTACAAATTCCTATCTGAATTATTCCTTAGAGAGGATATTTTCTTTGAGTTATTTTTGAGTATCATTGCATAAGTACATTTAACAATTAGCATTTGTGTTTTAATAATTAGAAATTAAAAATTGACAATGATAAACGATGTATTTTGTATGTATGTAAGGAGATGACTCCCGCCATTAACAGACAAAAATCACGAGGGAATAAATCTAATGAAACGAACTATCAATATTTATAATAATTAGTTACATAACACATTAAATAGATGTAATTTGAACAAGATAGAACAACGATAATTGTAATCTTCCACAAAGAAAATTATATTGTAAAATTAATAATGTATAAGTCTAAATGTTCCAGAGAGGAAATATGATATGGTGGCCATTACATTTTATTGCCGCGATATAGCGAATTAAAAGTATTAATATGAGCCTGATAATGCAACACACTATCTTGATAATACTTGTTTTCATAGATAAGGATTACTGGTCTTTTTCTGTATTATCTTTAAGCCGAGGGTCCGGGTGGCTCAATTAGTTAGGTAGTATGATTACCAAATAACTCATACAAGCCTATCACCAATACGGCGTGGGTTCGCCCCGGCTTTGTAAATTACAAAAAGGATGCACTCGACTCGCAGTCGCAAGTGATACAGTTTATCAGTTGCTTGCCCATGACCGGTGGTTCTCTCGGGGTATTCCGGCTTCTTCCATCACTAAAACTGGTCGCCATGATATAGCTGAAATATTGCTGAAAGTGGCGTTAAACACAATCAATCAATCAATCAATCAATCTTTCAACCGGATGACACAAACACGCCTCCTACTTTAAGACATCGATTTACGACATTTGCAACAAGAACAAAAACAACTTGTACACGGGGATCCTTGACAAATGTAACATCAGTATTATGAGCTATTGAATAGCTTATATGATTGGATACATCCCCACGTTATAAGTACCAATCAAATATGTTCCTGAACGTGTACATTTAGTAACATATAAGATATCAGAATGCGCAAATTGGGAAGGCATTCATATCTAAAAAAACAAAAACCTTCCATATATATTTTGAATTGAATGTTTCAACGGTATGCAACTTTTGCCGATGTATTTAAGTGATATCATATATCGTATATTCCCGGTCTTTTCCTCATTCACCGGATTTGTAACTAGATTAACACGACGTGTGCCAGTAGTTGATCAAGAATTGCCTACCCTTCCGAGGCACTTGAGTTCACCCCTGAGTTTTATTGTGGTTCGTGTTGCTCGATCGTTAGTTTTATATGTATGTTTTGTAGATCGTTGTTTGTCCTTTTGTACTTCTTGTTTTGGCCATTGTGTTGTCTGTTCTTCTTCGATTTACGGATTCTGATTATTCCGTTGGTATCTTCAAACTGTTTTCGTCGCTTTAGACCCACCTAAGTTTATCGGGGGTTCCTAGATACATAATGACATACGAACCATCAGTCCTTCCAAACACATTTCTTATAATATACCAAACGGAACAAACGGGTAGTTGTGTAATAATTTTGGTTTATTCTCTATGTACTTTTTAGCAAATAAATAACATTGTATGTATAAAGTTCAATCCTAAGGTTCAGTTATATGCGTGGGATGGCATTTTAGTCACATGTGGAAAACCCCGGCATTTTACTAAGAAGGATGGCATTGCTCCTAAATCTTCTTTATTTAAGGATGCTGGGGATAGTACTTTTAACCAAAATCTACGGCAATTGACAGTGTTTCTATTTATTGCTATTATTTAGTCAAGGACACTACAAATCGACAAATGAAAGTGCTATGAAAGTGAAATAGTAATGAAATTGTCGGTCAATATACAAAAATGGTATTTGTTGCTCACTTAAAATATAAAATGAGGTTTACATATAGAAATTTCAAATTCAAAATACCACTAAATTGTACGGACGGTACTACACTTCCACAATATGGAATTTACAAAAAGCAAAACACAGGGACAAAACTGAATAAAAGCATTTCATCTGCACATAGCATCCTACCAAAAAACGCTTTCACCAGCCCTAATGACCATGAACATGTTGTGCTTTACCTCTTTACATGGGGGCTGCCATTAATTAACTGGTATTCTATGTCGAAAAACACAGTGTCAGTACAGGAACGTATCTGTGCCGGTAGCAGCTTATAATCTCAAATCCAGTGTACTTTTGCAGAAAAGTTTTTTTACAGAAATGAATCACCTTTGAAATTATACTGAAGAATTGTTAGTCATTTTACTTATAAAGTCTCATATTTTTTAAAAATATCACCATACTGCTCTACTAACAAAAAAGGGAGGGGGACAAATAGAGGCTACTATCCCCTGCCTCCTAATCCCGTCACTATTTATTGAAGTTCCTGTACCAGGTACGGAAAGTGGACGGTGATGGATTTGTGTTAGGATATTTTGCCTATGTTTCTACGATTTTGAGGGTAGATTTTGAAATTGTTTTGACGATGTCATATTTTTTTTATAGTTTTTTCATCGTACTATTCCAACATATATGAAAATGGCTCCCTTTTTAATTGCATAATATTATGATAAATAAATGAAAATTAGATCGAAATACATGAACATTAAATTCATGACAGGTATTTAACATATGCATATGGGAATACATTTCCTAGTGCGTAACCTGTATGCATTCAATCATTGTATTGTCTGTTTTTTAACAAATGCTATATAATATAAATAATTGACAATTGAATAGAACAGTAAACAGTTTGTAAAAAACTTGCAATGAAATGGAATTTGAAAACATTGCAAGTCACACTAATTAAATCCATTCTATCAGTTCTAATATGTTAAATAAAAAATATTATTAAACCTTAATATAAGTACATAAAAATGAAGATATCAAATTTTGACCGCGCGACGCCTTTCTGGAATAACCTGCGGGTACTGTCATAGTCAAAACATTGGAAAGCAAAATAATGGGTTGGGGCTAGAGTTATGGTGTCTCACTCCACTTTCAGTTGTATCGTGATGGTCAATTTTATTGGTAGAGGAAACTGTAGTACCCGGAGAAAACCACCGACCTGTCGCAAGTCACAGACCAACATTTATCACATACAATGTAATGTTGCATCGAGTACACCTTGCCATGAGCAGGATTCGAACTCGCAATTTTAGTGGTGATAGACGCTTATTGCACGCTTAAATCCAGCTACTATTCGCCCGCAACGGCCTCTGAAAGCACAATAATTTAAAAATTATTAACCAAAGAGCCTAAACAGAAATGGCAAAATCGGCTAAAATCACATACGCCCGAGGGATGAAATTGATATCGATAGATTGATTGTTGTTGAATGTCAATTAAGTGTGCAGTTGTTCATGCATAATCAATACGTGAACAGGAAATACAGCATGTAAGTAATTTGGTGGCGCTGCTATTGGTCCATGGAGGAATATCTTGATTGTCGCAAGCGAATGAGAAAATAATGGGTTTTCTTTAAGGTGCACGGAAAGTACCATTGTCCAAACACGAAGAATTGACTTCCGTACCGCCCGAGTTATGTAAGACTAGTCCAAGTTCTGTAAATCGAAGCAATGAAATACCATGGTCAAAAGACAAAGGACGAACAGTTGTAACCTAGACTAAGTATTTATAAGTATCCGTGGAAGCGACAGAACAATAACCAAATAAATGTTTCTGAACGCAAAAATCACATCAACAACAGTATTTGGTATGCTAAGAGTCGATTTTGTACACAAAGGATCAAATCGGATTTCACATTATTGACTGGGTGTTATCTAATATCGGGCATGAGCAGCATGTCAGCGATATCTTTAACGAGAACAAGTGCAATGCTGTATATCATGTAAGTTAAACATGACGCTGGGATGCCACCTTTCTTGTTCAGATTACGACAGGCCAAAGAGGATAAAATAAATGTCCAAATTGTTTGTCTTGGAATGAATCACTAAATATCACTCCTAACAACTATTGCTCGTAAGAAGCTTCTGCAAATTGTCTTCTACCTACACAGAACATTGCATTCCCTCATTCACGAGGTATGCATGTATATCCTGTCCCATTGGTCTAGTTGTGTATTGTGTTCGTCTTGCGCAACAAATGGAAGCCCCCTTCGGAGGGACTGTGCGCCGCAATAAGGACAGTAAGATCAATTTGAATACCAGAAAGTTCATTTGCGGGAAGAGTGATGTTCTACGGGATCTGTATATAAATGTTTGTTCAGAAATGACCTTGTTCTATGAAAATAAATAAAATTTGCTTGTGATATTTGTTGATTGGAATGAATTATTATCCGCCATTCGTTGTAGCATATGGACACTGCTATTATAACCCTAAGAACTTTACTCACTATTATTTTTTTCAATCAAAATTTCTCGGAATTTTAAATGTTTGCCTTTAGCACACTAAGAGAAAATTCCCTCTGGAAGAAACTATCCTATTTTATTACTACAAGCCAATAGAACTTTTCTTTAAACGTGGTAAACGGTGTCAAGAACAATTTTCTAACTATTAATTCGATTATGACCATGTATTTGTCTTAACAAGATAAAATTATTATATCATTAGTTTCATGCGAATTATCCGTTTTTAATTAAATATTCTGTCCCAGCTGTCGGAATATTGATAGAACTATAGCTGCAATTGTACGCTGTTAAATAAAACCAATCAACGAAGCTCGTTATTACCACTTTCACTATTACAGTTCAAGTTTTCTTGTTTGCAGTTGTCAAGTGTCAACATAACTTAACCTTTCTCTCTTGATATTTTTGTTCTTTCAATTAACCTGGTAAATACAAACATGTGATTCCTAAACGCAATTTTATTTTTAACATTTGAAAAAATGCATTACGGTCTAAGACGCATGAAAACTTTGTTCATGTTGGGTTACGTGTTCTCAATATTACAGCACATACAAATATATTAATACATATATAGGGGCCGTCGTGGCCGTGATCATACATGGTAGTTGTATTTACAACTACCTATGCAATCAGTGCCTATCGCCACTGATGTTGTGAGTTCGAATCTCGATCACGCGAGGTGTACATTATGTGATAAAGTTTGTCAGAGACTTGCGACAGGTCAGTGGTTTTCCCCGGGTCCTCCGGTTTCCTCCACCAATAAAGCTGACCGTCACGATATAACTGAAATATTGTTGAAAGTGACGTTAAACACCATCAAACAAGCATTATTAAGACATAAATGGTGTATATCATATAATGCTAAAGAACAAACAATGATCAACACAAAAGCACACATAAAACTGAAGCTTTAGCATCACGAAGCCCACAAAAAAACCGGGATGAACTCCGGTAAGGAATCCGATTATACTCTTGTTGTTGCACCTTTCGTGTTATTGTTGCTAAAAAGCTGGTATCAAGTCATGAATTTGAAAGGACGGAATTGTGATTTGTGACACTGATAATTTGCAAGTGTTAACTAAGTCACTGTGGCTACCGTAAATGTTTGCCTCTCTAAAATTAAATTTGATTAAAGTATTTTTATGCATTCAATATATACTTAACTACTATAACTACTTACTTAAATGGTCTATAATTATTACTTATTTGTAATTCAACATATAGCGTAGATTGTTGTTTTAGCACTTATAAATGTCAGTGTCATTGAAAGGTTGTCATTGCTATTAAAAAAGTAATTACTAAGTGAAATAGCGCATGCTATAATTAGAATAAATATAATGAAATGAAAAATATTGTATTGTATTCCTCTTTTTTGAAGAAAAAAATAAATGATCTAAAAAGGTAATACGTTGCCTAACTATTAGCCAACACATTACGATGACGCCATATTATACATGATCGTAATATCGAATGCGTTTGTGCCAAATACAAAGCTACTAAGATAGTATATAGGACATTCATAGACAAATCATTTTTAATATTTACATAATTTATCACATTGATCTCACTTCCGCTTTGTTTTATGTTATATGCATGTATTTTATTGTTAATCTTTTTATTTTGTCACTGGTGTTTTTTTGCCTACACAATTACCTCTAGGGGCCGGCATAGCTTTGATCGTATGGTAGTTGGATTTACAACTAACCTATGCAATCAGTGCATATTGCCACTGATGTTGTGAATTCGAATCTCGATCAGGGCGAGGTGTATAACATTATGTGATAAAGTTTGTCAGTGACTTGCGACAGGTCGGTAGTTTTTTCCGGATCCTTCGGTTTCCTCCACCAATAAAACTGATTGCAGCCGTATAACTGAAATATTGTTGAAAGTGGCGTTAAACACCATCAAACAAACAAACAATTAGCTCTAATTGACATACCTCTATCACCCTAAGTAAAGAGAAACAAAAGTCATTATTAATCGAAACATGCGCATCACCACTGCTACATAGAAATGTTTTAGTGCCAATTATTGTTTGCTATTCAGATTAAACATTAATGAATCCGCTACGTATTGAAATTATTTCATTCAGAATAAAAGAAACGTGATTTTGTAAAAGAGTGAATCGTGTCTGGAAATGACATGTATATCTTCAGGCAAAAACATTGTCAATCAATACATTTTCAAATCAGCGCCTTTTCATTAGAGTCTTATATATTTTTCAATATGTTTCTAATTTGTTTCAATTATTCACTCCGCCTGCCTAGAAAGCGTGTTAATATTGAACAATTAAGCTCGACTGTGGTAACTATTCTATTGTGCCGGAAGTGAATGTTTAGTCAAATCAATTGCAAGTTGGACCATTCGATTACTCCGTCAGGAAATGAAAACAAATGAATGAAAGATAATGTCCGACAATTCTTACCGGAGGTGATCTATAATAATACGATATCCGTTGACATTCACCGCTGGAAAATTAAGCATAATAGACATTTATATTCTTAAAGTAGAATTTTAGCGGTCTTCACCTGTGATAATTTTACCCTGTATTTTCAAACACGCAATTTAGTTTTCAATTTTCATTGCATGTCACGTGATCACACCTATTAAAGAGATGGATTAGGTCATAAATGTCTTTGATGTTTTATTTTTTCATCCTTGTTAATTTCATATCATATTAATATTATATATATCTGACTATACCAGCAAATACTATTTCCAGGTGCATTATTTTACTCTGTAATCTTCATTTTGACAAGAAGACATGTAAACAATGTTCAAATGATATGTAATTCTACAATGAAATACTTCGCTAGCTATATATAGAACAACGTCATAATAAAATATACGATATTTTGTGATACGTACAAACGACGAAATTCCGGAAATCTCCCGCTCGCCGGTCCGCTCCCGCGCGGGAGTATAGATTCTCCCGCATTCGGCTATTTTAACCCGCAATGACCCGCATTTCTATTTCTCGGGATTTTTCATTACTGTCAATAGAAGTAAACAAACAATGGGCGAGCATTTGAAAACTTTGGCGAGTAGTTTTCATGTTCAATTTATAAGTAATCGAAAATCATTTCTGCCATGTCAAATCCAACAAGAAAGAGGTCGTTGTCTGGACCATGCGGCAGTGTAAAAAAAGAAGAAATATAACTGCAAATTTCAAACAGATTGGATGAAGGATTTTCAATTTTTACGACCAAGTTCAATGAATCTTCATTTTGCACATTATGTTCAGTCAACTTTTCGGATGTTGGAACTTTCTTGGGGGAAATGTGTGATATAAAGGAGTTATTTTCAAAACAACCTAGATATCCCAATTTGTCTAAGTTAGCCCTGGCATGTGTTGTTCTGCCAAATAGTAATGCAGATAGTGAACGTATTTTCTCGATGTTAAACAAAATTCAAACTGAACATAGGTCAGAATTGGCAAATGACACTATATGCTCACTTATTTGTGCCAAACAAAATCAAAATATGGAATGTTATGAGTATTATCCTGATTCAGAGGTATTGAAAAAGGCAAAAAACAGCTTGTATAGATTATAACAATGAATTGAAGAAATAAAGTATATTTATTAACTCGTATTGGTGTTTTGTAGATGTATATAGTGTGCAGGTCATATATTTAGGCTGAAAATGTCGTTGGCACAAATTCCCCCCTCAGCTATCATAGCTGAGGGGGAGATCTCCCTCATTGAAGGTTTCAGAGGTTGGCAGGTACGCGTACATGGGTATTGCTGAACAAATTGTGGACTTCAATTCTCAGTGATGTCATATATTAATACAGGACACTTTGTGTAAATATTTGTTGGTTCTTTGCATTTTCATTTTTTCAAGAAAGAAAATTTAAAAAAAGATGGATTCAGACCTTTGCAAATAATCGACTTCTGGTGACTCGTGAATGTGAGTGGATATTCTATTTGCAAACATACGAGAGATTAATCAGATGACAAAATCTCATTAGGACATGTGCGATACACATTTAAGCCAATAAATTTGTTTACACGGCTGTTACCGTTTTAAACATCTATATTCACTGAAAGTATTCAACATATCCAAATTTAATAATATGCGACGTGTAATTAAAACAAACAAACATAATATTATTGTTACGGATGCTCCATTAAAACGACTGACTCTCCCGTCGTAAAAGTAAATGTGACTGATGATCGAATTTGGCAGCATACATTGTGTGCGATATTGTCCACAAACGTAAATATAAATTACCGTCTTCCAATCAATGTATACTACCGTATTTGTACTGTTAGACATATCAGAATCGAAATAATTCATGGAACCCAGAATGTGTTTTGAGTTTTAGAATGGGTTTGCAGGATATTAGTAAAATACTAATATCCGCCAACACATGTTAAAACTCAAAACACATTCTGGCTTCCATGATTTATTTCTTAAGTTTTTTTATATGCCATTTCATAATCACCTTTAATCTAAAGAAAAGTAAGTAAGTTTTTTTCCTACATTAAAATCGATATTATATGCGAAAGCCATAGTTTTCATGAAATTTTGAAATTGGTAACATTATTTGTGTTGTCTTATTTCCTAGCTACCGCTCTGAGTAAAAAAAAATAAGGAAATAAATTTTAAACAGAGGATTGCAGGTTACTGATTGACTGACTACTGCTTGTGGTCGAGTGAACAGGATTTCGTCTATGTCCATGACGACAACAGGTTTCAAATATCCTTGTTTCATTCACTCAGATTACCATATGGACGAATGTTTTGAATGACAAAAGGAAAAGAGTGAATTGAGTTTTACTGTTGAGCTCATCAACAACAATCGCCACTATAAACCTTGTTCATTTTGAGCTGTTTCACGTTTTCGTCTATAATATGTCAACCTATTTGCATTCCACAAACACAAGACACACGAGCTATACAAGACACATATCCAAGTTTCGTCTTAAGGGCGAGTTATATATCTAATTTCTCTCGTACAACCAGCGAGACCTTCTTCCATGTACCACAGTCGACACTGAATAAAGTCAAATATTACATCTAGACATAAATCAAAGTAAAGGTACAGCGCTTGTATTGCTGTCCTACAATTTACAGTCAAAGCATTGGTCTTCAATAATGATCATTATAATAGAAATATCGATATTGTATTTGAACAGCTGCTGGCATTAATTGAGGATTTGACATTCGCACCCCTAAGCAAAACTGCATTTGCGAATATCAAAGCCCAAACGGATGACAGCAATTCTTCAAATACAATGCAGTTATTCCTTAAATATAATGAACTTAAATTCGGTTATCACAATGCTGGTTCGTTGTTGTTTTTCGTCATCTTTTGGTTAATAATTATATCTAAATTGTCATTTCTTGATTTTCATTGGCTAAAGCCAGAATCGGATGTAATCGTCATTTTTAAATGCGACAGTCATTGATGGTAGCAGCAGTGCATGGTGTCGCCTTCAAGTTTAATCACACCAACCCTACACCCATAAAATTTAATCAGATACTGCCGTTGTTTCTTTTTATTTTTCAGTTGATGTTTCGCACTACTTGTGTGCATATGATCGTGGTAAGCCATAGCTTATTAAATTCAATAAACATCAATTTTAAGCTTTCATAATACTATAGACATTATCGTCGGAATAGTTGGGCCGTCATTTGTGCTCCAAGGTTAAAGTGAGAATTCGCTGCATCATTCGTCATGTATCATTCCTTAGACATGAACATTGTAAGAAGTTTTGGTCCATCATTTAAATCTGTACCACAATTTGTGGTTATCGTCTATATAAGTATGGCTTACATAATCAGAGATCTGTCTCTAACTACATTAATGTCAGTTAGGCAGTTTACTAAACTATATTAATCTACAAGTGAGAGTAAACATGCATTTTTCAATTATTCGCGATCTGTGATGATCACATATATATATATATTGCTTAATCTACTTTATCTTCATTTATTTTAAAAGTATAATATGTAATGTTGTGGCCAAAATCCGGCAATTATGGGTTTGTCATTTTTATCAGCAACTTTGATGATGTCCTACAATGAATTTTCAACGTTCATACACATATATTAAATAAATAAATAAATCAATAAGTTTTATTAAAGTCGGCATGGTTAAAAACAACAATCATACAAACATAAGCTCTAATGAGCTGTTGGCCGACATATAAAAAAGGTAACAATTACACAACACAATGTCTTACTAAAACAGATATATCGTGACACGCGAACCATGCATGCGTGGAACATCCATGTTAAGACATGAAATTTATCCCTATGATTAAACAAAATAATGTTTACGATAATATCAGATAAATTTACCTCCCATGTGGAGAGTATTACACCATCAATGTCATTTCTGTAAGACAACATACAATTACAAAATTCATGCTGTCCGTTGTGAAGAGAACATTACTGTAATACTAAACCGATATCATTTTTTTCTTTCAGTTGGTAATAAAAAGCCGAGGAATGTAATTTGTACCTTGTAAAGAAAAGTTTAAAAAGTTAAAATGATCTTTAATGGAACTAGGTTATAAAAAGTCCATTCAACTTAGCAGTCTAATATGCACAATATAAAACCGCATCGATGGCGCAATGGTTAGCGTGCTTGCCTGGAGTGTGGTATATCGTGGTTTTGAGCCCCTTTCGGGTAAAACCAAAGACTATAAAATAGGGATTTATTGCTTCTCCACTATGCACGATGCATTAAGGAGAAAGAGCAATAGGGATTTATTGCTTCTCCACTATGCACGATGCATTAAGGAGAAAGAGCAAAGACTGGTTGCATCGGAATCAGAATAATGTGTCCGAGTTGGGCGGCATGTCTACCTCTGACTGTTGTTTCAGTGAGATAGTACTATAAAAATTCAACTCAGCGTGTTGGTCTAGTACAAAGCGAACCTCATCATCATCTCATTGATAATTAACTTGCTCTCACCATGATATAACTGAACAATTTCTGAATTGGCGCTAAACAACAATCACTCACTCTTACACAATCTAGATTATTTTCATGGAAAACATATGAAAAATGCTATGGCCAAATATGTTGTCTTAATATTCATTCACAATGTTATGCATTGACTGGATCAATAGATATAGTACAAATATAATGAACATGTCTATGCATTGTTTTATATGCACAATCATCATTAGTTCAAGATAAAGGTGAACTGGATAGGTTATCTGGAGTTTAAAAAGTTATAAAATCACAACTACATATCATGTCGATCAATATTTACTAGTTTAAACCTCGTGTGTGGTTTCCTATTGTCGTGGCTTTTAGTCGTTTCTTTGTGAAGTTTCCACTTGGTATCTTGTATCTAATCTGGCCATTTTATTTCAATTACTTGGTTCTAAACCTGAAAACAAAACCAAAGGATTCGCACTTAATGGCCAATTATCTCTCTTTACTTTTTTTAAAATAACAACACCCTATTTTACAAATGTTTCATTCCCCAAGGGTATCATATAGCTAGTACACAGCTCTTCTGACTACTAGTTATATGGTATATTATATATAGTTATGCTTGTGATTTAAAAAGATCAAACTTCCTCAGCATATATAATCTTACCCGGTTTTGAGTTTGCTGTTTAGACTCATTGGCTTACTTGCTCCCAAAGAGTACTAAGGTATTTAGTTTTCTAATTTGATGATCATGAACATACCCGATTACTGTTATTCTAGAAACGCATCATCTGCACTAAATTAGAGATCTACGTTTTTATTGAAAATGTTGTAGTTATTATTAAACCTAAGATTGTCCTCCTTCATTCCCAGATAGGTGACCCACGCCGAATTGTGTTCTACCGTTCCCAACTATTTGGATTTGAGCGTACCTGATGAAGGTTCTTCCAGAAACACGTCGCGCACACTACATAAGATATCTACGTTTTCATTGCAATAATGTTAACTCTTTACAACAACAATCCGTAGACATGTTGCCGCATGCTAACACATTATCCTGATTCCAAGCCAATAATTGTTGCTATCTTAATTATTAATGTTGCTTGGTTAACATAAAACTAGTAATCACCAATTTTATAGTCTTTGGTTCAAACTGACCGCATCAAATCAATGATATTCCGAACATATAGAGCACGAAAACCATATACACCACCGATGGGGTTGATATGATTATATATGAAGCATTATTCATTTTATGTTGATCAACAGCCAATCACTCAATCTTATTTTGTTAGCGTGCAGTATATTAGAGATACATTATGCTATTATGTAAACGGACGATGTAGTTCCGAAAATATAATATGCACTGTTATCTTTTATAAAAATTTAATAATGCTTCAATATAAAATGAGAAATATAATGATCCGTTAAATGAAAGTCAAACACTCAATATTTCATATATTAATAATGCATATGGTGTGATTAGTTTCACTTTAGCCAGTTAATTACAATTATTTCCCAGCTCAGTGTAATAATAGGATTTTTCTTTTGAAATGTTGAAATAAGCAGCTTTCTTTAGAATTGTAATTTCAAAAACGGAATTGCATGCATTAGTATAAGCATGAACCAGAGACATAATTACCATCTAAACAAATTTGGTGTATTATGAAGAAAAAGTGAGGTAGGGTTGTGGTGCTTAACGCCGCTTTCAACAATATTTCAGTTACATTGTGGCGAACAGTTTTATTGGTGGAAGAAACCGGAGTACGGAGAACCCGGAGAAAACCCCCGACCTATTCCAAGTCACTGACAAACTTTATCACATAATGTTGTATCAAGTACACCTCCCCATGAACGGTATTCACACTCACAACTTTAGTGGTGATATGCACTGATTGCACAGGTAGTTGTAAATCCAGCTACCATAAGATCACGGTCATGACGGCCCCTTAGAGTTGAATGAAATTTAAATTTAATATACAATACATTGTGGATGATAGGTGCTTTTTTATTTTACAACAAATCAGTTTTGTCGTAGTAGGCACTCTTATTTTTTGGAAGACATATGGAGAGAACTTGAACTGCTCTGTCGAAGTCACCGACAAACTTTATCACATATTCTTATATTGAGACTACATCGCCACATCCTGTTACTTAATATAAAAATCACATATACAATAAAAAGGTGTGTTGTTGTTTTATTTACGTTATTTCTGTTGATCAGACAAACGAAATGTAATGCAATATAATATTAGCTTATAAAGGAAGTATTGAATAAAACTGTCCCCTCAATCGACGCCGCTCTTGCTTAATCTAACAATGGATTACCAATCAAAACGTTTCCGATTTCAGAAACTTTGCCCTTATTGCTAAAGTTAAACTTTTAACTATTTTCTATGAGCCATTCATATTCATTGTTATAGTACCATTAGCAATTTGCCGTCTTCCTGTATATTATAATGTTAATTACTAATGAACCGATTAAGACTAGAGTGTCGCGTGCCCACGTCTATAAGGGAATCATTGTTAATAGTCCAACAAGTACCATTAGTATAATGTATATATAATTTCCAGTATGAAAGTGAACCAGTATTGATTGTAACAGAATAAGCATTAATCTACCTTTATAAACGTATACTTGGTATACTAAGCATGGATATAATTTTGCTATGCCTTCTGGGCAATTTGAATTGGAATATGGAATGGCGTCGAAATTACTAAATATATATTTTTTAATTTGGGTGCAACCATATACAGTCTAACCTGCCTTAAAGGGCTCCTCTATATAACAAACCGTTGTCTGTAAAACAATACACTCATAGCACACAGTGTAGTGTTTCTTAAACGTGTCGTGTTTGTGTTTGAAACTTGAGATTACTTTTATGGATGGTTTAAGATTTTTGTAAACTTTTGCCTGTTTTCATGTAATGATTTTATATATTTATAAAAATAATATTCATTACAATCAATGCGAAAAACAAAAGTAAGAGTAAAATATTTCAAAGTTGTCTTCATCATCTCATTGCACTGTAACTTGTTCTCGCAATGATAAATATAGATTCTCCTTAAGTTGCCCGTGGGTTACGATATTTCTCCACTCAAGAGAGTTAAATTAAAAATTTTAACCACAAGGCGTCAAACATGACTTTTAAATTGTTCGGTTTTCCAATCTTTCGGTATTGAGCGTACCTGACGAAGGCTATGCTAGAATTGCTTCGTGCGCACTAAATTTGATATCTACGTCGATACCTCTGCTGGTAGACTACAGGTCCCGGTGGATATCATCCGCTCGGTAGCCAGTGTTTCGGCACTGCCATGGTTTATTAGATATATTTATTATCGAACTTTACAGTTTCTAAATTATGTAATCATGATTAAAACTAAGGTGTTCCTCCCTCAGGCATAGGTGACCTTAGCCGATGTTATTGCTCCCAAAGACTTTTAAATTATTTGTCTTTCCAGTCTTTCTGTATTGAGCGTACCTGATTAATGTTATTCCAGAAAAGCGTCGTGCGCACTAAATTTGAAATCTGCGTTTTTATTATACAAGTAAAATGTATAATGGAAGTTTTCCAAGTAAACACAATTTTTCATTTCAATAGAAAATTTAAAAAAATGTATATATCAATCAAATATTTGGAAAATCCTTTTGACTCATGTAAAAAGAAAGAATAAGTGCAAGTAGTTCTTGTAGCAAAAATAAAAAAAAACCAACCATACGATGAGTTCCATGTCAGATTACAAGGTTTCGCGACTCCAAACAAATATGTAGTTCTTTTTTTAATGTTTTGATATTGCAACTGTACACAAATGTCAGTACAAAATATTAACACTCGCTGACAGAAGAGTTTGAAGATAGCAAAGGGGTAATCAGACTCCATAAATCGAAGAAGGACAGCCAACACAATGGCCAACAGGAAGAAGGAAAATCAACGATCTACAAAACACCACACAGAAAACAAAAGACTGGGAAACACAAACCCCACCAACAACAGCACTGAACTCAGGTGCAATGCAGGCCATAATAGTTTCGCTGTTCATCCTGTTTCTAAGCCTCGTAGATATAAATTGTTTTTTTCTCGACAATTTACTTAAATTATATATACGTCTGATGTTCATCTTTTATTTAGTAATAGCCATTTTAAAAATAATAATGAAGAAACGAAACTCGAAATTAAAGCGATAATGATATAATTTTCAACCAGTCGAAATAATTAATTGTATAATGAATTATTCCCGATTCTCCTCCTCAACACGACATTACTATTCTTCTTTCCCCATACACCCATTATCATTATTCATACACCATTCCTCAGTTTTCGAACATCATTCCTTATTTTGCATATGCCTTACCTCGCTACCAATACAACATTCCCCTTTCTCCATACCCTATTCGCAATTCTCCATAAACCATTCCTCATTCCCTAGACACATATCCTGGTTACCAATTTACCGCATGCACACACAACACATGAAACCAAAACGAGCGGCAACACGGATCCCACCAAAGTCAAAAACAACACAAAAAAACAGGGGGTGAACCCAGGTGCTCGCGATTGTTAAGCTGTTTCTGTTTCTTATAAAACACCCGTCGTGTTACTCCTATAGTCGAGCCCGGTAGAAGCTTTGTCGTTGTATGAGGTATGAGACATCTACGTTAAAGTGAAGACATCCATTGTTATATAAGATATGGATATTTGGAAACAGTCTATCACTTCGTGATGACAACAATATAATTATCGTAGCGATGACGTCAATCTAGGACCAACGTAGCTTTTCTGAGCAGAATTTGCCTCAGTAGCTGAATAATAGTAATGGCAATAAAACATAGATGTCTAAGTTATTGTTCATGACAAATATCTATAAAAAAGACCACACAAACAGTTCATCTTAAATATATGATACACGAAGGAAGTATAACACTACAACTAATCTTGTCTTAGAAAAACCTCTTTATACAAATTATGTTCTCCCGTGTTATGAACGCATTATTCTGTGTAATAGTAAGAATAAAACGCAGGTCTTCCTATTTCCATTAACTACTTATATAGTAGACACTATTCTATAAATGCACGCCGATGGGCCATTAATTCGAAAATACTCAATACTAATCAACTTTAGGTGTTAAAATGTTAAAAGATCAATTACTCGCCATCTTCTCAATGCCATATATATTTACTAGAGGTCATGGTTGACATAAACATGAGTGGTAATTGTTTCTTAATGGCCTGTAGTATTTTGATCTTCAGACTCCATCTTGTTCTTAATGTGAAGCAGTAATTGTGTAATGTTGTAGTTTATTGTTGAGCTTCAGACTACATATAGTTCTTAATGTGAATTAGTAATTATGTAATGTTGTAGTTTACTGTTGTGCTTCAGACTACTTATACGTTATTAATGTGAATCAGTAATTATGTAATGTTGTAGTTTACTGTGGTGCTTTAGTCTACTTATAAGTTACTAATGTGAATCAGTAATTGTGCAATGTTGTAGTTTATTGTTGTGCTTCAGACTACGTATAGTTCTTAATGTGAATTAGTAATTGTGTCATGTTGCAGTTTACTGTTGTGCTTCAGACGTCTTATAGTTCTTAATGTGAATTAGAAATTATATAATGTTGTAGTTATTGTTGAGCTTCAGAATACTTAAAGTTCTTAATGTGAATTAGTAATTGTGTAATGTTGTAGTTTATTGTTGAGCTTCAGAATACTTATAGTTCTTAATGTGAATTAGTAATTGTGTAATATTGTAGTTTATTGTTGAGGTTTAGACTACTTATAAGTTCTTAATGTAAATTAGGAAATGTGTAATGTTGCAGTTTATAGTTGAGTATCAACTGATAGTATTAGACGTATAAGATGTTATAAAGTATGATTTGTTTAAGACAGTTATGTTGCCATCATGAGACGACAGAAAATATGTGAATCTGTTGGTATGTGTTGGTGTGCGTGGTATCAATTTTGCCTTTTTTGAGAGTTTCAGATAGAAGTTTGATACTGTTCTGACAGAGTGGTATATATGGTTTCTCTTCTTTTTTTGTTTGTTAATTCGGTTAGTTGTCTGGCATTTTAAAGACAACGGTTCTTATGAATTAGCTTATTTAAGCAAACGAGGCTGATTGTAAATATATGCTTTGTAATACATAGAATAATCTACATTTGAAATTTGTGTGTGGTACAATAGCAATGACCATGGTTTTGCACAAGCACATTTTTAAGCAGAATGAACCATAAAAACATCAAAGGAAATAAGGCCATTTATGCTACCTGAAATTTTATTATCAAGAACGGAAAATTGGGTTAGGAGATATGGTGTTTAACGGCACTTTCAAAAATGTTTCAGTTATATCGTGGCGGTCAGTTGCACATGTGTTTGTGTCACTTCTAAGGCATATATTTTCTGTCTTATTTTGTTCAGCGAGACAGAGAAATTATATCTGTTCCTGATATCTGTCCGTTTGTCCACCATCTAATTTGTCTAACTGTAAACATATAATATTCTTGTTTCATAATATAAAACATATTGTATGGTAAGGTACGGCTTGTTTATTGCGTTTCATATATCCTGACTGATCAATGTGCGAAACCCGTCGTGTAGAGTGTCCAATGGTGCATGCATCTCTTGCTATTACATTGATGTTTATATCACGACGACGACGAAGGTCATTCGTACACGAAAAAAATATTTCTTTATTGATCTGATATAGGTCAAGTGTAAATTTCTTTCCAACAATTAAATTTGAAGTAAATATAGAAAATAATTCACACCTGGCATTCACATCACAATTTCTTATAATTGGATAGCTAGTACATGTACATGCGTAGTATCAATGACGACATAATTGAACATCATACGAAATCAAGAAATGTACATATGAAGTACGTTAAAAACGTACCTCTTCATACGATGCATATTACACTAAAGGCCGAACGAGAGTATTTAATCAAACATAGTTGCGTCAACATTTGTCACCAAATAACATGGATTTAATGGTCTATGTTTTATTTTTGGGGGTTTTAGCGCCACTATCAGCTATGTCATGGCGACCAGTTTTAGTGGTGGAAGAGGCTGGAGTACCCGGAGAGAAACACCGACCATGGGCAGGCAACTGGTAAACTTTATCACATGCGACTGCGAGTCGAATGCACATTTTCTGTAATTTACAAAGCCGGGTGCAAACCCACGCTGTATTGGTGATGGGCTTGTATGAGTTGTTAGGTAATCCAACTATAACTCATTGAGCTATCCGGGCCCTACCCATGTAACATGGAAACGCAACCCATTATTAAGCTCCATACATCTTGAGCAACGAATTTCAGGGTATTCTGTAACTACATGTACTGGAAATTAAGTACACTATATTGTATGTTTACCAGTAGTTTAATAATTTCTTTTCATAAATAATTGAAATTATCAATTACATTTAATTGCTCTTTAAATGTCCAAGGAAAGAAATGGACTTCGCGACTGAACAACATCATTTAAAATTCATCATATACAGTAGTTTGGGCTGCTCTTATCTCATAACAACAATTAAAATAAATTGAACCAATACTCACAAATAGTAAATGACTTATGTATGGATTACTTCAGCGATCACAGGATATATGCAATACTCACAACTGGAACAGGAACTGCATATCCTTTCGGAGCACCTGATTTCACCTTAGAATGTTTGTGGGGTTCGTGTTGCTCAACCTTTGCTTTTGTATGTAGCGTGTTGTAGATCATTGTTCTTGTGTTGTCCATTCGATTTACAACTTCTGGGTTCCCATTTGGTATCACAATACTTTTCTTAATGCTAATTTAAGAATCACAAGTTCTACCGACATTGTGGTATTTTGTTTTTCATTTGATAATATACTTCTAGCACAACAAACCTAACAATAAGTCTTTATTGTTCTTAGAAAGTTACACTTAATCTTTACAAATAATACTTTTGTGAGACACAATAGTGCTAGAAGTGTAATATATATTCTTGGAGGCTTTATGAGGCGGCATTCTCCTAGATAGAAGAATGATCAAATCTATTTCCTCTGATGAAATCTCTGAAATATAAATAATATTTGTATACAATATTGTAATAGCGGTAGTAAAATTAAGTGAATGTTTTCATAAATTTATGGAAACTGATGTTTTGATGCCTGTGCTTCCCAATAAAGATTATGGACATTAGAAATTATTACCAATGTAGAAAAATAAATTAGCTGGGATATGTATATTTAGTAAGACAAGGTTAAATATTGTTGTCAAATAACAATAATAGTAGAGAAATAAAGATCACCAACTTATATTATTGCAATATCACACGGACAATGCCAGTGGAAAATAAAATTAAAAAAAACAAGCAAACAAACAAACAAATAAAATAATGAACTATATACGACGACATGTAAGGAAGAAGGAGATATCATCTGTATGAGTGGTTTGTTCACTCCTTCAACAGCCACAACCCTCCCCTCGCCATGCATACTAACAACATAAAACACATGCTTATCAAAGACGAAATATTAAATGAGTGAGTGTTGCTCAGCGTCAAATGAGCGATATTTCAGCTCTATCATGGCCATAACATGTTACATTTCAATGGGTTGGGGATGATGTCTGCAATGTATTAGACTAACACGATTAATTGGATCTTTATTGTAGACTTCACTGAAACTACAGTCCGCGTGTAGATATGTCGCTTCTCTTGGACATATGTGCTCCTACCCCTGAATGTTGCATGCTCAGCGGAGAAGCAGCAAACATTTTTAAAATCTTTGATTTGACGCCACAGTATCTCGAACCCACGATCCACTGCACTCAAAACGACCACGCTAACCATTCCACCACAATACGGTTTGCTCCTAGAAGAACAAAAAATAGCCCTACGATATTTGTTTTTGAAAATTTTACATTACATTACATAATTCTATTTCCGCTAATCAGATAATTAACACCATGAAATATAGCATAGAACATGTCTTTGGAATTTCAAAACATATTAGGAAAAATAATGATAATAACCATTTTCACAAATCTATTATATGGGCAAATAAATTCGATGTAATGTCTCTTCATACTCTGTATACTTCTGCACAAATATGGCACACTATAATCAATTAATATATAGCTGATTTTACTCTGATTTCGTTGTATTCTACGACTAGGGTCGAGTACATGAAAATGGAGGCAACATAATAAGTATGACGTTATAATATTACCTGGTATCTCCTATATATTCAGCTTAACTCCATATGTATGAGCATGGGTTGTTTTTTGAATTTCATATTGTGTACAAATCAAATGTTGAATTCAACCAATAAGGCCTATGACGAACACATGTGTTAGGATAGTTGGCAGTTTCTTTTATTTCAATATGAATTTGCTAAGCACATGGAGAGATAACAATTAACATTTACAAAACAAAGCATTATGAGAGGACATTACCTTGTTATCATAAAAGTATTGATGTCATTCGTCAAAATCGTACATAAAAATAACAGTGACTTTTAAAAGCAAGCTGTGCCTTCCATTTCGATACCTGCCAGAAAGGCAACTACCAATACACAACACTTAGGTCAACGAAAACACTCAGTGTATTGTGGACGCCTAACATGTGCATGTCTTTTCATAACTTTTCCTCTTGTCATAAAAACGTAGATATCAAATTTAGTACGCACCACGGGCCTCTGGAATAACCTTCATCGAGTACGCTCAAAGCCAAAATATTGGAAAGTCAAATAATTAATAAGTCTTAGGGGGAAAATAAACCAATTGGTTTAAACAGGATATCCATATTTATCCCTTAGTACGACGGTACTGTGTAATGTGTAATTAATTATCTACCCGGCTTATGGTGTATACTTAGTCCTAGAAATAAGTGTAATACATTCTAATATAACCTCCCGTATTCGGTATACAAATAAAGGCATATTTGAATAACAATCAAATATAGGCCACACATGCGCGCTGAGCTAAAAAAAAAAGCACCTACATAACCACTGACTATTTTCAGAAAATTCTTCATGGTTAGCGATTTTCTATTATTATTTATCTAAAAATTGTTGAAATAAATGAAGTTAAAATTAAATAAATCCTATCAAGTCTTATCATAATTAAACTCTTATAAACACAGCTTTGTTTACCTTTCGTACGTTCACTGTCTCCATGTTTATCTCCGATCCGACTGGCTGCGTTCAACTGGTAATTTCGTTGTTAATCATTTAAAGTTGTTTATTTGTAATAATATTTATATTGAACCTTGTCAATAAAATTCTTTTCTGTATTTTAAGCCACAGTTTCAACCACAATTTCGCTATCCATCTCTTAATTCCCAATTTTACCGTTTTTAAAATTCCGTAGGAGATTGATCACCTTGACCGCCTCGAATTTTAAAATTACCGTATTTGTCCTATTAGAATCGAAATAATTCCTGCCGGCCATACTATCGCTCGGGGTTAAATATTAATGAATATAATGCCTACCCATATTTGAATAACAATAAAGTATGGCCGGCATGAATTATTTCTTAAAAAAAAGTATACGTTTAGAATTAGCAACCAATTATCAACGCTGCATCTCTGTATTGTAGAAAAACAGGCGTACAGGAAGTGGCAGGCAACCGTAAGATTCAACATTCTTTACAATATGGACTCACTATACTGTAATATTCAACCATAAATATATTGCAGGTATTTCACTGTTTGCTTTGAAATGTGACCTGTTTCTAGATTATGGTATCAAGCGAATTAACACATTATTTTTCCGAAGCCAGTTATTGGAAGTGTGAAATATTGGAACGCCTCGCTCTTTTTTCAGACTTCTGTATGGTTATGTGTTAACGACTATGAGTTACATGACCATGTACTAAATCCCCGAAATCATTTATGAATATATATAATAATCGATGTGAATCTGACGAAACCATGGAACAGTCAAATTCGGTAAAAGTCTTGACGGTGATGGAGGAAAGAAGGACAATCTACATATCGTCACTTTCAACCAATGATGCAACTATTAAAACACATGGTCATATATTGCCGAGTAACTACCATCAGCAATGTGGGTAAAAGCACTGATACATGTGATAAAATTTCTAGTCGCAAACTTAAAACATGGGTTCAACTGTAAGTTTCTTATAGTTGAGTTGTCCTCTCAACAAATAATGTATTTGTCAAGATATAACTGAATGTATCAACAAAGACGAACAAGTCTTCCCATGCACAACAACGGCAAACAAACTAGATGCGATTGACAAGTAATTCTTAAGTTAAGAAGAGAACACTAGTTCACTCCATTGACGGCTGAAGATAGTTACCACTATATAGTTTAAAACAATCAGTTAAACCAAAAACAAACTGTGATAAGTCAGTTCATCTCAAGATACAAATATAACATGTATTATAATACGAATTTTCAAGATTAAAAAAATTAATTTAAACTAGTTAATTCGCACTTCACATATATTACAAAATTATAATTACAAAAGATATATATATATATATATATATATATAAACGTCTAAAATGTTAGCACAACGATATCAAAAAATATGTTAAAATGTAACAAAAATAACAAAGTCTACAAAAAGACTATAATTATGATTAAATCGACGGATATTTAGCTTGACCGACAAGCTTCATCACAGTCTGTAATCTGATTTGAAAAATTGTCACGTGACCATCAGTTATCATGATGTAAATTACTAAAAATCATAATCTTGAACTTTATGCTTTATATTATTCAAGTTTATATGTACACTAATTTATAAACAATATGAAAGCAATGAGAAAATGTAATGATGAAATTTACCAACCAGCTAAGGACCAGGCACTAGTTAAATAGTTAAAAAAAACAAAGATTTAGGCCTTTTTGTTTATGCCTTCCGGATGTAATGTTTGTAACTGGCGAATCCAAAAACTCTCTCTTTTTTTGTCTTTGATTTTCTTTCCAACATAGATTGTGGTAATCTCGTTGAGATTAGGATTCCGAAGAAATTTTCTGTCTGTTCTTCATCCTAATCTCGTTTCAAGCCCTATTAAGGGTATTCTGAAAATTTTTAATTTGACCCTCCGGTACATTCCGATGGATATTTTGGCATGTACGGATTGTGTCAGATCAAGTGGAGGTAAGATTTCATAAATAAACATATTTTCTAGTTCAAATCTGCAAAAATATTGATATTTTCTTACCCTTTACAGCGTATATCCGAAAAAATAGTCCAAATTCTACTTTAAGCTGACCGTAATTTTACTGAACTCATGAACTACACCACGCAATCCGTCCATGCCAAAATATCCAACGGAATGCACCGGGGGGTCAAATTTAAAATTTCCAGAATACCCTTAATAGGGCTTGAAACGAGATTAGGATGAAGAACAGACAGAAAATTTCTTCGGAATCCTAATCTCAACGAGATAAAGATTGTGGTCAATGATATAAATTTTTGATCTGCCAAAGTCAACCAACGAGTGCCCTAGCGACACGGGCAAGAGCGTCTTTTTCGTAAGGTCACTTCTGTGTCCATTCATTCTTTTGTTGAATGGTTGGACACTTGCTCCTACGTATTGCGATCCGCAGACGTGACAGTCAAGGAGGTAAACCACATTAGGTGTTTTGCAATTGACATTGCAAAAAATCTTATACTCCTTTTCTGTCGTCTTGCTATGGAACACTTGTGCGTGTTGCAATTGGAGACAGCACTTGCAACGCTTGTCACCACTTGGTTTGCACTGGCCGACCGTCGATGAAAGTCTAGAAGGTCTAGATACCGCAGCTCTGACCAGTGTATCCTTAATGCTTTTAGGGCGCCGGAACGCTACAACGCGTGGTTCAGGGAATAACTTGGCAAGCGTTTCACTTTTTCAATTTCTTTCCAATGATGACGGACAATGCCTGAAATTTTCTCAAAAGAAGGATGGTAAGTGAGAACAAGGGGAACCCGTTTGTTTATTTTTTTTCTTTGTACTCTTAGAGGTCATTTCTGTTTAATTTCACTGGCCTTTGAAAACCCACTCTATAACTTTGTCATTATATCCCCGTCTTTTCAAATGATGGCGTAAATCTCCTAGTCTTTGTTTGGTGGTTTCAACAGTGGAGCATATTCGTTTTACTCTAATGGCTTGGCTGAATGAGATACTCTTAAAACAGTGCTTAGGATGGTAACTACTGGGTGAAAGGTATTGATGTTTGTCTGTGGAATTAGAGTATAAATCAGTTGTCATGTTGCCCTCCATGACCGTGGTGGTAGTATCAAGGAAGGACATTTTGGTTTTCGACACTTGGTGTGGGAATTTTATAGACGGATGGATACTGTTGGCATGTTCCAAAAATTCATCAAGCTCTTTATCGCCATGTGTTCAATTCATGTCAACGTCATCTATAAATCGGAACCATGAAAGAGGTTTTCTAAGTGACGAGAGGAGTAATCGTTCTTCTAGGTCCCCCATAAACATGTTGGCATAGGAGGGTGCCATTTTGGTTCCCATAGCTGTCCCATTTATTTGAAGATAGTGGTTTCCGTCAAAAGTAGAATTGTTGTTTTTTAGAACTAGTGTAAGCATCTCCACTAAACAATCTGTCGGAGGTTCTTGATCTGTTCGTTGTTCCCATATTGTTCTGCATGCGACAATTCCGTCATCATGGGGAATGTTCGTATAAAGGGAAGTTACATCCATGGTAACAAGCGTGGTATTACTGAAATGGTTAAATTTTCCATTTTCTTCAAGTAGTCGATAGTATCTTTGATGTGTGATGGAAGGTTTTCAACGAACGGCCGAAGGTGAAAATCAATAAATTCCTATATCTTTTCAGTTGGGTGACCACTGACTGATACAATCGGTCTCGCCGGATTGTTTTCCCTGTGGATTTTAGGCAGCAGATAAAAACGGCCTGGCTTGGGAACCTCTGGAGTAAGGTATTCCATGATCTTATCGTCTAAGTGGCCACGAGCATGCATAGCCTCTAAGGCTCGCATGCTCTTCTGCGTAAAATCCAGTGTAGGGTCAGAATCTAATTTTTCGTAGAATCGACAATCGCACAGTTGTTTTTCTGCTTCTTGTATATATGTCGTTTTATCCATGACTACTACTGCACTCCCTTTATCTGCTGGCTTAATAATAATATCATCTCTTTCCTGTATATCCCTAAGGGCTGATCTTTCTGCCTGTGTTAAGTTGTCGGTCTTGGGGACATGTACGTCAACATTGTGTTTGATATCTGTCTTAATTAGGTTAATGACCGATTCTAGCCTGGTATTTTTGCTAGGTTTCCGGATCCAATTACTTTTCTTGACAAATCTAGGAATATCAGTGACTTCTTTTATGTCCGATTCGTCTTGTGATAGGTCTTCACTGGTTTCCTTCTTTGAATGAAAATATTCTTTAATTATAAGCCGTCGTGCAAATTGATCCATGTCTTCATCGAGTTCGCGAACATTTATTTTAGGAGGATTTGGACAAAAATTTAAACCCTTAGAAAGCAACGAGGATTCGGCTGAATTTAGGGGCTTACTGGAAAGATTGACAACCACGTTATATTTTCTATTCCCTGCTTTCGTTTTCCTTCTGAAACGTCGTGTACGTGTCTTCCTCACTACTGTGTCCTCGGTATAATCAATTGGAGTTTTGGGTTTGATTCCATCCCTTTTAAACTTAGCATCTCGTTTCTTCGAAAATTTGGTGTCTTCTATTGTTTGAATTTCATCTAGACGACGGCATATGTTTGTAAAATCGTCTGTCGAGAGTTGTTCTTCACTGGTTTTGAGCAAATCCGAAACTATTTTTTCGAGGCCTTTCTTTTGGTATGAGACAACGTCTAAAAGAAGTTTCAAAAGTCGGGTTGAACATTTTTATGGGGGACCTAGAAGAACGATTACTCCTCTCGTTACTTAGACAACCTCTTTCATGGTTCCGATTTATAGATGACGTTGACATGAAGTGGACACATGGCGATAAAGAGCTTGATGAATGATTGGAACATGCCAACAGTATCCATCCGTCTATAAAATTCCCACACCAAGTGTCGAAAACCAAAATGTCCTTCCTTGATACTACCACCACGGTCATGGAGGGCAACATAACAACTGATTTATACTCTAAGCCCACAGACAAACATCAATACCTTTCACCCAGTAGTTACCATCCTAAGCACTGTTTTAAGAGTATACCATTCAGCCAAACCATTAGGGTAAAACGAATATGCTCCACTGTTGAAACCACCAAGCAAAGACTAGGAGATTTACGCCATCATTTGAAAAGACGGGGATATAATGACAAAGTTATAGAGTGGGTTTTCAAAGGCCAGTGAAATTAACAGAAATGACCTCCTAGAGTATAAAGAAAAAAAATCAACAAACGGGTTCCCCTTGTTCTCACTTACCATCCTTCTTTAGAGAAAATTTCAGGCATTGTCCGTCATCATTGGAAAGCAATTGAAAAAAGTGAAACGCTGGCCAAGTTGTTCCCTGAACCATGCGTTGTAGCGTTGCGGCGACCTAGAAGCATTAAGGATACACTGGTCAGAGCTGCGGTATATAGATCTTCATCGACGGTTGGCCAGTGTAACCCATGTGGTGACAAGCGTTGCAAGTGCTGTCTCCAATTGCAACACGCATAAGTGTTCCATAGTAAGACGACAGGAAAGGGGTATAATATCTTTTGCAATGTCAATTGCAAAACACCTAATGTGGTTTACCGCCTTGACTGTCACGTCTGCGGATCGCAATACGTAGGAGAAAGTGTCCAACCATTCAACAAAAGAATGAATGGACACAGAAGTGACCTTACGAAAAAGACGCTCTTGCCCGTGAGTCAACACTTTGTGTCGCCAGGGCACTCGTTGGATAACTTTGGCAGATCAAAAATTTATATCATTGACCACAATCTAAGTTGGAAAGAAAATCAAAGACAAAAAAGAGAGAGTTTTTGGATCCGCCAGTTACAAACATTACATCCGGAAGGCATTAACAAAAAGGCCTAAATCTTTGTTTTTTTTAACTTGTTAGCCAGTGCCTGGTCCTTAGCTAGTTGGCAAATTTCAGCATTACATTTTCTCGTTGCTTTCATATTGTTTATAAATTAGTGTACATATAAACTTGAATAACATAAAGTATAAAGTTCAAGATTATGATTTTTAGAAATTTACATCCCGATAACTGATGGTCACGTGACAATTTTTCAAATCAGATTACAGACGCTGATGAAGCTTGTCGGTCAAGCGAAATATCCGTCGATCTAATTATAATTATAGTCTTTTTGTAGACTTATAGTTATTTTTGTTACATTTTAACATCTTTTTTTGATATCGTTGTGCTAACATTTTAGACGTTTATTTATCATTTATGTTTGTTTGCACAGTATCGCTAATACTTGTTTCCGATCCGACATCCCGTAGGTTCATACGTTGGCAACTTTTTCAGACGTTTATTTATATATATAAAAAGTGGATGTGGTCGAGTGGTCTAGGGCGCTGGACGTAAGACTAAGCGAATGGTGCTGCAGTGTATCAATGGTGTGGATTCAAATCCCGTCGAGGGAAGAGCAAAAAATTGACAGCTCTAAAATCTAATTCTAACACTGTTTGGTTTAATTTTCAGACGTATACATATATATATATATATATATATATATATATAGTCATACTATGTTAAGTGCACAATAAGCATCTAATGTACCTTTAGGTTCACTTGATGATGTCCTACAAGAATTGAAATGCATCGGTGGTGTAATGGTTAGCGTGCTCGCCTCGAGTGCGGTAGAAGGTGGGTTCGAGCCTCGATCGGGTCAAATCAAAGACTATCAAATGGGTATCTGTTACTTCTCCACCGAGCGCAGCATTAAGGAGAAAAAAGTATGGTTGGCTCGGAACCAATCTAATCTTTCCGAGTGGGGCAACATGCATATTCGCGGACTGATTTTCCTGTGAGCTAGCGCAATAAAACTTAACTAAGCATGTTGTTATAGTACAAAGCGGATCTCATCATCATCTCATTGAGAATTACATTGGTTCCGCCATGACATAGCTGAGTTTGCGCTAAGCAACATATCATTCACTGTCTTCCAAATAAAATGAGGAGAATATGAAAGTGCATCAGAACGAATTATATTTTTTTCTTCAGATAACGAGTAATTAAGATAAGGTGGATCTTAAAAGATAAACGATGTGTGATTGTCTTCAAAGGAAATAATTAAATATTCATGTCCTAATTTTATGCTTACTGAGCACAATATTACTTTATATTAATACATTAATAATTATAGATGGAAGAAGAGTGCGTGAAATCTCAAGAAAATTGAGTTCCATTGTTCTCAAGATCATGAATGAGATTAATATATATCAATATTTAAATCAAAAGTTGATTTTCTTACAGAAATTGCATTGTATAGCTGTTTCGTTATTATATTTCAAGCTTTCAAATGCGTGTTTTCTTCTCACGACTGTTTGTTACAATATTATTATGTACCTGACATGTTCATGTTTGAATGTAACGTCATACGTGACCTGCTCATCTTTGAATGTTATTTTATACGTGACATGTTCATGTTGAATGTTATTTTATAAATGATGTGTTCATGTTTGAATGTTATTGTATACGTGACATGCTCATGTTGAATGTTAATATATGTATGACATTTTCATGCTTGAATGCCTTTTTATATATAACATGTTCATGTTTGAATGCTATTTTATGCGTGACATGTTCATCTCTGAATGTTATTTGATGCATGACTCGTTAGTGTTTAAATGTCATTTTATCCATGAAATGCTCATCTGTGAATGTTATGTTTTGTATGAAGTGTCCATGTTCGAATTTTATTTTAGGCATGACATGTTTGAGTGCTACTGTGAAAACCGAACTTATTAGTTTGCACAATATATTGCAGTAAGTGCGTTATTCTCATGGATATAGCAATGTCCTATTCTTCATTTATAAAACATTTTCATTAAGAGGAAATGTGTACTTATTGTACTTTTCAACATTTCCAAAGAGAACGTAATTAGATGGTAATTAGAAAAATACGAATGTCGTAAAAAGAAATGACAGCATAGCAGAAGATCAAGCAAAACGAATTTCACGAAATAAATGAAATATTATTGAAAGTGGCGTTAAACACCATAATCATAACTCCCTAATTCCCCGCTAAATTTATCGTGAGAACTATGAGAACTTTCGCAACCCTTTTCGTTCCTCCCTTTTTCTACCCCATGAGATAACTGAAATATTGTTGAAAGTGGCGTTAAGCATCAAAACTCTTTCTCTTAAAATAAAAGAGCTTAATTGTATATTGTTTATTTTGGTGTTGATGTTTTTAATATATTACATGTAAACATTCTTAGGTTGAAAAAAAAAATTAAGTCGTAGCCGCTACGCTTCAATGACTTACCACTACTGTGTATATTTGCAAGCTCCGCCATCTTGTATTTATCGCCACCAATCAGATATGAAGCTACTAACATTGCGAAAACAGGACATTTCTTGCAGAATATCAGAGTGTAAGGTTGAATGAGACTAGCTACAAAGACCTACAAATTAATATTTTGAATACCGGAAGTTAAAAGGGGAGATAATGGAGGACATAGTGTTTTCTAATCACAACGGGATTGAAAACTACCACTCGTAATATGCTGTTACTCATTAGAAGCTGCCATATGTAAGCTTTTACATGCAAGGAGACTGACATTTTCCAAACGCGAGGTAAGCAATTGTTTCGCCCTACGAGACCATTGTTTATGTTGTGTATTGGATCCGTCCCACATACCCAAAACAGTCGTCCTGGGCCATTCAGAAAGATAGTACTTCAGAGCAGAGAAACTAGGTCAGATTTATATAATCAAATATGATATCCTTAGAACACTTGCTACCCACATTCTACAGAGCTTAAATTTCACAAGATAACGCTGGTGGACTACTAGTTACCGAGGGTATCACCCCATCCCACTCCATCCCCTGTATTCAGAGATTCTGAAATTGTTTATTAGATATATATTATAGAAATTCCCATTTCTTAAATGTAATTATTAAAACTAAAACTCCCCTTCCTCGAGCATAGGTAACCTTAGCCGATTTTACCTCTCTGGTTAAGACTGTTTGCTTTTCTGGTTTCTAAAGACATTCAATGAAAACGTAGATATCAATCTTAGTGCGGGCGACGCGTTTCTGGAATAACTTTCATCAGGTACGTTCAAACTTTAAAGGTAGGAACGCCAAATTGAGCAAGTCAACCAAAGAGCCTAAACAGGATCGTCGAAATCGACTAAGGTCTCTTATGCATGAGAGAGGAGGACCTTAGCTTTAATAATAATTACATTATTTAGGAACTGTAAATTTCTAATAAGCCATATCAATACCGAAATACTGACTACTGGGCGGATGATACCCTCGGAGACTAATAGTCCATGAGCAGAGGTATCTATCCAGTGATAGTAACACAAAAGTAGATATCAAATTTAGTGCGCACGACGCGTTTCTTGAATAACCGTCGTCATCAGGTACGCTCAAACACGAAAGGTTGGATATCATGTGGCTTTCAATTCTTTTGAATTTGAGCGTATCTGCCTATTTTTTCTTCCGAAACGCTTCCTGTGTGTGCGTTAAATTAGATATCTGCGTATTTTAATATAAATCTACTTTTGATTTAACATATATTTCTGTTGAAATATATTATTAGGTTATCGCTCTCTATTTCACTGTATCATATTTATAACAACTTCTAACGTTCTGACATAATTAAATTTGAACTACAATTCATTGTCCAAGAACGATTGTTTCTGGTAATGCTATTTATAGGAAATTGACATAACATCCTGATCAACGGGTGAAATTGTATAAAATATGATTAATTAATGGGTGTCAATATCATATCAGTCTGTGTTACATTGTGTCCAATGTCGATTTCATTGTTTGATTTCATTGCATTTGAAGTGTTTTATAGAATGTATATGGAATTTGCTTCAGGAAGAGTACAAAGTCGTGATAAACACCTACGTAAATTTAATTTCCAAATAACAAATCAGATTTGATTCTAAACAGATCGATTCCGTTGATTTCTTTGAATTATTCAAGTTCTATAATGGGTAAATTGTAACCCTGGGGTTATGTTTAAGTGGAAAACTCATGCTTCGATGTTCCTATTAAAAAATCCATGCTCTATAAAATATTGAAGCGATTTCCTAGTGTGCATTTAATAAATTGAATTGACGTCGAATACCCGTGTATGATATATATCACCTTGAACTAAGTAATGTTTTTGTTATATTATTTCATGTTTACTCCAATCGGCGTAAACCTATTGATATATTATATGAGCAATGTCTATAACATTCATTCAGGAAAATACACAACGCTAGTTTAATGCATATCTAGTTTGTCAAAGGAATTTGCTTGTTTCATCTTACAAGCCTATGTAAATTAATAACATATGTATACTATCATGTAGACCGGATATTTACTTATATTGATGAAAACTATAATCATAAGCTATTGTTAAGATATTGTATCTATCAATATGGAAATATATCTATGATGCATCTTATAAGTACATGTCTTTCAAAGAAATGAATGGGAAAAACAATAATTTACTACACAACAAAGGCGTGTTTTGATACGTTAAATAAAATGTTAATTGTGTTATGACAAAATATAGCCGATTTATATAACATAGCTCACGATCGACTTATGTGCTCCATTCTTGATAATGTTGCATTTCAAAAAAGGGAATTGATATGTATATAAAAACTCAAACGAAAGTGGTATTACATTGCATATAGAAAACTAACTAAAGAATTCCCAGCAATCATCGTTGCAATGTCGTTTGTGCATTCTGGGGTTGTTTTTGCTTGGTTTATGGTGTCTAACGCCACTTTCATCAATATTTCAGCTACATCGTGGCTGTCAGTTTTATTGGTGGAGGAAACCGGAGGACCCGGAGAAAACCACCGACCTGTCCTATGTTACTGACAAATTTTATCGCATAATATTGTATTGAGTACACCTCGCCATGAACGGGGTTCGAACTCACGACTTTAGTGGTGATAGGCACTGATTGCACAGGTAGATGTACCAATTATCATATGATCCAGACCACGACGGCCCCTACTGGGATTGCTTCAGAAACATACAACATATGTCTTAATTAATCTTGTCATGAAGTTGACCAATAATATCCTTCCCCCTCTTATATACTACTATGTTTTAAGGCAATCGCCTTCTATCTTAAACTAGATACAGCATAGCTTAACGTATCCATGAAACAAGACCCAATCCGTTAGGGAACGAACATTTAAGCATCTAGAGTGGGCGCTACGTCGATTTTTAATCTTGTCGGTAAATTTACAGAACAAAAAATATCTTGACCTAAAAGATTAAAATAAGTAATTTAACAAAATGGTAAACTATTTCAAGAAATATTACCGATTTGTCATGTCAGAAAGGAGAAAAATGATCAATCAAATACAACATAGTAATCTGTTTTTTCTTTCGTTGATTTGTTTCTGTCTCAGGGGAATGCATAGTTCCCCTCAAAGGTTAAAAGATTGATCCCTTGTTTGTCAGTTCATTTGTACTCAAAGTATTAATATTAGGCCAGTAAGTCTTCGTTGTTCTAATCGCATCTATTCCGATCCGATATGTAGTGAAGACCCTCACCTGAAAGTGGGCAATTCGTAATACAATAGAGTGCAACCTCATCATGATCATATTATATATGAATGTGGTCGAGTGGTCTAGGGCGCTGGACGTAAGGCTAAGCGAATGGTGCTGCAGTGTATCAATAGTGTGGGTTCAAATCCCGTCGAGGGAAGAACACAAATTTGACAGCTCTAAAATCTAATTCTAACACTGTTTGGTTTCATTTTCAGACGTATATATATATATATATAAAACAACAGACATCGCAAAAAAGTATATTTATCTTCTATATACAAGTTATTTGAGCGTCGGAAGAGAAGTCGGCACTATAAGATAAGTAGAGATCAATTATTTGTTGAGCAACACAGATTCTTTATCAACAGTGCTCTTTTTCTTAGCTTAATACCGAGTCACACAGGAGTAATATGCATGACCTAGAGTCAAATCCTTTTGTCTAGATGAAAAAGTACGTTATATTTTGAAGAATAGAACCCATTTGGTGGAGGTTTGTGGTACAATATGTTGCATAAGCAAACAGTTCCAAGATTACACCAGGGTATAAATCGAGGATTTACTGTTCACAAATCGTCAAATGTTTATTCAAATTCCAGAAACGTGTCATGCTCACTAAATTGTATATCTACTTTTTTATTGATAATATATATTTATTTATCCTTTAATCACATTCTATATGTATACTTATTCAGGAAATCTGATAAACTTACAAAAGGTAATGCTAGCTTGTCGAAATATATTCCGTCTCTGCAGAGACGATAATAAACGATGCATTTTCATATAGTGAAAATGTATAAAGATAAGGAGGTCAACAAAAATGTCAAAAATATTTGCTTATCAATGTGTGACGTAAAATTGTTTTTGACATTTACTTCACTGAATTTGGTACCGCTTTGACAACTATTTTATCTAATTTGTTCCAGTATTGTTTTACATACTGTTATAGTGACAGCTGGAACATTTGAGCCGTAATGAAAGCGGGAGGTTTGGCGCTTTAAAATCTGATTCAACCCACCATTTTTTTAGAAATGCCTGTACCAAGTCAGGGTCATTACAGTTTTCCGGTTGTTGACTGATTTTGTCTGTTTATATACTTATGAGTTTTGACTTTCCCTTTGTAAGATTGTTCGGAGTTCGGTAATTTTGTTATTACCCTTATTTGCCATGATTGATTAAATATCAAATATCGCATCTAGTCTATCTTTAAAGAATCTTTGGTTTTATTAATATGTCATTCATGGATTTCTGTTACTGGTCTTCGCTAACTACTGAATTAGAGTTTATTGGTAAGTGGGCTTGGGTAAATTTGTAGGTGATATATTATACTTGCTTTAAATTCTACTTTTATACATTATTGTTAATTGCAATGGTTTATGAGAATAAAGATATATATATCGCTGGGAAAACCGGAGCAAGATTACTGGTAGACTAGACGTGCATCATTTGCACTATGTACATGTAACAAACAATGTCGACCTGCATGTTTGCAGATGTTTTGTTTTCCCGTTTCAGTCCAGATGAAACCATAAATACTCATATAGAAATGTATTTTGCTGTCGAATAAAGACACATAATGTGTCTCTGTAGGAGGACATCTAACACATCATTCGTACTTACTAAGTTACAAGTCATGGTGATTTGTAGTTTCAAAGAGGAGTAGTCTTTACTTTCTTCCAAGTAAAAACACAAAGACCACGCTTGGCACCGCATACATATGAAAACAAAATAAATGTGAGTGACCAACATATGTTATCCGTACCAACTAACAAATCATTTCGACTTGTAGCTTCATGAAAGATATTTCAAGCTTAATCCATTCAGAAACGCTAATTGTCGATAGCGGTGATGTTTTGTGGCCGGATCAATTCAAAGTGGTGATGTTTTTGCAGAAAACCTCACAAACATCAATCGTCCATCGTTTGATTGCAATGTGACAACGGTTGCCTAGATGATCAAAATATGTAATTTTACTGACGAACAGGAGAATGGGCGCAAATTGGTTACAAAAGCTGGAATGTATTGTTAAAACTGTGCCAATACATCAACAGCTTACATGATATGAACCGCGCCAAATTGTGTGTGCGTGGAATATTCTGAAATATACGACATGACTGGCTAAATTGTATTAAATACAATTAAGTCCAAAATATCACCAATCATACAATAATGATCTATTTCGAATCAATCAATACAGATTCAATATTTATATGTCTTATTATATTAGCAAAATAACGACATCATAAACTGTTTCTTCGGATAATATGAAGCAGCCGGCCGCAATACTGGTATTACCAGTATTGTAATATTTACAATACTGGTATTACTAGTATTATAATATTTACAATACTGGAAATACCAGTATTGTAAATATTACAATACTGGTAATACTAGTATTGTAGCACTGTACAATACTAGAAATACCAGTATTGTAATGCTACAATACCGGAAATCCAGTATTGTATATATGCAATACTGGATGTACCAGTATCGTGCATTTACAAAACTGGAATACCAGAATCCTTGATCTATGCACAATACCGGAAGCTCCAGTATTATTCATCCAACAAAAATACTGGTAATACTAGTATTGTAAAATACGCGATACTGGAAGCTCCAGTATTCTTCACCCAGCAATAATGGTAATACTAGTATTGCAAAACACACAACACTGGAAACTCTAGTATCATGAATTCACCAGTATATATCAAACTTTAAGGGACCATACACAATATTTTAACATTACAGGACTTTAGCCTCTTATGTTATGTACAGCAGAAATGACGGATTGTGTATAGCTATTAATTTTAAGATTGAATATTGGCTGCTCCCAAAATTAGCAAAGGGAATAAGAGAATTATATATTATTATAGTTTAATTATTTGAATTAAATATCACAGCAGAAACTTACACGAAGTATAATAATATATATTACTGTGAATTATTTATCATATCTCAAAAATTTAATATTGCCTATATTGTTAATCGAACATATAACAATGTGATTTTCGAAAGACGAAGCCCATCAATAACAGGTTTCTAAAGCTACCTTTCTCCCTTCCCTCTTTTTTCTCCCCCCTCTTCTCCTTTCTGCCGCCCCTAGTCTCCTTTCTCCAGGTCTCCCTATACACTGTCTGTCCTCTCATAACAGACGCACAGACAGGACAAAAAAAAACAATATACAAGTACATTCTGCAACTTCGTACCTTATCTTCCAGTATCTGCAATATTGGTATAACCAGTAGTTTCCAGAATCTTCCAGTATCTGCAATACTGGTGTTACCAGTATTTTCCAGTATCTGCAATACTGGTATGACCAGTATTTTCTAGAATCTTCCAGTATCTGCAATACTGGTATAACCAGTATTTTCCAGAATCTTCCAGTATCTGCAATACTGGTATAACCAGTATTTCCTATATTCTTCCGGTATTTGCAATACTCATATTTGGCAATGACCAGTATCTTCTAGTATTGCAGATACTGGAAGATACTGGGATACTAGTATTTACCAGTATCTGTACCAGTATTGCAGATACTGGAAGATTCTGGTACGATACTGGTATTACCAGTATTGTGTACAATACAGGTAATACCAGTATAGCGGCCGGCTGCTTCATATTATCCGTTTCTTCTTCTGTTTGGTAATTTTGAAGCCAAACATGAGACTGGGTGTAGAATATTACGATGCATACTCTTTTATGGACTTCTCGTCGTGTGGCGTTATAAGTGTAGGATCAATTGTTTCCATATGATCCTCTTCTTAGTTTCTATGGGAGATGCTGTTTGGACCTGGATTTTGTCCCACGCTTGGGACCATTTCTAGAAGCAATTATTCTATAATCTTTAACGAGACGGAAAAAACACACAAGAGTACACAAAATTGAATGTTTTTACTTGATACATTATAACGCATCCATTGACGCATGTGGAGAGGACCCTTGTAAATTGTTATAATTTGTGTCCGATCCAGTTGTTATAATATTTAGCAATAAAATATGTGTAATCTAGAACGCATCCATTTTTAAATCAAAACTACAAGGTAAAGGCGAAATTGATCAGATTAATGTGAAAAGATAAATCTCAATAAAAATACCTAAAAAAATAATAAATTAGATCGTATTTAATTTCAAACGATATTAATAATTCAGTATCACTTTTTGCATAACAAAAATGTTGATTAAATTTGTATTAATCAACAAATCCTTTTAATTTAAAAGATTTAATAATATGTAGTATACAATTTCAAAACTTAATCAGGAATATAGTGCATGCAACTCCATCTATCCTTTCAGTGTATGTCTGGTAGATTAGAAGAGTTTGAAGATACCAAAGGTAAATCGAAGAAGGACAGACAACACAATGGCCAATAGAAAAACGAAAAAATCGATCTACAAATCATTACACATTAATCTAAAGATCGAGTAACGCGAATCCCATTAAAAACAGGGGATGAACTCAGGTGCTCCGGAAGGGTTTTCACTACTTGCTCCACTGTTGTCACCCCTTGTGATACTCTAGTTACAAACCCGATGATTTATGAATTGAAGCAAGTTCGATTGGAGATCTACCACCACTAATTAATTCTACAACACAACGTCTTCCACAGTTCAAGCAGTGACGTCTGGTTTTGCCAGACGAATCAACTACTGCTTTGTACGGTACAAAAATAGGTGTCTGCTTTCTTGTACAGAAGACATCATTATAAACAACTGGTCGTTAAGAGTGGTAAATGGCTCAACATTGACAGTCAAGCTTTCGATTATATCCCTTTTCTGTGACAACTTAATCTTCTCATACAGGTGGTACAGTCAAACGTGTGCATGTGGTCACATCTATTAAGCAGTCAAATGTATTGAAATGTCACCTTTCTCTTGTCATGTCATATACATTTTCATATGAATTGAAACTCTTTCAAGAGGTCATACCTGTCTTTAAAAAACAGGTTTTCTTTGTTACCATGGTGCCTTATTAATACAGGTTTGACAGTATAAACCAACGACCATCCTAAAAAAGGCTCCCAACGACCTGTCAGGAAGGAAACTATGTACACTTTCTATACTTCCTGGTTACCTCACCTCAGGGATATTTATCTGATACTTTACGGCAATATTATAAAGCAGTATTTTATATCGATTTTCATCAATGTTATCTTCACGTCACAATTTCAAGAAAACAAGTTAACACATATGTAATATTATTAGTATTTGTTGTTAATCGCCATCTTCTACACTATTTTAGACACAAGTTATCACATATGTAATATTACTAGTATTTGTTGTTAATCGCCATCTTCTACACTATTCTAGACACAAGTTAACACATATGTAGTATTACTAGTATTTGTTGTTAATCGCCATCTTCTACACTATGTTAGACA
This sequence comes from Bathymodiolus brooksi, assembly GCA_963680875.1. Classification (NCBI taxonomy): domain Eukaryota; kingdom Metazoa; phylum Mollusca; class Bivalvia; order Mytilida; family Modiolidae; genus Bathymodiolus; species Bathymodiolus brooksi. The sequence goes on along the minus strand of OY804580.1, from coordinate 77,863,162 downwards.
CAAGTTAAAACATATGTAATAATACTAGTATTTGTTGTTAATCGCCATCTTCTACACTATTTTAGACAAAAGTTAAGACATTGCATATGTATTACTATATGTAGGTTAAATAACAAATGACAAAATATATATTAGAAATTCAAACTTTTAGAAATATAAGACAGGTTACAATATATGTTTATATAGTTTGACTTCCTTTTACAAATAACCCTAAGCCTCCACCTCTACGATAGTTTTCAATAAATTTGTCAACGGTCCGACTTTACTCCACGGAGCTTGCGGAAATTATAACTTGAAAACCAAAAAATACACCATCTTTAGAACAGATATTTTCTTATATAGATTGATTGATTTGATTGATATTTGTTGTTTAACGAAACTTTCAACAATATTTCAGCTATATTATGGCGACCAGTTTTAGTGGTGGAAGAAACCGGAGTACACAAGAGAGAACCACCGACCATGGGTGAGTAACTGGTAAACGTTATCACTTGCGGCTGCGAGTCGAGAACACATTTGTTTGTAATTTACAAAACTGTGCGCGAACCCACGCCGTATTGGTGATAGGCTTGTATGAGTTGTTAGGTAATCCAACTACCTAACTCATTGAGCTACCAGGGCCCTTTTTTCTTATATAAGTAACCTGGTTATGTGATGTCGGGTAAAGTGATGACGTTATTTGTAAGATTATTTTAACTGTATTATGTGTTCTTGTCGATACAAAGTAACATCGCATTTGGTAAAAAAAAACCTTCTATCGACCAAATAAAATCAAATTTGCAAAGATATCCTGATGTAGTGTTTATTAGTAGAATAAAAGAGTACTATTCAACTGCAAACTATGAGTCGTTTCACACTAACTTCAAGGGTGCAAATGTTGCTCACTGTTGCAGCCCCTACTGTGATTGTGAAATGTAGAACAGCAATAAATGAGCTGCTTCGTTCCTTTAATGTATATGTAGTGTAATGTTGGATAGTCTCATGCTCATGTACATCTATATCCAGTCTTACCAATTGATTATTAGAGTTTGTCCTTCGTGCAGTCTGGAATTGGTCAAACATTTCCTCTAGTTTCAAGTGCATAATCCTATTGATGCAGTTGTCACTTCTAGTGCTTTACAATCACCACCATGACTTGGATAGCCGTTATAGAATATTTATGCTATTCCACGGAAATATTCCGTTTGTCGTAAACACAATATGATCCTTTCCTCGTTCATGACTTATCACCGAGTTTGTAATGCGTAACATGTGAACACGACGGATTCCACATGTGGATCAGAATCTGATTACTTTTCCTGAGCCCCCGAGTTCACTCCCGGTTTTGGTGGGGTTCGCGTAGCTCGATCATTGCTTAATTACCCCTTTCATATATTCAAACTTTTCTAATGTAAGCATTGTGCGTGATAATGGCTTTAAAAGTTGAAAGTGTATATTGTCTTGATTACATACCGTATCTTTATCAGGGAGCCGTCGTGGTCGTGATCGTATGGTAGTTGAAATCATATGCACCACTGATGTTGTGAGTTTGATTCACGATCAGGGCGAGGTGTGCAATATTATGTGATAAAGTTTGTCAGTGACTTGCGACAGGTCTGTGGTTTTCTCCAGGTACTCCGGTTTTTTCCACCAATTAAACTGACTGCCATGATATAACTGACATATTGTTGACAATGGCGCTAAGCACCATCAAACAATCATATCTTTATAATGCGTCATATTGCAAGATGTTGGCTTTTCATTTTTTGTTCTATCATGTTAAGGTAAATATATTTTAACAAGCCAATTATTACCAATATACATTAGTTGTTTCGAAATTGCATATTAATAAATGATATTATCATTTTAAATTCGCCCAGAGTTTGTTTGATCGATGAATATTGTCAAGTGTGCAATATTTTAGCTTTATTCAGAACGATAATAAAATTACAAAATGTAATTAATCTTTTGTTAGATATTCTAGGGGGAAAGGGTGTGTTTGCTAATTTACTGAAAAGTATAATTGAGTCAACCAAAGCAACTTGGTGCATGATGACAAATTTAACTTCTAATTTGAATAATCCCGAAGCAATAAATTAAACTAGTATATAAAAGGTGCATTGTACTATTGGATTTTGGAACTGTTGCGACAGTGAGTTTTTCTTTCTTTTCTGTTTTTTTTTTTTTTTTTTTTTTTTTTTTTTTTTTTTTTTTTTCTTTTCTTCTTGTTTTTAAGGTTTTTGTTCGTTTGTTTTTTCCAATGGAGATCCAGATAGCACGATTGTGCACCCATCCACTGCTTTAAACCCGTCCCCAATACGTGTCTTTTCAAATCTATATATAGCTAAGAGATGGACGTCATTGGCGACTGCTGTAAATAAACGTACAAGAAAACGAAAGGCAATCAAGAATGGTAATCCGAAGCAGAGACAACAATAGACACTCGACACAAAACACGAATCCAAGCCCAACAACAAACAACCACAAAAACATAGCACGATGAATACCGAATACTTCATCAAAAAGTCGGGGATGAACCAATGTGCTCTCGAAGGGTATGTAGTTCATTTGTTTTATAAGTTATCCACTGTTCGTCTTTTAGAAGTCTGGTGTTTGGGGCAATGGGTTGGTTCTTGTTGATTCGAACGGCTATACGGTCGATCATCACTGTTTCACTCTTGTTGTCGCTACCTTTGTATACATGTAACAGTTAGAATATCTACAAGTGGAAGAATGTCAGTGAACTTCATGCTTAGCTGTACATTCATTGTGTGTAAGCCTGTTCAGTGGCAAATATTAATTTGATACTGCTTATTTGAGAGATAATACCTACCCAAGTGTAATTATCACCGATGTATCCAGCCAATTACATATATTTGTTTCTATTTTGTAAATATCAATTTTAATCCTTTTCTTCCGCTTTCAATTGGTTTCCAGATTTTGTTGTCTCTTTCATAGTTTTTATTTTTATTTTTATTTTTTTAACATTAAAAAAGATGAACTACATAATAATTTCGTCTTTGTTTCTAAATGTTCTTGTATTGTACAAGTAAATAGCAGATGGATAGTAGATTATCCCTATATAATTATGAAAATAAACTTTAAACAATGAAGGTCAATACCACCAATATCAACATAGCGAACAACCACTTCTCACCTGCAGTCATACAAAGACCAATACATATGGTGCTGAAAATATAAGTCTTGGCATGAAAAGGACACGTGTGACGAGGTTATACTGGCTAATGGGATTCAAATCGATCCTCTTGATAATTGAATATCCAACAGCAAAGCATACATGTTTCTAAACAAACGATAAACAAACCTAGAAATAGTCGCTTACATTCATGAAGACCATATAATATAACATAAATGAAAGACAACATAACCATGGATAGTATAACAACAGTGACAGTAAATGATCGTGATTAAGTGATAACGAATATAATAATAAACTTTATTTCAAGAGGGTAACTCAATTAGTTTTCACTAATCTAACTTGAAGCCCTCCATATATTTGTTAACATATTGGTTTGGCTTGGTTTATGTTGTATAACTCCACTTTCAACAATATTTGGTCATATTGTGACGGTCAGTTTTATTGGTGGAGGATACCGGCGTACCCGGAGAAAACCACCGACCTGTCGTAAGTTAAGTCACTGACAAACTTTATCACATAATGTTGTATCGCCTGAGTGGGATTCGATCTTACAACGTTCGAGGTGATATGTACTAATTGCATAGATATTTGTAAATCCAATTACCATACGATCACGATCAGAATCTACATATTTAGTTACAAGGATCTATATCACCAATATATTGTCAGTAGCTTGAATCCACAATCAATTTTGTTTATTTTGTCTTGTTTTAATTGTTCCTTATTTTTATCATTTGTCATTGCACATATCTAAAGTGACATGTTTATTGGTTTATCGTGCTCAATTAATCTGATATTTCCACTAGAAAATAACCGATGAGTTTGTTATTTCTTAATTCCTCATTTTATTATTCACATTTTGTAAATCTTTTTTTAATTCCTTTTTCAGTTTTATTTCAGAACATTTTCCAGAGACAAATAAATATACGGAAAGCGAGAGGTATCTTCAGACTTCAGACTTCACACTTCGAAGTTCAGACTTCAGAATTCGGAATCGTTATTTTCAGGAGGGGAGGCTAATATTCAAACCTTTTTAGGTAGGACTTCACACTTCGAAGTTCAGACTTCAGATTTCGAATCGTTATTTTCAGGAGGGAAGGCTAATATTCAAACCTTTTTAGGTTATTATGACCTACATGTATATGTCATGCTTCTGTTAATTTAATGTTTTTGGGACCTTCCTATTATTTGGTTAAAGTATAGTTAAGAGTTCATGTGTTAGGTTCTGTATGATATAGGACCATCCAAACCTTCATGCAGGGATAATGTAAGCTTCCCGACAAAAGTAAGTCCTTTTGGCCCACATTTCATGCTTCATGGACATTGGTTATGTTTTAGGTCCAAATTCATATATGAGGAATTATGTGATTGCAGAACCATCCAGTCTTACATACATGATTTGTACATATGCATCTTAGTGAGTAAGTCAGCTTCCCCAAAAAAGTAGGTCACTGTGACCTACATTTCATCCTTGAATGATTTGGTCCCAGTGCACATGTTCGATACTATATGATGTAGCGTCATTTAATCTCGCAAGCAAATGTATCTTAAGGAGTAAGTCAGCATCCTAGCAAAAGTAGGTTGTATGACCTACATTTAATGCTTCATTGACTGTGGTTAAACTTTATGTCCAAGTTCATATCCAAGGTACTGTATAATGTAAGATATGATGTAAGACTATCCAGTCTTGCGTGCAGATTAGCGACTGTTAAAATATATAGCAACAGTAAGTGGTCTTCCAAGTAGAAGTACAAACATGTATGATGTATGTCATTGTTCAGGTTTATGTCCAACTTGTGTTCTATGGTTCTGGTTAATGCACAGTTACTTTGCATAGAGATGTATCTTTTAGAATCTGACAGAATCCCACCAAAAGTAGGTAACGTCCAATTACACTTATGCTCTGCTGGATAATGTTCAGTTTTATGTCCGATCTGAGTCCTAAGCTTTTGATCAATGCACAGTCATATCAATGAATCTTTAGAAGTCTGACAGCATCTCACCAAAGTCAGGTCACTTTGACCTACATTTCATGGTCCAGTTTACATTGTTTAGTTTTACTTTTGACCGCAAAGGTTTTTACAAAAAATCTTAAGACTGAAAATTTTTCGCAAGTTCCTAACATTTCATATAAACTTACATCTGATTTTTGTCATAAGATTTATTGTGAAAACCTTTGCTGAATCCTATGATAATTTTCCTAAAATTTGAAAATTTATTTTCTTTGGCTGACTGACTTAAAATATATTGCAACTAAATATTTTTTTCTTATATTTTGGCATCAACCAAAGGTCAACATGAGCTATTGCCATCACTTTGCGTCCGTCGTCTGGCGTCTGGTGTCCATAAACTTTTTACATTTTCGTCTTTTTATTAAGAACCACTGGGCCAATCAAAACACTTTGAGCCAGGTGAGTGTTTACAGACTCCTGTGAGCCTCTGGTTTTCTGGAAAATTCAGATTTCGCCTGTATCAACCATAAGTTCTTATCTCAGATTAAAAATACCAAACACCCACCTACTGCCTAAATGGATATACAGGAGCCCTTGTTTTGCTTGGATCTATGTTTATTCTATATCAACATAATAAATCTGTCCAGCATATTAGACAGGCCCAGCAGATTGCTGTATCCAGCATATTGCGGTGCATATCGATCACATTACTGTTTCAAGCAGGATACTGTTTCACAATCGAATTATTATGCACTTGTTCAACTCTTCTTTTTTGACATGCTGTGATCTTGTCGTGCTGTGCTTGTAAAGCCCCTCATTTTGTCATTCTACAATTGGGACTTGTTTTGAATTTTATCTTTTACTGTTTCCATCTACTGCTCGAAAGAAATTGTTATATTTTAACACTAAGGTTTCAAATTGTAGATTGTCTTTTAAGTGTTCATGAATCCCATGACTTTGCATATTGCAAACATTACCAGTATTTTATTTTGTCACCTAAATATAGATTATTACATGCATTTTCCCATATCTGCCCTGATATCATCTCGAGACTCCCATATCTTCCCCGATGTGTCAGCCAAGGGCAGATATGGGCCGAGGGATGATATCAGGGCAGATGGGGCAGACATGGAATAGGCATGTAATAAAGTCTGAAGTCAGAAGTCAGAAGTCTGAAGTCTGAAGAAACCTCTCGCTTTCCGTATAAATACCATGCTCATTATATACGATATTAGCTTTACATACCAATATATAAGTAAATATAGATTCTAGATGTGTTACCGGAGATACAGAATATTTAACAGATAAAAGGGCATTCTTCTGTGTATCCAATTAACATATCATAATTATCACTATCATGAAATTATTGACTCTATTTTCAATGATATTAATGTCACCTTCTTGCGTGGGAAGTCTAAGGAAAATTTGAAGATACCAAAGTGATAATTCGATTCCGTAAATCGAAGAACGTACAATATTAATAGAATAATCAAACGGATTACCGCCATGGTCAAACAGAAAACGAGAGGGCCCGGGTGGCTCAATGAACTAGGGAGTTGGATTACCTAACAACGCATACATGCCTATCACCAATACGGCGTGGATTTGCGCCCAGCTTTGTAAATTACAAAATGGGTGCACTCGACTCGCAGCCGCAAGTGATAACGTTTACCAGTTGCTTGCCCATGGTCGGTGGTCCTCTCCGGGGACTGAGGCTTCTTCCACCATTAAAACTGGTCGTCATAATATAGCTGAAATATTGCTGAACACAATAAATCAAATCAAATCAAACAGAAAACGATGAAATAGACAAACAATGGTCCACAAAACATTATACAGAAAACTACAGTTTTAACGACACGAACTCCACTACAAGCTGAACGTGAACTTAGTTGCTCTGGAAAGGTAGACAGTGATTGCTGCATCCGTCGTATTACTCATGGACAAAATGCATTGGTACTTCACGAAAGAGCAAAGAAGGACATAATAGTGACTTGGTTAAACGAAAATATACTTAATCATTTGTGACACAGATATCTGTCTCGTAACTATTGACCAAGTCATAATAGGATACATGAACATGTGAATGACTTATGCACCATCCAATGAAAATGGCGATTGTCAAACTACGTGTATGAAACTGTTACAAAACTGTTTTGCATGTTACGGACAATTCGATTGGTCGAATAAGGTCATAACCCTATTTATCATATCATTATTATGCATTCACCACATAAAGTCACTCACATGTGACCTGTATTGGGATTTTCGCAGACCTCCCGCTGCGACATGTCAATAAGTGGCACAAGAGAAATATCTGAGTGTAGTAGAATGAAACTTCTATTCCCTTGGCAATTGTTTTAAAAATGGTTTGCGGTTTTAGTGAGTTTGAAGATTTATACATGTGCTCTAGGATGGGTAGATAATTGTTGTTTAACGCAATGTGAGTAATTTTCCATTTATATCAAGTCATATTTCGATGGGATGATGATGATGTCCGTTTTTGTACTAGACCATGGCCAGCAAGCTAGATTTTCTAATGTTATCTCACTCACTGAAAACTGAAGCGGCAGCTTACGAGTAATTATTTAGCTCCACTCAGACACGTTATCCTGGTTCCTAAATGCCGTGTGGTTAGAGAGCGAGTAACAAATGTCAATTTCATAGTATTTTGCTTGACCGACCGGCACCCGAACGCTCTAGCCATTATACCACCGATGTGGGTACAAGTTGGTTATAGATTAATCAAAGATTGCTATATAATTTTGAAGATAGTAAGCTTAAAACATAAAGTATAGCTCTGTACTGGAGAGAATGCTACTAATACAAGGGGATAGGTTCGGAATATTTTCCTTCAATCGATACACATACGGTCGTTAGCTTGTGCTCAAAGGGATTTGCCTCAAGTGCGTAGAAATCGCATGCCATTTATCGACCAATGAGGCCATCATAGACGTCCAATCTTAATCTCCCTGGATGAAAAATTAATGCATGCCCTATTTATGCAACAACAGGGTCTTAATAAAGAAGGCACATCTAATATTGATCACGTTGCATTGAGATATTCATTTCGGGCATGTTGCTGTTTTCTTTGAGAACATAATAAAATGTCGATCTATGATATAGAATTTAAAAAAATGTAATTCTAACGTTTAGCATTTACATGGTTTATTAGATATATTTTGGTTGAAATTTAACAGTTCCAAAGCTAACGTCAATCTCCCACGGGCATAGATAACCGTAGCCGATGGTGGAATGTACTGCTTAGGCATATCCGCAAGACGTATAATATGTTTTGCTTTCAAAATCAGAAATCTGGTGAAAGTAATCCAACAAACTTGATGTGTGCTCTAAGGTAAGATTGGGATGTGAAAATTACAAAGTATTGTTCTTAGCACTAAGCACTTAACCAATATATAATAATAGTTTTAGGATCTTTTTCCGAGGATTTAATTACGGTGAGTTTATATGAATAAATTGTAGAATAGAGTTTCTAGAAGAACTTTCAAAACCTAATAATAAATATAACCAAGACGAGAGCATTCAAATGTTATAATTTTTTATCGACACCATATTTGCCCTTTTTGCCAATTGGTACGAATTGTGATCGGTTATTAGCCTTTTTTTTGTCCACACGCTGATGAGGCAAATGTCCTCAAGGGCTTCTCAAGAATAACGATAGACAATTAGACCAGACCTTTGATTCCAGCTTCCGGTATATAGATGATGTTCTGTCGCTGAGCAATTCCCGATACGGTGATTGAAATCGACAACTGATGAAGATTTAAGGAAAACATATGTGAAAATCGTGACGACTTTACTATTCCATTAGTCAACTTCCCTTTTATCAGTAACATTATTGCAGCATCACCAGCATATGGAGTTTACATTTCACAACTCATATGTTATTCTAGAGCTTGCGCCCAGTACAGTGATGTTCTGGACTGAGCTCAGCAGCTGACACACAAGCTACCTAAACAAGGCTACGTTGTTCCTAAGTTGAAGTCATCGCTACAATAATTTTACGGTGGGCATCACGATCTGGTTGACCGCTACGAAATACCAATATCACAAATGACCATGGCTCTTTTACTTTTTACGTAGATTATTTCTTTCCTCTATCAATGCAAGATTTTGACCGGACTTGACTGTATATATGGATAACACAGCGAGTGTCTTATAATAAGCATGAACTGCTTACCCCTCGCGAACGCCTAAGTTCAACCCCGGTTGTTTGGTGGGTCCGTATTGCTCATCTGTTTTAATTTTTCGTGTTGTCCTATTATGTGTATTTGCGTTCTTAGTTCTGGTGATGTCCATTACGATTTCCGCATAAAAATGATGTTCGGTTCATCTTTATCTCCAATTGTTTATAGGAGAAATTATGTCTTATTTACATTATTGTGTTTGTTTGTGCATAGTGGTCGAACACATATTGTGTTGTTTTATTGTTTTGTTTGTCTTCGTCTTGTATTTTGTGTACCCAATAATGTCATGTACTCTGGATTATCCATTCGTTATTGCCCCGTCGGATTTCTGTAACGTTAGTTGCATCAAGGATATCCTCAAATCCCAAATATTTGAACGCAGAAGATCATGATCAATATAATATATAATATATGGCTATTATAATATGAAATACGTATACTATATAAATAGTTTATCATTAGAATGGGCTAATAAATCAATTATTGTTACATGGATTGACTAATAATGTACTCTTTATTCTAATTATTGAAAACTGAATGCTGTGCTCAACCTTGTACCTTCACTCACCATTACATGATATGATCAAATATTAACGTTTCCAATTCCATATTTGAAGGGTGATTCATCATTGATACGTTATTACTAACATCAACTTTTCTATGATATTGACAAAGCGCACGACCACAAGAACTATTTGATGAGCATACAATATATCAATAGGAAACGTAGATGAATATATTTAGAAATATACACCAAGCAATATAAAATAGAAAACAAAACTAAAAAAGACATGTATCTCGCATCTACCAACTTATACGGTCGTCATCACGACATGATGGTCCTAACGAGATGGGGTTTTTTGGGGGGTTTTTTCTGTATGTACTTCTTCGATTTTGTTGCTTACCTCTTTGATATATTCCAACTTTTTTTAAATGGCTCTTTGTTTCGTAGTGTTCTATGTACTTGTATTTCCATTCAGTTCATCTACGTTCGTTAGTCATGAATGAGTGAGTAAGTGAGTGATTGTTGTTTAACGGCAACTCAGCAATTTTTCAACTATATCATGGCGAGAACAAGTTCTTTTTCAATGAGATGACGATGATGAGGTATGCTTTGTAATAGACCAACACGCTGAGGTGGATCTTTAGGCTTTCTCCTTAATTTTATAGTCTTCGGTTTGACTCGATCGGGGCTCAAACACACGATCTACCGCGCTCAAGGCGAGTACACTAACCATTACACCGCCGATCCATTTTTTTTTCATTTTAAGCATTCAGCAATTATCACATAGAGATTCAAACATTAATTTTTATGTACTCAAAAAATAGATGCATTTTTATAATGCCAACACCCATTCTTTCCGCTTAAAGATCCAGCCAATTGTATTCATGATGTGTATTTTTTGTTTGTTTGATGATCTTTGATTTTACGTTAAGTAAATTAGTATATCCTGATTATATCAGAGCATTCACACTTTAAATTATCTTCAGTTTATTACAAGAGTCAGTTAAGTCACCTCTATATGTTATTTTCCAATGTCTTGTTTCAGAACTACTGTCTGGTGATTAACAACAGTGTTACCACTCCATGTTTATTATGCATTGGCTTACTCTGTCAATCATTATTAAATCATAATAATAGTCTAAGATACTATAAGACTTTCATTAAATATGTATGTTTCTAGTTCATTGTACATAACACTAATTACAGAAAATTACTTCTCATCTCAATGTAAGAGATAACACAACAGGAATTTAGTTATCGTTAAGGTAAACAATCGTGCGGGGAACTATTTACAACTATTGAGAAATTAAAGGGCTGAATGGGTAGGGTTAGGGTTATGGTGTTTAACTCCACTTTGAACAATATTTCAGTTATATTGTGGCGATCAATTCTATTGGTGGAGGAAACCGGAGAAACCACCGACCTGTAGCAAGTAACTGACGAACATAATGTTGTTTTCATGCAATATTCCTTTCATTATATAGTAATAAATAGTTTATGCCTAAGGCATTTTTTATATAAATATTGTTTATTTTATTATATTTAAGTGGAATATGGAACTTCACATATTCCTATTTTATCTAGTGCAATATACATTTTATCAGTATTTTTACGTAGGGTGCACATACAAGGATATATTTCACGATTATTTTCCATAGAAATTAATAGGAAAATATTTATTACTATATAATAAATATATATATTGTGTGTTGATAAATATTGTCATAGGAAATAAAGTATTAGTAAATCCCTTTGATATATGGATTTGTCCAATTGGATGGCGAAATGTTGAAGATACCTGATTAATGTTAAATATTGAAATCAGCCTGAAGATGAATAAGGGTAATAACAAAATTACCGAACTCCGAACAATCTTCCAAAGGAAAGTCAAAACTCATAAGTATATAAACAGACAAAATCAGTCAACAACCGGAAAACTGTGAAAACCGTAATGACCCTGACTTGGTACAGGCATTTCTAATGAAATGGTGGGTTGAATCAGATTTTAAAGCGCCAAACCTCCGCTTTCATTACGGCTCAGAGGTTCCGGCTGTCACTATAACAGTATTTATAACAATACTAGAACAAAATAGGTAGAATAGTTGTCAAAGCAGTACCACATTCAGTGAGGAGGGTGGAACATCTATCGTGAACCATCTCCATCAGTAACCCCGAGTCACCTGAAGTATTTTAACTACGAAAGTAAATGTCAAAAAGACTCTTACGTCACATATTGATAAAAAAATATTTTTGACTTTTTTGTTGACTTCCTTATCTTTATACATTTTCACTATATGAAAATCCATCGTTTATTATCGTCTCAGCGGAGACAGAATATATTTCGACAAGATCTTGGTATCGGAATATAATCTTTTTAAGAGATCGAATAAGGCGAATCTTTGTATAGCCCTGGTCCAGTAGCCTGTTTCTCAGATAAAGATGACATTTCCGGAAATCAGAATAATTGCTACTGGCCCTTGCATAGCGAATCAATTACGAGATGTAAACACCATATGCAGGAGAAACTGGTATATTGCTACACATATTTGGAAAATTTATGAATATAAAATTAAAGTCGTCCCATTTAGCTGCAGTAAAATGCGATTAAAACCTGACAAATATATGTGGCCTCCTTAAAGGGGTTTAAGACTACAGCATTCATCACCTAAGCTACCAGGCAATTCTACATATATATATAATAGGAACTTATTGTTGTTTCTAAATTCAACAATCACATTTTGAATGACTTTCGATCATAGTTTTCTCCAAAGTTAATTATCAAAAACGATCATTGGGTACACAAGACAACTTATAGAAATAATGTACAATTATAATGGAAAACCAACTCTCTGAAGGGAAAGATGCATGTTTACAATATTGCCTATGGAAAATGGCAGGCAATCACTACAACCTGCTTAAATCACTTGTCTTAATGAAACTATCTTAATGATACGAAAACAAAATTAATCAATAGATTCACGACTTGGAGGAGGGATCATGTCTTGTTTTTGTTATTTTTGTTTGCTTGCGCATAGTGGTGTCCAACACATATTGTAATGTGTTTTTGCTTTGATTTTCTTCGTCTCGTGTATCATGTGTAGCCAGTTGCTCTGGATAGCCCAGTTGTGATTGCCCCTTCGATATTCTGTAACGTTTATTGGGAACAACCTTAAATCCATATATGTAAAACTTACGATTTGTTGTCTTTAATAAATGTTATATATGTATAAACTTTCTTTTCATAATAGAAAACACAGTGTTAAAATGCTGGATGATTCTACGAAATGTTGATTATATATTTCAGAATAATTTCACTTAATACATTTTGAAACTTGTACAGGATAATACATAGCGTGCAATTCAGTGTTTTCCTTGTTTCTATTGCAAATCCCATCAGGGGAGATAATTTTGACACGCTGACGTTGAGATTATACTATGACGTCACTTCCTTTTAACTGTAGAACAACGACATAAATACAATGTATGTTCCATTGTAATTGCGTTATCTGATGAAGGGTCAAACATGTCATCCTTCATTTTGAATTAACATTGAAATATGTCGTTGCTTGTAATATCACCAAGTCATATTTGATGATCTAGCATATTCTATGAAGTGTCCTTTCACATTATTCTGTCATTGTCTTCTCCTGGGGATATGTGTTGTCTGGTGAGGAATAGTGCTCTAACCAACGAATTGTACCTCACCAGACAACACTTATGAAACTGTTCTCCAGGGAGAAGACAATAATATGCTTAGTACATAACATTTAATTCCTGACATTAAAGAAAAAACACACTCAAATTTAGCATTAGAATAAAACGAAGAAAATTGTCAAATCTCGCCATGCTGAAAGCAAGCAAAGACAGACTTATTACAGCGCTGTCTATATATATGATCTTTATTGTGTTTGCACTATGATTTGTGCTAATATTTCAATGTTATTTGTACGAAGACTAATAGGTTCTTACACGAGTCCCTATTGAAGATCTGGGATTTCTTCCACGAGTGTGAGAAATTCCGTCTTTTCACGAGTGGAGCATAGCGGAACGAGTGGAGAGACGCTGAATTTCCTTCACGAGTGGAAGAAACCCCAGATCTTCAATAAAGACGAGTGCAAGTACTGTTTCTTCCGTTTCAACTTAAAAACAAAACATATCGATTTCATTCATTCATTCATTCGCATGTCAATGTCATGTTTACTACACAAAATATTACAACGCAACGTGCAATGCAGTAAATACACACTTATTTAAAACCGCATTAAATCTATTAGGGGAAATCAGTTAGAATTCAGGTAAAATTGATATTTGAAGCTTTTTTAGATCTACTAAAACGACAATTTATATTGCTACAGCAGTCGGAGCAGCGGACTCCATTGATTATACTCGGCCGATATCATTGGCTGACAATGCCATATAAGACAAGGTCACGCGCAGCTGTCTTTATGGCTTGTCTTACATAGAAAACGCATCAAAACGGAAGAATGTCCTATGATTTATATTTGTACAGTAATGTGATTTCCATTGGGATTTTCATATGACTTTATTATAATTGTCATGTGATTTTATTATGATTGCCATGTGATTTTGTAATGATCGTCATGTGATTTGTATAAGAAAAGATATATAATTGGGTGATCAGAAGCCAAAAGAAAAAGGACTAAAGCACAAACAATGATATATAAACCATTACACAGAAAATTAAAGATTGAGCAACACGAATCCCACTAAAACCCGGAGTTGAACTCATGTGCTCTGGAAGTATGAGCATTTCCTGCTCCACGTGTGGAACCCATCATGTTAAAGATAAGGTTCTACATAAGATATGCATAATAATGAATAGCTAAAAATACCACTCTGTCAGAAAAATTCCAAAATCCAATCGCAAAATCTGGAAACCATAACCAAAGTCTGCACCCTTAACATACACACCGCTCACATTCCTGGCTAGGTCCAAGCACTTCACAAATGTGGCGGTGTTAAACTAGTTATATGCGCCCAAACCTCACCTTTTCTTATGAGTAATGCAAGTGAGTCAAATGCCAATCGTTACATATTTCTAACACCGTTTTACATTGCATATTAAAATGCATATTGTGAATTATGAAATAAAATAATGTTAACACTTAGCTGGGTTATAATGAACGCTCGAATCTTGCACTTTATACATTATATATCTAATCTTAGTGATTTGCCAAAGAATTGGTGGGTTTTGCATTAATATTGGCTTAAGATTTGACTTATGATGATACATTGTGCATTAATTTAATACGTCCTAAAATCCTGTGAATTTCGTCTCATATGGAAATAATGATTGACCCGATAATTGAGGATTTGTTCGATAATTAAGGCTTACCGTTATTAGATGAACAGGGACCTTGTTAAGTTTGACAAAAACACAAATCATTGACCTGACAGGTAGTTTCTAAACAGATGTTTTGAAAGGATGTTGACTGGTCCATGCAGTATATTATAAGCAATAAAAAGAGTATATACATCAAGGTGGAATACAGTTGTTATCGTTGCGATTCCCAGTTCTGAGGGGTTGTCGTGGTTGTGATCGCATGGTAGTTGGATTTACAACTACCTGTGCAATTAGTGCATATCACCACTAATGTTTGTGGATTCGAATACCGCTCATGGCGAGGTGTACTCGATATAACAATATGTCATAATGTTTGTCAGTGGTATACAACAGGGCGGTGGTTTTCTCCGGGCACTCTGGTTTCCTCCATCAATTAAACTAACCGCCACGATATAACTGAAATGTTGTTGAAAGTGGCGTTAAACAACATAAACCAAACTAATCCAAACCAAACGCAGTTCCGAATATGAAATGGTTTTCTTCTAATACCGCCGTTATTTCAATTGCATTGGAATTGAATATATTGTTGAACATAATAAATATACATGCATCAAGATCAAATAAAGAATGCACTGTGACCAGACAAACATTTTGTTTCTTAATTAAATTTAATGGGAGTGTTCTTGTAATAGATATAATAAAAACGATTGTATTACCCCCAATACTGGAATTGAT
Organism: Bathymodiolus brooksi; assembly: GCA_963680875.1. Taxonomy (NCBI): domain Eukaryota; kingdom Metazoa; phylum Mollusca; class Bivalvia; order Mytilida; family Modiolidae; genus Bathymodiolus; species Bathymodiolus brooksi. The sequence continues at coordinate 77,847,318 of OY804580.1, read as the reverse complement.
TATTAATAACAATTCTCGGAAAATTTCAAAAAAATATTTGTTAAAGTCTTCCATTTAATTCCTTTTTATCCTTTTCCCAGGTAAAATACCAATATGATATTATTGTTTTTAATTATAAATAATATATAAATGTATTGACGTGGAAACAACTGTTTAAAAATATTAATTACATAAAAAGGTTTCGCTTCCGCATGAAAGGGCATCATCGACCGTTGATAGTTCATGATGCTCGGCAGATATTTGATCTGATACATCAACCTTATAATTATTCGTCTTCCGATGTATCCACCTAATAATTTCTCATCTTTAGGTTTATTAAGACTTTGGCGGTATACAATGAATCGAAATCAGAAAGATAAAGAATAATATACATGATATCGACACTCAAATTGAAACACGTTATTTCAGGAAATTTACGACACATGTTTCTTCATCCGAATGTGTTACTCTAATCAAGAGGAAATATATAATTCTTTTCAGTAGCTGTTTTAAGCTGAAACAAGAGCTAAAATACCATTACACCCTCCGATTAAACTAGGATTACTTTATTTTAAATATGAAAACTTCTTAGCATTTTAAGTGTTTCTCGCTAGGTTTTTTGGGAATAAGAGGATTTGTCAAACGAGTCAATCGAAGTGAAGAAAGTTTACATAATTTGAATTGAATTCAACATCTTAAATAACTTATTAATAGATATTTTTTTCACATTCCTGATTTGATTCTAAAATTTATACCTTTCTTATACGAGTTATTTTCCTTACAACGAACAAAATGGTACCCGGTTTAGCGAGAACAAGGAATAAGACAATGAATTTGAGGAACCTTGTAAAGAATTTAAGAAAATAATTATATAGCAACTAGAAAATTCACAAGTTGTTACAACATACAAATTTTGAACAAATCATGGGATAACATGTTATTTTCGATTAAAATTTGCATGAAAAACGACGCCAACCTTAAAGGGAAGTAACTCTTGTAAAGCGTATAAATTTAGAATCAAAATCGCAAATGTGCAAATGGTCTATTAATTGTTGAAATACCTATTTTCAGTTCTTCACTTTAATAGAAAAGTTTTAAAGATATAATCATAAAATATTGTCATTGAAATAACAAGTATTTTAACGAATATTGAGTCCATTTTAAATCGGATATTGTCTCGTCTCCAATCAATGTCATTTGATGTCTCTTATGAATATGCTACTTATACAATATATTACTATGTAGTCTAATTTGAACAGGTTTTACCCTGCCACATGTGTTTGCTGGTCTACTGAGAGGAAATAACATTCATTCGGAGTCAGTCGTGGTTTTTTCGTGTTGTATTTTGTTTATATGTCGATTATTACTGTTCAACTTCTGGATTTCTATTGTTTACTTTATTATAAACTTAACAAGAACATTTAATAAATGCTCAACTTTATCGCTCTTTTACTTTATCAAACGTTTCGGCCATCTGGCCTTTAGAAAGATAAATCTACATAGAAATCACATTGTGCATTGTGTTTATCAAACAGTTGGTATACCATGGACGTTGTTAAGTATATTGGTACCAGAACGTGGTTTCTATATAGCCATAACCTTTAATAAAGGTCTGTTGACATAAAGGTTGGATATAGTAAAAGAGTGATAATGTCGAACATGTAATATTGTGTTATTTTACTTATTTTGAGAAAAAAAAAACTGGACAAGTAAACACGTTTAAGAATAAAAACTGTCGAACGCAATGACTCAAATCTGATTTTGACTTTAAAAAAAACCTGATGAAACTTACGTTGGTTAATAAAGAACAATTAAATACGCAACAACAAAGTTTGTTAAGAGTGGTCGTTTGTGTACCGTCCTAAAGATCAATTTTTCAAACATTATTATCCATTTTTATTTTCTCTCCCCTTTTTCCTGTGGCTGTCGTCTAAACGGTCATGCATATGTCCATGACCTCTTGCGCACATTTTACTTACATGATTTATTGTTTGTAAGCAAGTTCCCGTCATAAATATAGCTAAAAAAATACTGTTCACTTGACGTTGAACAACAATCAATCAATCAATGTCATATTATTGATAATATCAAGGAGGGACGCATTTCTCTATTTTAAAGTGTTTTTGAATTAAATGCTTGCATATAAAAATATTCTATAAAACATAAAATAGCCTGTCAAAAATATTTATATGGAAATTCAACTTTTGTACATAAAAATAATATTTCAATAATGTTAAAGCTGTACAATGTGCTAGATAGAGATCACATTTATTTTATCAATCCATCAAGACTCATTTACTGCGAAGTCCGATATGTTCCGAATGATTACCTATATGGTCCAAGTGATTTTCTATATGATTTGTCTGACAAGGAGACGATTCGTCCGAATGATTTCCAATATTATTCATTTCTAGTTTCACCTCTTGAGAATTATCAGATGATTTCACATGTTTAGCACTGCCATTACTATCTGTCTTAGTACTGTCTAGATCATCACATCGGTCAGATTTAAATTTAACATGCATTAGCAAAACTAAGAGTATCATAGCAGTATATAAAATGGCTGCTATCACGAAAGGCATACCCGCGAAAATATTCAATGAATAGCCATATATCGATGTAAACACAACCGCCGTAAATTTTGCTATTGTCTCTCCTGTTCCTAGAATTGAGAACATTTTACCTATCTCATTTTCATTGACAAGCTTGCTGAGAAGTGATCGGACGGGTGAGTTGATAATACCAGCGAGACTTCCCACGACTACAGCTAACCAAACCATCCACGACTCCTCACTCCAGGCTAAGATAAGAAATCTAACTGATGCACATAACATCCCAATAATGCTGATGGTAGCATCATTCAGTTTCAAATAGTTTGAGAACACTGGTAGTAAAACAAGTAATACTATGCCCATCGATGCATTATCTAACGCTGATAAATATCCAAACCAAGATGTTGGCCAACTTAGAGGCGACCGTTCTGTATATAGCAGTGTTACATCTGTAAGACCTGTTCGGCATGTCTGATGCAATAACAAAACGGCAAACAACGCTATGATCCCTTTTCTCTTGTTCCCATCCCGTTCTCTTGTTAACACCTTTATTGAATCTGTAACGTTGCTAAACTGACAAAATGAACTGCAAGGTAGACAATCACCTTCGTCAATAGGTTGTATTGTTTCTTTCAAGATACCAAGTGCTATTACAACTACTAATATATTTAGTACGGAGACCATTAGATAAGTAGTTAAAATTGAAGTAGTGTCTATAAGTACCCCACCGAGTAATGAACCAAAGCACATACCTATGAACTGCATAGCAGCTAGAAATCCTAGTTTCTTCGTCCTTTTTTCAGCATCTGTTATATCTGTGACGTAACTGTTAGCCGCCATTGTTATCATGGCAGTTTTTCCAAAGCACCCATGAACAACAGAACCGATCAGAAAAGTGGGTAAAGCACCAGCTTCAGACATGTTAGCTCCCATGTAAAATAGCACGGCAAATATAGTTCCAGTGCTTGGCATAACGAAGGGAAGCTTACGGCCATATTTGTCACTCCAGGCTCCACAAAACATTCCTAAGACTAATGCCGGACAATTCGTAAGAAGTTTGTGGAGAATAAGATATGTCGTTGCTTGTCTTTGAACTTCGTCCTCTATATCTTCGTGCTGTTCAATGTGATGACATTTTGTATTATATTGTGGATACAAAGACGAGCACACTATCTGAGGTATATTTGGTCTGAGGATCGCATCAAGTAAAGCATCTCCTATGTTGTAAAGTAAGAAAATAATATCAATTTTACATCCATCAAAGCAGCCGGCGTATCCAATACATGATAGTTGAGAGATATATCCTGCAATTGTTTCGAAACACATTCGCAATCTTGTATGAAAACTGTATACTGGTTGTGTCGGCATTGTGATTATTATTTCTTTCTTTTTTCAAATATTCTGTTAAGTTAAATCCAGCATTTGAAATAACAGAGAAAATAAAACAACGAGAAAAGTCAAATCAACATTTTTGTCTTCATTTTTTAAAACTTGTAATTGTCTAGTAATATACTTCCTCTGTCAAAAATATTTAACTTTTTAGCGTTTTATTTTCAAAGGTATGCAAAAATATGTCATCAACTCAAAGGTGTGTCCTCTTATAATTTCACTGTCAACCGTTCAAGAAGAAAATAGATAATGAATAAAAACAGAATTGAGTTCTGTGGCATCGATTTCTTCCCCATACCTTAGCTATCTACGCAGACCAATACACAAAGTGTTGACTTCCAATTAACGGGTAGCCCTGCCTTTTATCACAAATATACTTGATATTTATGCTAAACATGGAAATGTACAAGCGTTTGCCATTTAAAATGAATTGTCTATTTCTTGGCGTAATCTGCATAGTTTCTGATGTTGAGGAAAAATACGTTGGAACACATAAGACATTGTTTACGCTTCAATAATTAAGCTCTGTTAATTAATACATTAAGCTATTGAAAATAATGGTTTAAATGTGAAATTTGAATGCGATAGTTCATGAAAAATATATTACCGCAGTTTATTTCATGAATCAATTCCTATAATTATTCAAGATGTAAATTTCATTTTTTGATTTGATACTAACATCCACTTTAAATATAATATATATAGAAATACGACAGGCTTTTTTTATATTAAAAAACATACACTCTGATGTAGTAGATTGTGGGATCAATTTCCAGGTATAATTGTAAAGTAAGTATTTCAAGGTAATATGATTCGTTTTCCATTTATAGGTAAATATTATACCGTAAGCAAAATAATTTGCGTAGAGTTTGTATTTTGAAATCGTCTTTGATTCATTCTAAAACGTGAAAATGATAGACAATTATTCATGGGAAATTGGGAATACCAATTTTAGGATAAATTAAAAATATTAAAAAAAGAAAGAAAGATGGTTTATGGTGTTAACGCCACTTTCAACAATATTTCAGTTATATCGTGGCGGAAAGAAAGGAAGAAAGAAAGAAAGAAAGAAAGAAAGAAAGAAAGAAAGAAAGAAAGAAAGAAAGAAAGAAAGAAAGAAAGAAAGAAAGAAAGAAAGAAAGAAAGAAAGAAAGAAAGAAAGAAAGAAAGAAAGAAAGAAAGAACTATGGATAATAATACGATAGATGAAAAAAGAAAAATAATTAGCTCTTATTGCTTTTTTCTATATTCAATGTACAAAATGAATATGGGTCATAAATCTAGTTTAGCACCGCCACTTTTTATTGAAGTGCCAGAAAAGTGAGTGGTCATGGATTAGTGTTTTGAGGGTAACAATTTTCCTATTAGATTTTGAAACTCCTCCAACAGTTTTGTATTTTGTTTTTCATATTACCATGTGTGTGTGTGGGGGGGGGGGGGGTGGGGGGGGGGGTAAATAATGTTAGTTTATATCACACCGTCAAAAGTCGTTAATATAAATTAACAACGGACACTTACATTAAAAGTATGATAATTATTAAGAAGATAGATCACGATAGGTTAATTAAATGATTTCCTATAGTTACAAGATAAAACATAATTCATCTTGAAACTCTGTCGACGTGTGTCCAGTGTTGACACAAATAACTGTTGATTAAGTAATTTGTTTCATTACTAAGTGGCTACTTTATGGCTATAGAAATTTATAAATCTCCACAATATTGGCTATCCTACTTAGGCTCTTTTCTACCGAGGATTTTTCTTACTTTTTTTCCATTTCTTTCGTTCTATTTTTTTGGTTTTAAGCCTACATGAAGAGGGTTATTCGTGAAACGCTTTGTGTGCACTCGATTATATATATATGTTTTATAATAAGATAATTAATACAACTCAAAAGTTAAAAAAAAACTACAATATACACCAAATTGTTATACCAGTCAATAATTTACATACAAAGGAAAAACTCCAATAAAAGTAGTTGTAACTATGATCCATTAATAACAGCCATCTAGTCTGTGATTATGATTAGGATTATGGTGTTTAACGCCACTTTCAACAATAGTGTTGCTATATCATGGCGGTCAGTTTTATTGGTGGAGGAAACCGGAGAAAACCACCGACCTACCGCAAGTCACTGACAAATTTTATCGCATATTGTTGAATCGAGTGCATCTCGCCTGACCGGGATTCAAACTTACAACGTTAGTTGCTATATTATCTAAGATTGTCATATAAATCATAACACGAAAAGGTAATGATTGGTTTATTATTGTTTAGCGTGCAGCTAGCAGTATTGCAGCTATATTCAGAACAAGGATACGATCAATATATACAAACTATAAATAAATGAGAGAAGGGCTGGGTCAACCGGGTTAGTGACGTTGAACTGTCACTGCTACTGAAAAGGTACGAATATTTGCGTAGGGGCGAAAAATTTCGTCATTTTCAGCAAAAGGGCGAAGCAAGATATAATATCCTTAAACAGTAGACAAGTTTGCAATAGAAAAAAAATGAAAACGAGTTATTGACAGCAAAATACAAGATGCACGATTCACAGTTTTATAATTGAAATGAAATTTACACGAAAGGAATTTATATCACAGATACATGTACATGAATACCAGACACAAAAAAACGTGATTGATTGATTAATAATATATTTATTTGTATTTAACTCTATTGAAACTTAACTGGTTCTCGCCATGATATAGCTAAAGAATTGCCGAGTTGACGTTAAACGACAGTCACTCACTCACTCACTGTTAATTTCGGCTACACTAATACAAATTTGTAAACGATTACTTTTATCATTTATCAATATTCAATGTTATAATCATCTCTTTGTAGTGATATTGGTAATGATTATATTAGGTATAATATTACAAATGCTACTTTATAGAACGATAGTTTGAACAGAATATTACCTGGGTAGCACGGCGATATGACTTAACCCTTGACCTTCAGCTGTGAGTATGTGACTTCGTTATACACACTGGTATAATAATGAAATAAATAGTGTTGACGTCATCGGCCAATATGCGTAAATATTAATTATTACATAAATATTTCTTAGCATCCCGTATCTCTGAAATTAACGACACTGTATAGAGTTTTTTTTCGGTTGGGAGTTAAACAGTACTACTCATTTTCAAGTTGATATCTCTCAGACTCGCTTTTATCTGTGAGGCATGCTTACCGTTGTACATCTCCTGGCTACTGATCTAACGAACAGAAACTAAAGTGTTGTTCTTGAATTTTTTTAATTTTTAAACGTATTCAAAATGGATTTGTATGTCATGTTGTTATGCATCATTTTTTTAATTAATGAATGCATATCCTAAAGTGAGTGTCAAACCTCCTGATCGGCAATCACAATATAAAAACGATATATTGAAAAATATTTAAAATAAAACATTTTAAGAATGTTGCAACGCTCACTTACATGACGGTCGGAACGAACTGCCTTATTGTGAAGAAAGAAAATAAACACCCTTTATTAATATTCCGGAAAATGTCAAGTTCTGCATAAAAAAAAGGATTAATTTTTATTAGCCAAAGCTCAACACAAAGCATTGTTTAACAAATAAAATATGGTATGCTACGAACAGCTTCACACCGTGTCAATTGCGACTGTATTCTAGAATCGATAGCATGTCGCTGCGAACTTCTTCCTTACGTTCGATGGAGCGAGACATGTATTGAAATTCCATTTATCAATTATTCTAGGCCTTCCATATATCATATATTATTTAACGTCTATGCATACAAATTCATACAGTGATAGCGTTAGACGTACAATGAAATAAAACATAAATAACATTGAAAGAACAAACTATTAGTGGTATATTATTAATTTCTATTAATAAGATCTCTTAGTTATATTTATTTAGAATTCCCTTGACAATAGTGTTTGATAATTTATCATTTATTCTCCAGTATTTAGCTGCAGTCAATAATATCTACATTTGACTGACTACATATTCCGAAAATGCCGATGAAGATAGTTCAGGTTTGTTCATCCCACAGTTTTCACTTTCCGGTCATTTCCCCATTGGTGACTTATTACCGGGCTTGTAACTAAAGTAACACGACGAGTGCCACTAGTTGGGCAGGAACTGCCTACCCTTCCGGATCACCTGAGTTCTTACCCTGTTTTTAGTGGGGTTCGTGTTACTTGATCTTTATTTTTATGTGAAGTGTTTTGTAGATCGTTGTTTGTCATTTTGTCCTTTTTCTTTTGACTATTGTGTTGTAGGTCCTTCTTCAATTTACGAATTCTGATTACCCTTTTGGTATCTTCAAACTTTTCTTTCACTATGCCTGTTCAACAGTCTATCGCAAAAGGTAACTTTTGAAAAATAAAAAAATAAATATTTTAAAAGCCAAACAAACAAACAAACAACAATTCAATAGCAGCAACTGAGTGAATGTTAAAGAAAACCAAAGAGACTATCAAGAAGAGAGAATCGAGAGACACGGGCAACATTGGGCACAAGACACAGAACGACACAACAAAACAAAAAACCACCACAGAAAACCACAAAGATGTGACCAAATGCCGAATGGGCACCACCAAAAACCGATGAACCAATGTGCTCGCGAAGGGTAAACAGTTCCTGTTTCATATACTCGTACAATCAAGTCCGGTAAAAGTATTGTCCGTGATAGAGGAAAGACGGAAAGGGGACGTAAAAGGGAACAGATCCATTGTTATTTGAATGTTATTGTTTTATTAACTAAATTATAGATATCTAATTTAGTGCACCCTGCGCATGTCTTGATTAAGGTTCATCTGTAGCAATTTTCACAAACATTTGAAAGTTTATTCGCAAGTTTTTGACTTTCGATTATCGTACGATAATTCTTAAGTCATTTTCACAAAGGTTTTTGTAAGACCAATTTTAATCGTACGATACAAATTCTTCCTTAGCAACCTAGTGTCATTTTCATTGCACATGCGTAAATACCGCCTCTGTAATGATTTCAATATTATCATCTGAATTATTATTTCACAGAAAACGTTTAAAAAATTAAAAGAAAACCAAAGTGTCCGCTCTATCACAGACAATCTCAGAGAATATACACAGATTATGGAAAGTTTGAAATAGAAGTAAGGAGGAGGTAAACAAATCCAAAGGTGCGAAATTCTATGTTTCTGACATTATATATTAACCGACAATAAACATATTGTGTAACCTCCTGGTCCCTATTTGTAAACTGTTTTCATGTTTTATTGTTTACACAGCAACGCGTCTATCTGAAAATCAATATGAACATTCTTGAGCTGAATGATGAAATATATACATCAATCTAATTAAAATTAAATCTCAGAACTTGCTCCCTATTTTCATTTTGTTGTTTACATGTCGCGCGACATGTAAACAACAAAATGAAATAAGGAGCAAGTTCTGAGATTTAATTTTAATTAGATTGTATATATATTGTACGGATTAGAAGTGAAATTTAAATCTACGGATTACGCCTGCAACCGAGTCAATTATTAGTCACTCGCATTTAACGGGAGCTAATATTTGCCTTTTTTGGGACGGACTGCTTGTCTTGCGTGCGTCCATTAGGTTCGAAATCAATTGAGGTGGATCCCGAAAATGTGAATGCGATCAGCAATATCAACATGAAAGCACAAAATATGCAGATTTGTATTTGTTGACTATTATTATATTTTTGACTAAAGAGTGTGTTATTTTAGTCGTAGAAAAATTCGCACGTACGATTATCATAAGGTTTTTTCTTAAGCTCTTAATCATCTTAATTTTAAATTTGCGAAAAATATTTATCGTAAGAATTTTTGTGAAAACTGTTACAGGTACGTTCATGGTAAACAAATTGGAAAGTCAAATAATATAAAAAAATCTTTAGGAGCATATGAACCAAAGGACTTAAACAGGATAGTCACTATCTGCTAAGGTTACCTATACATGAGGAAGATTGTCCTTGTTATTAATAACATACATTATTTAGGAACAATACATTTCAAGCAATGTATGTTAGAAAGTTTAAACAGTGATGATCAACAATTCCACAAATATCAACAAAACAAAACAGTCGCCTCTCACCTTTACTAACTGAGCACAGAAAAGAAAAAGAACAATCACCTCTCACCTTCACTAACTGAGCACAAAAAAGAAAAAGAACAATCGCCTCTCACCTTCACTAACTGAGCACAAAAAAGAAAAAAAACAATCACCTCTCACCTTCACTTACTGCGCACAGAAAAGAAAAAAAGAAAAATCACCTCTCACCTTCATTAACTGAGCACAGAAAAGAAAAAAGAACAATCACCTCTCACCTTCATTAACTGAGCACAAAAAAGAAAAAGAACAATCGCCTCTCACCTTCACTAACTGAGCACAAAAAAGAAAAAGAACAATCACCTCTCACCTTCGCTAAATGAGCACAAACAAGAAAAAGAAAAATCACCTCTCACCATCACTAACTGAGCACAGAAAAGAAAACAAACAATCACCTCTCACCTTCATTAACTGAGCACAAAAAAGAAAAAAGAACAATCACCTCTCACCTTCACTAACTGAGGACAAAAAAGAAAAAGAACAATCACCTCTCACCTTCACTAACTGAGGACAAAAAAGAAAAAGAACAATCACCTCTCACCCCTTGTATATTAATACTGAAATTTACAGTTCCTAAATAATGTATTTCTTAATAAAACTCCCCGAGGCCTAGGTGACCTTAGCCGATTTTGGCTATCTTGTTTAGGCCCATCGGTTTTATTGCTCCCAAAACTTTAAATTATTTGATATTCCAATCTTTCGATTTTGAGCTTACCTGATGAAAGTTACTCCAGAAACGCGTCGTGCGCACTAATTTTGATATTTACGTTTTATTGAAGAGGTAAACCACGACCAGATGTGAAACTCCAGGAAACGTGACGAGTACCGTAGTTTTCGTACCCATACACCAAAATCGTCCAATCAGCACGCTGTGTTTGTTGTTTCAGACATTCTGATTGGGTGTTTTTCGAATACGTGTTCAAAACTCGTATTCGAAAGTTTTGTGAACATAAATCCCGGGATTATGTTCATGTAGGTGTCTTGATAACTTATTCACTGAAGTGGGCGGGGGGGGGGGGGGGGGGGCTCTAATCTTTGGTGTTATGGTTTAGTGGTTTTTTTTGGCGATTTGGTTATTTAGATTGACTGAGGAGCTGTTTGAGGTCGAGCACCTATAAAGAAGTTAAATGTTAAATATAGATGTAATTATCTATTGAACACAATGTTAATATAACAGTCCTTAATTCGCGTGGACTCGAAATTATGGCAACGACATTTGCATTGCCAATGAACATTTCGTGTTTGTAACATGACATTTATTTTGACTTTAGAGTGAAAAATGCTATATAAATAAATCTAAGGTGTTATAAATTGATATTGCATTGGGTGCCATTTACTCATAAACCAAGCGAGAATGCCAAACCAAAATCACTATTTGCCTCTTAATGGAGGAGTGTAACGGTGTGCCGTACAAACAAACATTGCATTTGTAGCAGTTTTAGTGATTACAATAATCATACAATGTAATAGAATGGGATGGGTGTCTGTCTGGTATGAAGTGAAAATGGTGATTATCCATCCAATAAAGTGTGTATGAAATGTTTGCTGACATAATTTAGTTGTCCCTGACAAACAACTATGTCTCGATGTTATTAAAAACAAAACAATTTGGTCTTTAGTCTAAATATTCTTGGCATAGCTTGGTGAAAATAAAATGAATTGTAGATATTTGTATGTCGCCATTTAAACTTAAATGTATCTACCATTATCTGTTGTTGAGTTCTCAATATGCAATATTGTGTGTGTGGGGGGGGAGGGGGGGGAGGGGGGGCAATGCAGGCGCTCTAGTTTAAAATATGGTATTACAATAGTTTCACTGAACTATATAAATTAAAACTTATAACACGGTGATCTTGAGATTATCTAAAAATTGAACAAAATATTAATAAAACTTTAATAGAAAAAATTGACACTTGCGAAAACTTTAGTAGTAACCGGAATTCAGTCATCAGGAGGAAGAGGATTGCTATTCCATTATATCCGGTTTAACCCCTTCACATGTTTGTTTCTGTCCCAAGGCAGGGCCTGTATTATCATTGGTACATGTTGTGACTCTTGTTTTAATATCCAATGATTAGAGCTGGAAGGTAGTTTAAACTTTGACCTCACCAGACAAGAATAAATATGCTTCTGTAGGATTGTGCTTTTTTTCACTAAGCGGAGAGTAAGTCAACAATAAATCAGCAGGTGGACAGGGGGCGCTGTGGTAGTATCTCAGCTCGTCCTATTGGAGTGTATTGTTCTGGGTATGGTGTTTAACGCCACTTTCAATAATATTTCAGCTATCTTGTGGCGATTTGTTGTATTGGTAGAGGAATCCGGAGTACCCAGAGAAAGCCGCCGACCTGCCGCAAGTAAGTCACTGACAAACGTTATAGCATAATGTTGTATCGAGTACACCTCACCTGATCGGGGTTCGAACTCACAACATTAGTGGTGATATGCACTAATTGTACAGGTAGTTGTAAATCCAATTACCATACGACCACGACAGTCCCTAGGAATTGACTGTATATGTAGTTATAAATCTAACTACCATACGACTACAACCACGACAGTCCCTAAGAATTGACTGTATATGTAGCTATAAATCTAACTACCATACGATCACGACCACGACGGCATTTGGTAGTATCTCAACTCGTCCTATCGGAATATAATATGTGTCTCGACCTTCAATATCTATGCATATCATATGTTAATTAAAAGAATGATTTAAATGAGCTACGACACAAAATTAGATCGTGATTTGTAATTAGTTTATGGTACAACGGCGACAAATATTTACACAGTATTATCACTATTCAGTTAATTGGAAATGTTTATTACACCTTTTGTTAGATGATAATTTCCCCGGAAGTTAATTGATAAACTAATATTGGCCTAGCACAGTTGCTGTTGTATTTGATAATCTCATCCAATACGTCCAGACAATAATGATATTCAAACAAGAAGTAATATTTACTTTGAAAAACACCCACAGCTTATTAGCGTTTTTTGTCACTTTATGGAGAGAAAAAAAACGTTTCAATGCCGATGTCATCATCTATTATCTATAGACAAATATGCAAACACACTGTAATAATATCTAAGGAATTTGTATCAATACCTACATGATGCCGAAATTAAATTATTGATTATACAAACAGGTTATATCATGAAAAATATGTTAATTCATTAATTTTATACAATATAGGATGACCGTCGTATTGTGTTACAGACAATGTCGTGCTGAGGTCACCATTTATTTGTTTGGTTGTATAATTCATTCAATCTGACAATAGCTTATATTACTCATTATTGTAGATAATAATATCAAATTAATTAATATGTCAGGTCGTAATTAATGTTAATTATGTTTTTAACCGTATTTACGTACATGTAACAATAATAACAAACGTAGATATCTAAATTAGCGGACACGGCACGTGTCTGGAAAAATCTTGACCAAGTACACTCATAGTCCTAAGAGTAAATCTGCATCAGCATCGGGATATTACTCTGTAACACGAAATACATCAGTGGTGTTGGTGATGGATATTGAGGTTGCTGCGTTCGCGAAAGTTATTAGGTTCAATCCCATGTCGGATCATAACAAAGACTACAAAAGTGATACATGTACCTATTACTTCTTCGCTAAACATGCAGCCACAGCATAGAAAAAGCAAGATTAATGGTCAATTGGCATGAAACGTCAGAGAAAACGGGACAATCAAGAATGGACCATCAAAAGCAAAACAAAATATACCACACCACCAGAACAGGTTGAAAACCCAATAAGAAATACCGTAGAAACAAAAAATGTCGATATTCTAACTCAAGTATAACAGACCGCTCATTCTCATGACTCATACAAGTTAAAGCGATCCCCATTTCTGCTCTCATAACATCTATATTTGAGATACATAGTGTACATGGTATCATTGATATTTCATAAGTGACAGTAGTGTAATGTTTAAGAGAAAGCTGTCCATATTCTAAAACTGGTTGTGTCTAGCATGTCTAAATTAACATATTCTATTGTGTTCCATAAACATGCTATAACGTCAACTGTTTGTCTGATTCATATACAAATATCGTCTGCGACACAATTATGAGGTCTTCCAAAGAAATTATGTGCATCTATATAATAAGATATGTATTTTTATGTTCTCCCTAATTATCCTCATCCAAACATAAACTTTATATATTTCTGATTTTACTTGAATGACAGAACAAGACATAGATTGAGATGCACACCAAACAGTTTTATTTTAATCCAATGGGTATGATCAAAAACATTAATTAAAAATCCAAAAAAGCATAAATACTGCCAATATAATCTGGTACATTTCCACAAAGAGATAACATATACCACCACAGTTAAAACATAAAAAGATATAAATTAATTATCGAACTATTTTGGTGTGATCAATTCTCGATAAAACAAAATAAGGCGCGTAAAAAAAGATACTCATATATCTAAAAGTGAATTACAGAAGCCTTGCGGCAATAAAAACAAACGTTAAACCAATATGCATAGCACAAATATATGGCTTTGTCCATTTTATATTTCTCTTATTTGTAAAAACAACGTCTTTGTTATAAACAAATTGTGTCTGATCCCTAAGAGTTATCTAGGTATATAAATTCATTTATTAAGTTTATTCATGTCACGATATAGCTTAGATACTGCTGATATTGGCGTTACACACCCACCAACAATTACAAATCTATTGAAATAATGTTATTTAGATATCAATGAGTGACAGATTGTTTTTTACCCGAATAAGCAATTTTTCAGCTGCCGAGAACAAGTTACATTCTGTTGATGTCCACTTTGTGCTAGACCAATACGCTTAGTGGGATGTTTATAGTGCCAACTCACTAAAACAACAATGTGCGGGTAGATATGTCGTTCAACTGGAGCAAATTAGCCTGATTCCGAGTTTGCTCTTTTTCCTTAGTTCCCCTTTCTTAGCGAAGAAGCAACACATACCAATTGTACAGTCTTTGGTTTGGCCTGACCAATCGTACTATTCAAAATTATTTTCAGTAGACGGTACTTATTGACCTATTTTTTGTAATCAACTCATTCAAGACAAACACCAAGAAATTGCATTATCATTCATGCAATGACATTTCAAGTCTCGTGTTCACCATCAAGTGGAGAATGCATGTATGTTAAATTAAGAAATAAATCATCGAAGCCAGAATGTGTTTTGAGTTTTAACATGGATTGGCGGATATTAGTATTTTATCCCGAGCAGGAAGCGCGGGATAACATTTACTAATATCCGCCAACCCATGTTAAAACTCAAAACACATTCTGGCTTCGATGATTTATTTCGATTCTGATATGTCTAAGAGTGCAAATACGATAGTATACTTTGAAAGAAGGACGCTCTGTTATAATTATTTATAATATATTGCCTTAGGTGTAATACCATTAACGATTTTTCCACAGCCTTCTATGTTAAATTTAAAACAATTGAGTTTTCATACAGGATTCATCTTAAGTTTAATCTAAGTGACACTCATATCTCATGGAAGCGGTACCTAATTGGAAGCTAAACTCCGAAAATCAAGACAGTCTGAAGATGTCTACCGTCAAAAATCCTACCTTCACTTTCGATTTAACACAAATTCAGGTGGTTTCTTTCCAATGCAATCATTTTTTCATTTAAAACCACAAGGACATCAAATATGGGCTTAAAATTATCCTAAAATATGTAGGTTTCTGCTGACATTCAGTATTTTGCAGTATCTAATATGGTTTATTTTCTATCCAACAATGTAGGAATCCATTTTGTGTTTACGTACTACTTTCCCATACATCCTTTTCGACTGGTACCCATGTTTAGTGGTATTGCACCTCTTAATATTGTTTCCTCACTCTTTCATACAGATTCATACTCTAACCAATCGTGGTCGTGATCGTATGGTAGTGAAATTTAGACCTACTTATGCAATCAGTGCCTATCACTACTGACGTTAGGCTATTGAACGACAGCATTACTATATTTAATATTATAGAAGGTTGGTTGGATAACATTAAAAGCATTTTACAATCAAATAAAACATTGCTCATTGTATACAAACAATTACACGGAACAGTAAAATTGTCGATCCTTCGGATGTGTTTACAAATATAATTCCGAACTTCCATTAATACATGGAGTTAAACATTCGTACTCACTTTAATGTAGACGGCATTACGCAGGTGCATTTCTGTTAATTACTCATGGTGACAAGGAACTCCTTTGAATATAAGATGTCAATTAACTTATAGATGTGTACGGACTAACACGGTAACAACGCTGGTTTTTGAATGACATGCCTTACCCTTTTTCAGCAACCGAAAGTGGCAATCAAAATTAACAAACTATAGACACGGGCAACATGGGACACAAGACACTGAACGAGGGCGTTTGGGTTAGGGTTTTTAACGCCACTTTCAACAATAAGTGAGTAATGTCAAGGCGGTCAGTTTCTTTTCTGTGGAGGGATTGGAGTATCCGGAAAAGACCACCGACCTGCGCCAAGTAACTGACAAACTTTATCGCATAATGTTATTTCAAGTCCATGAGCGGGACACTGAACGAGAACAAACAAAACAACAACAACAACAAAACAAGGTAACAAAAAACAAAAAGCAAAGCAAAAACACAAAACAGAACGCATAAAAATGAGTAACTCTGACCCACACCATTTGTCTCCCTTTTTTTCAAAATATAGTTTATCAAGTATTTTAATAATAATTTCTAGTTAGTGGATATTCATTCTATACACTAATATTACTTTGTTTCTGGAGATATTTTAATTAATTTTCTAGTATTCTAATTTCATTAATTTTTACAATAATTACTCGTTTCATCTTTTTTTGTTAGTTTCAAGTTATCTACAATACCACGATCTTGCTTTGTTCTTTAAATCTATTCTGATATTTAGGGATTAATTTTTCTAATGAAATTAAAATATCATTGTGTTTCTACGGTATTTGTGTTTAGTTTCTAATATCCATTTCCCTTATAACTTTTGATAAGTATTAATTTTAAAGATATACTATTAAGGTAGGTAAATTTCAATACAATGGGTCGTATGTTACATGAATAAGAATTCATTAAAATGTCTAATTAAACAAGGGAAGAAATCGATCCTTGTCCCCTTTTATTTCAAAATATTTTGCTAAAAAATTGACGAAATCCGTTCATCAGAGGGAAACTTTATTTTCTGGTTGATCTGTTAATTAATCGGATTAAATAATTGATCAATTAATTTGTGTGTTTTTATTATTGATTTCAAATTAGTGGGCATGTTTTATTGGCATCTACTTTGGATAAAATATCATTATAATCTCCTGCTAGTATTATCTGATCATTCTATATATATTGATAAATTCGATGTTCCATTTGTTAATATATTCGTTGCAGACAGTACTGATAAGTTAGAGCAAAGACTGGTTAGTTCGGAATCCAGATAACAGGTCCGAATGGAGTGACACATCCACCCGCTGACTGCTGTGTGAGTTAGTTAGTACTGTAAACATCCAGCTAAGCGTGTTGGTCTAATACAAAGCAGACATCACCTAATCGAAATGCAACACGTGCTCTACCAAATATAACAGAACAATTTCTCACTAGGCACTAAACAACAATCACTCACTCACTCGTTTAAAGATCACGTGCATACATTAATTATGTTCATCCCAATTATCTGCTCAATGTGTATATCAATTGCACTTAAAATATATCTGTTCTTTCAGATATATTCTGATATTTAGAGATTTTTTTTAATGAAATAGCAACATTCTTTGTTTTATACAATGTGTGTGCTTAGTTTCCAATATCCGCTTCCCTCGTTCTTTTTGAAAAATTTTATTTTAAAGATATACTAGTAAAGTAAATTTCAACACAATGGGTTGTATTTCACATGAATAAGAATTTATTATATTTTCTAATGAAACAAGTAAACAATCGATCATTGTCACCATTTATTTCAGAATATTTTACGACAAAATAGAGGAAGAAGAGTTTGAAGATACCAAAGGGGAAGTCAGAATCTGTAAATGGAAGAAGGACAGACAATCTGAAGAAATCCGCTGATCAGAGGGAAACTTTCTTCTCTGCCCTTGTTACAATCTATATCAAATGCCTGAATCCTCATGTCCGGTTATGTCCATATCCATGATTATACAACCCAGAGGTTAACCTTTTCTTTGGAAGTTCTATGGTTTCGGCATCGTCAACTTTTTGGCTCGAACAGACTTCAAGTTAATCATCTAGAAGCATATATTTGCTTAAATATAGTCTGATGAACCCTCGTTCTTCCAGTAGCATTGAAAATAGAATTGAATTTGTTTTCAAACTCGATAGATTCCGCGACACATGTTTATGCTAATTGCATGTTCCGTATCATGCATACCCAATTGAATTGCTAAAATTGAAGGTTAATGTATTATTTCACTAATAGGGGCAGTTTGGGCCCATAACTCTAGCTTAGCTCCGCCACTTTCTATTTGAGTCTTTGTGCCAAATCAGGAGGGTATACAGACATCGGCCATATATTAATGTGCTTGGAGAATCGATTTTCCCTCTTTCTGCGATTTTTCTATTGCATTTTGGAGCAGTTCCGACAATGTGGTATATTTTGCTTTTCACTGCATTGTTTTTCAGTTGTCGTATTCTTAGATTATTATTATGACTAATAACTATATGAAAGATTATTTTTGCAATAGAAATTCACCTGTAATGTCATTTCCGATACCTTTCAGAAAGCTTAAGCAGTGATGCCCAACATCACCAAACAAACAGCCACTTCTCGTACAAAATCATTAATCCTAAAAATGACAAGGACATGAACTGATTTATATCCATGTTCTGGTTTGGGATAGGAATTAAGATCGACTCCGATGTATTGTCATTGCATACACATGGTTAGAAATATCATTTTAATATGTTTTATAAGATTTCTGTTGTAATTGTTGAATCACCGTTTTAACACTAAAATGACGGGCATTATTTTTACATTTTAATGTTGGAAAAAGTAGAATACCATAGAACTATGATTATGTGTGGTTCACTTGAATCGTGGAGAATATTTCATTTAAAACTGCAGACCAAGTCTTATTTGTGATAACGTTGAAATCATCACTCGAAACCTTAATGGTCGCAATCATGACTTGGTTGACCTTTCTGGAATGTCTGTTTGAATGTTGTTCACGGATATGTTCCGCTCGTTGTAGTTAAAACTGGTTTTCTCTGTAGTGTGTGTGTGTCATTTTTTTCCTTACTGTTAGCCTTTGTATTGTCTGTCCTTTTGTTTACGACTTCCGATTTTCTCTTACAGATAGCTTTAAAAAATTTCTTACTGGTTGAGGAAACCAAAACATTTTCAGAAAGCCAAACTGGTGAATCCAATTACCATACGATCGCTGCCACGACAGTCTCCACCGACCGCTACAATAAATACAGTCAAACCTGTATCAAGAGGTCACCTTTGGGACAAAGAAAGGGTAATATTATAAGACAGGTGACCTCCTAGAAAAGGTTCATTTCATTAAAAAAAATTCATGACAGGAAAAGGTGACCTTACCGTGTAGATTATTGCTTAATAGAGGTGGCCGCATGGGTAGGATTGACTGTGGTTTGTAAGTTCTTTCACACCTGGCTTTTACCCTCCAACTAACAAATCTTAGTGACGATATACGGTGACCGCGAAAATAAACTACCTGTAGCATGGCTATCATTTCGATTAATTCCCCCCTTTTTTTTATTAATAACAAGTTAATTACCGATCCTTGAATAAGATGATGTCCAATTAACTCACAAGATTAAATGCATTAAGTATTAGGTCATCACTTTGTTATTTCATTAACCTTTATGCATCTAAAACGATGAGATCAATTAATCCATTGCTTAATGGGTTCGACTTAAAGTGAAGCATTAGCAAACCGGATATTCTTTTATCCATCAATTGCTGTATCTTTTCAACATGATAACATGCACACTGTTTTTGTTTACTGCTCTTCATACTTGTTTAAAATAAAAGCGGTCACAATGGTACTTCAGAGTACATAAATATGACGAGGCTTTATTTGTTGTAGTAAAGGATGCTTCCATTGTTAAGTTGCTTTTGGGAACGATTCAAATGCATAACTCATTCTCAGATTGGGAGTAAAAAATTGGCTCTTACTAGGAAAATGTGCAGCATCTGGAACATTAAAGACAATTTACAGCAGCTGTGAATTAGCTGTATGTTCCAGAGAGTGCGATCCCTTATTATCGCATTTTCCCATTTTCGTCTTCCCTATATTTAGTATTATACATATAACAATTCTGCACCAGAAAGAATAAATATAGTATGTATAGTATATTCAAGCATTTTCAAAAAGGATATTTTCATAACTTTTGGAATTAATAAAATTACGAAGCTTACCAATTATTTCTCACCTGTACCGTGCCGACTACAACGTTTTACATGCAGAGACAAGATATCAAAAAACGTAACATCGTCTCACATGGCTTCAGTTATCCTGCTTTATGCTCTTCGATATACTTACTCCCAAAAACATGTAAATTGATTGGTTTTCCAGTATTTTGAATGGGCCTATATGTTAACGCGCACGCTTTGATTTCTGTCAATATCACAGCTACATGATAAAATGGAGAAACAATGATTCCTTTAGAGTGTTTGTATTATTCTGGTAATAAAATGGATATTGTATGTTAATTAGAAAGATTTCTATAATTGCCAATAGTTTGGGGGAGTGAGTATTTTAATTATCATCACCCATTTTATAGCTGTTTTTTTAGTACTTTATTAACTATAACAGCAATAACTCTCTTTATCGTGAGTTCGAATCCCGTTCATGGTGATATGTACTCGACACATCATTATGTGATACAGTTTGTTCAGTGACTTGTGACAGGTCTGTGGTTTCCTCCGGGTACTCCGGTTTCCTCCACCGATAAAACTGACCTCCACGACATAACTGAAATATTGATGAAAGTGGCGTTAAACCTCATAACCCAGACCTCATTCCGTATTGATAAATATGTCAAACTACATTTTATATTATCGTAAACTAATTTGATCATGGTTCTTATAATAAAGTGTGAGTTAGATCTCACCTAGTCGGTCTCGTCCGTTGGGAGTATTTATTAATATGACGAGTAAAATAATATGCATGTACTGTTACCATTATATATCAATATAACCTAACATATTTGATTTTCGCAGGTTCTCTGTGTTCAAATCTTGACCTGGTAGATGCACAAAAAGAAAGAAATAATTTGACCTTGCATTTTTAATAAGAAATTCTGGTAAAGGTTTAAGACAAAATACTAATCTTGCATGTCTCTAAAGTAATTTAATTGTTATTCGTGTGGAAAAAATAATTTTCGGGCTCGAAAAAACATACCCGGTCCTTAATTCGTACTATGTTGAATTAGTGTTGTCTCTTGTAAACTCCAGATTATATGAATAATGTCCATTCATATTGTAATTTTTATAGAGTCTTACTCATTCTTTTCTTTCTTTAATCCTTTTCTTCAGTGATCTGAGTACATGTGTCCCTGGTTTAGATAATATATCTAATAAATACAATTGTAGGAGTTCGACAAGAGGTTAAATTATATATTCATGAGAATAAACCCTCTGGTCTTAATTGTAGATTGAAGTAGAGTGATTATGAATGAAATTATTCCAGATAATAAGATTAATTTAGTTTTTACACAGACAATGAATGAACACATCTCTTAATGGGCACTTAACTCCATTGATAAAACGAGGAGATGGTAACAACTTTTTTATGAAGAGATTAAGACAAACAAGGGCAAATCCCTTAGTATAGCATTATTATTTTCATCACGAAAATTGTATACATATTTAATGTCAAATCTGCAATAATTTACCTATTTAAGCGATGATGAAAAGGTCACAAAACAATAAATTGTGTATGTCGACATGTGGCCATATGGGCCCACGTTTCTATTGCATGAGAGGAAGAAGCTTAAATTGCCACATGCAAATAAACAAATGGCGTTTGAATGAGATCAGAGACGAGAGTTTTCAAAGAAAATAAGTGGGTGGCTGTGGAATGAGCTAACAGGTTCATGGTTTTAACGCCACTTTCAACAATATTTCAGTTATATCTTTGCGGTCAGTTTTATTGGTGTCCTCCACTGACCGGAGAACCCGGAGAAAACCACCGACCTACTGCAAGTCACTGACAAACTTTATCAAATAATGTTATATCGAGTACACCTCGCCATGAATGGGGTTCGAACTCACATCTTTAGTGGTGATAGGCAATGATTACATAGGTAGTTGTAAATTTGCTTCAATTGTGACAAGACAATAAATTGGTGGCTGTTGAATGAGTTAAGAGGCGCGAGCTTAGATGATGACAGAAAAACAAATATTTGGGATGTTAAATGAGCTTAGAGGCGGGATTTTATATAGTGACAGGAAAATAAGGATGTGGCTGTTGAATGAATTACAAGGCGAGAGCTAAAATTGTGACTGGAAAATAAATGAACCTCATGTTGAATGCGCTTAGAGGCGAGAGTTTAATTACCATAAATAGAATTGGATATAGATGATATGAAAAGAACCGTATGACCTTTGAAACATTGATTGAAGGAAGAAGAGTTTGAAGATACTAAAGGGCTAGTCAGAATCCGTAGATCGAAGAAGAACAGACAACACAATGGCCAACAGAAAACGTTTAAAATGACAAACAACGATCTACAAATCATACACATAAAACTAAAGATCGAGCAACAAGAACCCCACTAAAAACCGGTGGTGAACTATGGTGCTCCGGAAGAATTAGCAGTTCCTGCTCCACTAGTGACACCCGTCGTGCTAATCTAGTTACAAAGCCGGTTATAAGTCTTGAATTAGGAAAGAACTGGGGAGTGCTTACGACAAGTGGAACATATCCGTGATCATTTGTGACACAGATATTCCATAGCGGTAAGCAAAGTCATGGTGGCGACCGTAAGACATTCGAAGTGATGACTTCAACTTAGCCAGGAGGAACCCTTGGTTCAGTAGCTTGATTTATTAATTGTTCCTTAATTTTATGTGATCAGTAGTTCCGTTATGTGTATAACGGGAAAAGCTTACGAACAATAAATCGATTGAGTAAAAGGATGAGAATATCGGGGTGGAATAGGGGATACAATGGACAGGTTGGGTCAGCAAGGACCACTGCTATCAAATTGTTATTCATTGCAAGGTGTAACCAATTCCAAAAATATAAACAAAAGTTCCGTCTTATTTACAAATCGTTGAACAAAAAAAGGTGGAAATCCAAGTAATGACGGGGTTAAATCGGCTAATTGTATATCGTTACGTTGTAGTCATTATATCTCCAATGGCAATATAAATATAAACAAACAATCGAAAAAAGGTACCTATAATAATTGCTTCTAATGTAAAACACATACACAGACACACACGATAAGGCATAACAGCATATAATTGACTATTAGCTAAGAGGGTAGACTCAGTTGGTTAAAGGCCATTACTCCTAGAACTTAAAACCCGAAACTACTAACAGATTTAATCTCAATTATACATCCAAAGAAATAAATGATCTTCGTGGGAGACTAGAATAAATATGTCACATACATGTATATGATGAAATTAAATATTGAACAAAACTAGTAATATATAGTAAATGCACTGATATAACTGTTAATTGAGTGTGCTTTGTCTACCAACAGGTTGTCTCTATTTTAAGTAAAGAACACCTGCCTCAAAAAGTCAACTATAATAACAGCCTGACTAATAGTATATTTATGTTTGAATGCGTCATATTTGAACTTTTAACCTCGATAATAATGTCACGATAAAAAGAGAGATGGGAAACAGCTGTTTTATCAGCTCTCATTACGTACATGTATTTACATATTATGACATACTTTGGAAGAATATCTCGAATCATGAAAAACACAATGTCGAAGATATATATTTTTATTGTGTTACTGTAAGATATTTTGTATGTATATGTAATTGCATTGGTAGTAAATGAACACCAATGCAGTGAATTATAATCAGTATGATGAATGTAATTTCCACACTGACCCATTTATCATAGTCACAGTTTTTCTTCTCATTAAAGTAATTCGATAACAATAAAACGTAGATATCTAATTTTGTGCGCGCGACGCGTTTCTGTATTTGGCTTCATCAGGCACGATCTAGGCCAAAATATTTCAAAGCCAAATAATTTAAAAGTCTTTTGGAGCAAGACATCGAAAGGGCCTCAACAGGATAGTCCAAATGGTCACCTATGGCTGAGGATGGAGAACCTTAGTTTTAATAATACTTACATGTATTTTGTACAATACGCTAGAAAAGAGCGGCAGTAATGAATTATGAACAACAAAGTTAGTTACGTAATGGAATTATGTTGGTTTTCGGTAAATGTTGTCCTACTATGTATATTTACGTTCGTAGTTCCGTGTTGTGATGTCTGTTACGATATCCGCATAAAAAAGATGTTTGGTTCGTCATTACTCATATTAGCTTGTAGGAGGGCTTATGTCTTATTTAGGTTATTTGTGCTTGTTTGCGTAAAGTGGTATCCAACATATATGTTTACTTTGTTTTTTCCTTCATCTTTTCTTTGTAACATGTGTTGCCAGTTTCTCTGGATTGGTCATTGTTGATTGCCCCTTCGGTATTATCTAACGTTTATTTAGACATGCAATATATACAAATTCGTTTTCTACCGACAAGAGGACAGTTTTGTGGTGAAATTTTCTATCGTAAATTTTAACAGTTTGATTTTGTTTTATTTTCAATGGAAGCAAGGCTACAAGTTAAAAAACATTTGGTGTATGCAATTTGCAACATTTTGCTCCATGCGTTTGTTCAAAAAGTGTGTAACGTAATAGTACCACTCTATTTTAAATTTATGTATCCAATATATGTTGCCCAATTGGTTGTGTCGAGTGGACTTAAATAACAACGGATTAATTTTGTGTAATAATTCAAAAAATCCTGACAAATTTACGCTTCCGCCAGGTGAAATTCAGGCAAGCTCAATGGACTTTTTCCTTTCATTATCAGTGACCCTGAACTGCATGAACTCTACTGAACCAATCACAATCAAGAGAATAGAAAGTGGGTTTGCAGTTTTGCACAACACTGTTAATAAGGAGATTTTTACCTGTGGTATAATAAATTAGTAAATAACTTACTTGTATGAAGAGGCCGTCTTGGTCGGTCGTGAATATATGGTAGTTAGATTTACAACTACATATTCAATCAGTGCCTACCACCACTAAAGCTGTGAGTTCTAATCCCACTCATCGCAAGGTGTACTCGATACAGCATCATGTGATAGGGTGTGTCAGTGACTTGTGGCAGGTAGATGGTTTTCTTTGGGCACTCCGGTTTTCTCCACAAATAAAACTGACCGCCACGATATAATCAAGATATTGTTGAAAGTGCCTTTAAACACCATATCCATAACCCTGTTCAAATGCATATTATTTTGAGTGCAGAATGGATGGTGGTACAGTGTGCTACCTAACATTATAGGGATTCCTTCCTTTGAAATGATGGGAGACAATGTATGCAACAGTTTTATGGACGCTATTATATGTAGTTTGCACCTAAGCACCCGGTCAACTTCGTATGATTCCACTGGTCTTATGGCAACAAATTGACTGTGTGAAAAGATTGAAGATACCAAAGAGGTAATCGGAGAAGGACAGATCACACAATGGTCAAAGGAAAAAGAATAAACAACGATCTACAAAACATTACACAATATCTGTTGGACATCACTATGCGCAAAAAAAAAACAACAAATACCCTAAATAAGACATAAGCCCTCCTACAAACTACTGGGGGTAAAGACGAACCGAACATCGATTTTATGTTTTGTTTTTCTTCGTCTTGCCAGTTTCTGGATATGTTTCAAACCGATGTATTTCTATTAGGAAAATAGTTTAATGTTGAATGCCGAAGCATCCGAGGAGTTCCGATTGATACTTAAGTAATTTATATCAACTCTTATATGTTGATACTATGTGGTTACAATACTGTTATGCAATATATATTCCAATTATATGTGTTTATCAATCAGTTGAGGTCTGTACATTTATTTTTGACATTAAAGCTATTCTAATCAAACTTACAGGCGACATTCTTACTTCTGCTTTTACTTGCAATAATTTACCCATGACTCCCACGAGTCGATTGAAAGGAAAAGTGCTGAAACAATGTGATTTCATGGTATATAAATAGTAATATAATTAATTATTTATTTATTGAATCACATTTGCCAACAATAGATCCAATTGTGTATCTATCTTAAGGGCAACTTAATATTACATTAATGCGATATAAAGAATATAATTTGTCAACCAATTATTAAATTACTTCCGGGGTATTTGTGGTCAGTTGTACTATTAACGAGTGATTACTTTTTATTTAATTCGTAGATTGCATCCGGTCTTAATGGACATTTTCTTTGTACTTTTAGATAGATTACAATCAGATATTGATCTATACGAATAAAGAGGTGTGAATACATTTCTGAAACTCTCGAATTGTTACGTCATATTATAACACGCGTTAGTCTAGGTTTGTGTGATATTTCATAATGAATTATCCTCGGCGTCATTTGTATTTGTGCAAAGCAATTTAACAATGGTTTTACCTGTTTTGTTCAAGTATTGTTATAAATACTGTTATAGTGACAGCCGGAAGCTTTGAGCTGTAATGAAAGGGGGAGGTTTGGCGCTTTAAAATCTGATTCAACCCACCATTTCTTTAGAAAATGCCTGTACCAAGTCAGGGTCATTACGGTTTTCACATTTTTCGGGTTGTTGACTGATTTTGTCTGTTTATATATTTATGAGTTTTGACTTTCCCTTTGTAAGATTGTTCGGAGTTCGGTAATTTTATTATTACCCTTATTTATCAGATATAATTGTTCTTAAGATGTGCAGTTCCCCAAGAACGTATTTTTTTAATTAAAAACTAAGCCCCTCCTCCATCAGGCATTGGTGACCGTAGCCGATTTTGGCTATCCTTTGTAGACCTTTAAGCTTTCTTACTCACAAAGACTTTTGGAATATTTACTTTCAAATCTTTTGACTATGGGCATACCTGGTGAAGGTTATTCCATAAACGTGGCGTGTGCACTAAATTACATATCTACAGTTTCATTACTATCGCTGGGTCGGTAATTCTGCTGGTGGACTATTAGTCTCCAGGGTTATCATCAACCCAATGTTTTATTGCATTGACAAGTTTTATTAGAAATAGTTGTTCTTCTAACTTGTTGTTTCTAAATAATGTAATATTCATGGAAAATAATGTTCTCCTTCCTCAGATATAGGTGATCTTAGATTATTTTGGCTATCCTGTTTAAGACTTTTAGTTTTCTCACTCACAGAGACGTTTTAATTATATGGGTTTCCAGTCGTTATGGAGCACCTGGTAAATGTCATTCCAGAAACTCATAGTGCGCACTAATTTAGATACCTACGTTTTTATTTCATTCCATTCAATAAACGTTTACTGTAAATCTATCAAACCTGTCATTTTGTTTAATGAATTATAAGCTTAGTATAATTACACTGGATAGCCCTGTTCATGTTTATGTTGACGGCATTTTCTTACCTTCATAATGTGCTGTCCGTCATTTTGTGTTCGCAATCTATTTTAGAGCCAAACATTTAAATTATCTAGCTTACCAATATGTTGACATTAGTTGTACCTGGAGATGTTATTCATGGACCCTGCAGTGAAGACTATCTACATATGTGTAGAGGAACCTTGTAAGTTGATATAACTTGTGTCCGATCCAGTTGTTAAAATGTTTACAGATAAAATATGTTTAGTCTAATCTACATATGTAGTGTCATTACTAGTCGATGCTTCTGCTGGTGTGTTATTAGTCCCAGGGGGTATCATACGCCCAGTAGTCAGTGTTTCGGCACTGAAGTGATTTATTATTGAAATGTATAGCTTTTAAATCTAAATAATGTAATTAGTATGAAACACACAAGGTTCATCTTCATTCGGGTGTACATAACCTGGACTGAATTTGGGTATTCGGTTAATGGCCATTGGGTTGTTGGTCGCCATTCACTGACCCTCGTTTTTTTTATTTTTCTATGTTCTAAGTTTGTGCAGTATACACATGATGGGTTGACGCCCTTACAGTCTTACCTTTGTTCAGTACATGTTCTATGTCATCCCTTTCACTATTCTAGATTTCACACATTAATATTTGTTGAGGCCATGATATATATATTGTCCCAGATTTTGTGCAATGTACGTTTTTGTTGACGGTAGTATTGTCCTCGATTTTGCGCAGTTCACATGTTTGTTGATGTCAGTCTTGTCCCCAATTTGGTACAGTATACATATTTATTGACGTATTTGTTGTCCTTAATTTAGCTCAGTACAAGTGTTTCTCTACGCCACCCCATGCACTCTCCCTGCTTTTGTACATTACATATATTTGTCAACTCCATCCATGTCACTGCCCCTGATTTTGTACACTACACACATTTCTCAACTCCATACATTTAACAGATATTTGTTAGCTTCAAACATGTCACTGCTCCTGATTTTGTACACTATGCACATTTCTCAACTCTATACATGTAACATATATTTGTTAGCTTCATACATGTAGCCGTCCCTGATTTTAAACACTACACATGTTTGTCAACTTCATACATGTAGCTGTCCCCGATTGTATACAGTACATATATTTTATTAACTCCATACATGTAGCTGTCCCTGATTTTACACAGTACATTTATTTATTAACTTCATAGCTGTCCCTGGTCTTATGCTGTAGATGTCTGTGATAACATCAGTCACTCCTTTGATTGAATACACCAATGTGTTTGTTATTGTATTTCATGTGTATGCTTATATGTCTTTTTTTGATGGATTAAATATACTCATTTGGCCTGCGGAGTCGTCTTTATTTTCGAGTTAAAGTTTTAATCTTTCTGTAATTTCATATTGAGTTACATTTAATATATATATCTTATATATGTGCGACTTTACCACTGGTGTGAATAAGAAGTAGAATAATAACAAGTCAATTTAGCTCCATACATATACTACCTCAATGTGTTTGTTCTTGTATTTCATGTTTATGCATATATATGTGGTTAATAGAGTTGACATTTTTATGGATTATGTATGTGTTTAACCTGCGGAGCCGTCTTTATTTTCGAGCAACGTTTTTAATTATTATGTAATTTTGTATGGGTTACACTTCATATATCTCTAATATATGTGCGACTTTACCACAGGTGTGAGTAAGAAGTAGAATAAAAACAATTTAAATTTTAATTTACACTTCCAGTTATAAATCAATATAAGGTGTTATGGCTAATCAAAAACATTGACATGTGTTTAGTCTAGATAAGGTTGGTTCATGTGAGTATCATCCACCAGGTAGCTAGTGCTTCGGCACTGACATGTTTAGCTAGATATATGTATGCTATACATAATTTTCAGTTACTATATAATGTAGTTTATTCAAATTAAAATCAAACGCCCTCATGAATATGTAACATTAGGCAATGTTGGCTAGCCTGTTTACATCCTTTGCTCCTAAGTACCATGACAATAGTTTGTTTACATTTGTTTGACCTTGATGATGGTTATTCCAGAAACGCCATATGCGCACTAAATTAGATAATATTAAGAACGACTTTGAATATAAATGAACATGAGTTAGTATCCAATTTTACACTTAGACACAAATTGAGGCAAAGAACAGCGATTCTATTGATGTTGCATATCTTAAGGTTACAGTAGGATTTCAATAATGGGCACAACTCATACCCTAAAATGTTTCAAACGGCCCGTATTCTGCAGTTGAGAGGTTGCGTTTTACTTCTGTCGATACACACTTTATCTGGGAAATTTTGTGCTTTGATGGTATATGTTGTATATCATTTTATTTCCGAGATGTAGGATTACCAACAAAAATAATAATACAGATGAAGTAACCTTACAAATGTCATCATCATTGTGTACAGCATCACATTAGTAGATGACAAAGACAGACAAAAACATCAGGGCCTCCATCAGGTAAATAGTACGAGAACTAGACAGTTTTAATATAACTTTAAATTTTATAAAGCTTTGTCATGCAATATATCACCAACGAGCATTATTAACGATCTGCTGTTCGATCAATTGATGATGCATTTATTTTAGTTTCCCTGTATTGCTATTAGGATTGACTTTTCGTAATCTTGTTCCTGAAAATATTTGTCCAATTCGTCAACCTCCCACGATTTTTTTAACTTCAGATTGATGTAGTTTTTTGCCGGCGGCTTTCTCAATGAGAAATTGCGCCCGTAAGAAAAATTTATATTAGAATTTTGGATAATTCTCTTATTACTTACTTACTTTTTAAATTTATGCTTGATTATTAAATATTGTGAGTTTTTAGAATAATAGAAATTTGCATATCAGAGGAATGAAAACTTATAAAGTTTATTTTAAATATTTGATTAAATGACTGACTTTAAGTTGATTTGAGTGGTATAATTTGTAATGTATATTATTTGAACAAAAAATTGTAATTGCTGTCATTTATAAGTTTAGCATACATGTTATTTAAACAGTGTGACAAATCCCAGTTTTATAGGAATAGTGTATCGTAATGAGTTGGGCACTACGACCCCCCTCTAGATACACATTTACCCTACTTTGGTGTTAATGAGGTACTTGCCATCGATAATATTTCCGCGCAAAAATTGCCAAAATTATAACTTTTGGTAATATACAAAAAAAAAACAAAAAAAAAAAAATTAATAAAGTAAAATAATAATATGTATTTAGCAGTTACGCCAAATGATATGATTACTATAAAGAAGTTACCAGCTTAATGTCTGGGTTGTTGCCCCCCGTTCAGTGCGGATATACGGAAACTAATATTGTTTGAAATTCAGAAACAGATCATTTCTTTTATATATTAGGCAATTAATAGTAAAAACAATTGTAACCTTACTGTAAACGATACAGTGCAACATCATTTTTTGGAAATTAAATTTTGAGACACGACTCGAAACTTAAAAAAAATATATTAAAGTTAAATTTGTTGGTATACTATTTTTAGGTCTTTTTTATTGTATTCTTTGATCATAAACTCTGACAGAGGAAACACAAATTTTTTTATTAAAAACGGAATCTTCATAAACTGACATTTTGTATACAATAGAATTTAAAAAAATACCACACTCTTTGGGAACATTTCCAGAAACTAATTGAAATCGTAGAAAACAGAGGCGAAATATATATCCCTGAACATTCAAATAAATCAAATAATTGTTATTGATCTAAAAATCCAAGCAAAGGATTATCATCAATACAGAACATGACAAACACAACTAAGACAACTTTAAGTACACAATATTTGATAACATAACAGCTGAGGAAAGACAGAGTTCTATTTCATTACTTGGTATATGAACTTCAGTAAAATTGTTGTATGATGTCTACCTGTTAAAAACTTTAAATCAGACTGGAATGACACTAAAACCATTAAGCAATACAAAAGTAGATATTTAATTTAGTGCGCATGGTGCGTGTCTGGAATGACTTTCACCAGGTACATTCAAAATCAACAGATTGGAAAGTCAAATAATTTTAAAATCTTTAAGAGTAAGACCACCAAAGTGAATAATTATATAATGAGAATAATATTGTGAAAAGAAAGTTAAACATATGAGTTATGATCACCATTTTCACCGATGTCAACAAAACTAACAATTACCTTTCACCTCAATTCGCTAAACACAAAATCAAGACAATTTAATTAGATGGAAATCCTGTGGCAGGTCTATGGATTTCTCCGGTTTCCTCCACCAATATAACTGAGGCATATTGTTAAAATTGGCGTTAAACACCATAACCATAATCATAACCGCAATGGAAATCCGGTTCCTTAATATATACATGTTTTTTTTCCACTTGGTAAAGATATTTGCTTACATACATATTGGTTAATTTTCGATTTGTATTATTCTATTCAGAATCTTGATAATTCTCCGTGTCCCAAAAATGGGAGTTATTCGAACTACTATGCAGGATAGTCCATGGGTGCAGCTGTTGCATATATAAATTTGATAATCTCGTGTAATCACTCACTCAGATCAGAATTGTAATATCTTGGGTACGTCAAGAAAACCTTATTATATTGAAAGATTAAATCATTGGATATTTCATCACAGGTAACACGCCTGTAACGCATAGAGGTATAACATGACGTAATTATGTAATTGACAATTATACAACTAACAATTTGTGTCACATTAAGATTGAATGAAAGCATATTAGATTGGAAGATGATCACATTTCGCTTTCATTCAGGCATTCACAGTGTATCAGTGCCGCGAGTATTTAGAGACAACGAAGCATGCATTTGACATTGCAATATATCCGTAATGTTAAATGATTTAATACTTTTACGTTCCAATTATATCACCAATTTCTGCAGTTGTTTGCACATAGTGGTGTCTAGCACATAGTTTTGTTTTGGCTTTTCATCGTCTTGTGTACCCCTATGTTGCCAGTTTTTCTAGATTGTCCATTTTAATTGCACCTTCGGTATTCTCTACGTTTATTTACATTGATTTCAAAACATATCAGGGATAAAAATGAAGTTTCCCATCTACAATTTACCCTAAAAATTGTTGAAGCGAAATTATTTTAATCAGCGATGAATTTCAGTCAAAATAATTATATAGCTTATTTTCTTTCCCTTTTTTTCAAAAGACGGACGCTTTTGAAATTGACATTTCCAATCAACGGATGTTTTTAACCAAAAAATCATTATTAATATTCTCTAAAGATCAAAATTTGAATTATTTTTATATAATCAAAGAAATGTCAACCACATATTACCAGACAAATTAAAGACTTGACTTTCCTAACCGGCAATTACTATTAAACATATGATATTAAATTTGATCAAAACGATATTGTCTTGGAGTAGAAGACGCTTCGATGAAATGTTATTGACATTGAATGGATGTTGATTAGCGCTATGTGGGGAATTTTTCCTCATTCATGACTTATCACCGGATTTGTAACTAGATTAACACGACGTGGAGCAGGAACTGCTAACCCTTCCGGAGCACCTGAGTTCATCCCCGGTTTTTAGTGTGGTTCGTGTTACTCGAACTTTAGCTTTATGTGTATGTGTTGTGGCTCTTTTGTCCTTTTGTACTTTTTCGCTTGGCCATTGTGTTTTCTGTTCTTCTTCGAACAACAATACACACACTATGGTGACAAACGAATAATCCTGTAGAGAATACGAACCCATACAACAACCTCAAGTGAGAACAGGTGCCACACATAAGTAAATATCATGAAAATTAAGACTAACCATTGACGTCAATAATTCCAGTAATATCGACAAAACGAACTACTATCTCACGCCTAGTATGTCAAGTAAATTGACCCCCCGCGACGTTATATTTTACTGAACCAGTTTTGGTAAGCATATAGCCACAAGCTCATACAGGAAACATGCATGAAATCAATCGAGAACCTGCTTGCATCAACGATCTATAGAACCTTAAATAGAAAACACGATACTTCTACATTAATTTTAATGTTCATAGTGTTTACAAGTAAGAAGGGATATGGATGTCAATGAACATGAGAAACTTTCCAACATAACACTTAGACACAATTTAAGGTATGTGTATGCTACGAATGAGTTGAATTTTAAATGCTGTCGTAGAATAAAAGCAGAGTCAATAAAGCGATATTTTCTTGGGAGACAGTCTATTTATACGACATCTACTCTTGATACTTCTATGAGGTGGCTTGTACGTAGGAATTTTATAGCAATAGGAAATGGCATTAACTCTTACGCAATGTTTTAACTTACTTCTTCATTACTAACATGTTCTTTCAATCGACCAAAATAGATGATTGGAATATATTTAATTAATGTGTGAAAGTCAATGACTTTTAATCTCATTCTGCTACGCCTCACTAGACATAAACGTAACTTCCCTTGCTACGGTTTGTAACTAGATTAACTCGACGGGTGTCACTAGCAGAGCAGGAACTACTAACCCTTCCGGAGCATAGAGTTAACCCCCAGTTTGTAGTGGGGTTCGTGTTACTCGAACTTTAGATTTATGAGCATGTTTTGTAAATCGTTGTTTGTTCTTTTCCTTTTGGCCAATGTGTTGTCTGTCCTTCGATTTACAGATTTTGATTATCCCTGTGGTATCTTGAATCTCTTCTTACTATTGAAAGATAATCCAGCATGTCTTGTTTTATTACAACCCCCTATGACTGATTCAATTATTCTAGGACAGTCTCGATACAAACAACAGTACAACATTCAAATCTAAAGGTAATGTTAAACGAAAGAGCATAAGCTCTGATTTAATCGATGTCCCTGTCATTATCGAAGTAGAAATGCTATGTAAATAAACGTTAGAGAATACCGAAGGAGCAATAAAAAAAACTACAATCCAGAGAAACTGGTTACATAAGGTACGGTACACAAGACGAAGGAAAACAAAACAAAAACGTCAATCAGACATCCGCCTCCTACAAACAACTGGAGGTAAAGACAAACCGAACATCTTTTTTATGCGGAAATTGTAACGGATGTCACAACACGGAACTCAGAAAGTAAAGACACATAACCATTGCAGTTTTGTTACAAAATTGATATAATTTGTATGAAACAAACTCCAAGTAATAACGTGAACAAAACTACCATATACAAATCGTACCCTGTACAACATTTAGACAAAGGTGACATGCATCTTATGACAGATTAATATCGGCTGTGAAAGTGCAATAAACTTAATACACTGAAAAACAAAAAATACCAAACTGTCGGAACATTTAATAAACATCAACGTTAAATCGGAGAAAGAGACAAAATCGATAGCACTAAATGTAGATATTTTTTTCAATATTAACATATTTATACTTCCTAGTAACATTTTAATTTAGATATCAATAAAAACGTAGACATATCTATATTATTAATATTCTCCGCCTTCCTCACATATCTCTGTAGAGATGTCGTAACTATCAGAATTATAACAGATTGATGATTGAAATATATTATGTTGGTATTAAAACAGGTCATGCTTTAATAATATCAACACACAATGGTCATTATTATTGTGCGTTGTGAACCATCCGACATAGCAGATAACTTCCATAAATAGTATAGGGTTATTGCACTAAAATGGAGGAATATCGTCCCGAGCAGTATATCATATCGCACAATATTCCTCGATATTAGTGCAATAACCCTTTTATAATATAGTACCAAATATTTCAGTCTGTGCGTACTAAACTTTAAGGAGAAAGAATGGAATGCAATATCGGTCAAGATGCAATATTTTTAACTCATTCGGAAATACTCTACTTTTTAGGTATATTCATAAAAGAAGACTAGTAAAAATATCGGCAAATATTGCATTGTTATTTTACAAAGAAATCTACATGAAATGTATGATACTATATTATAAATATTTAGTATTGAATTTTACAGCTCCTTAGTAATGTATTAAAACTAGATTTCATCTCTCTCGGGTATAGTTGACCTTATCTTATTTTGTTCATCCTATAAAGTCGCCTTAGTGTGTTCGCTACCAAAGACGTTTAAATTATTAAACAACATTAATAAGAAAATACTGCTGGAACGTGCTAATATGGGCCACGGGTCACTGTAATCGGGCGGCTGTATCGAGAAACAGATACGGTGTTGAAAAAAATGTTGATACTCATAACATATTGATAAATGCAATAAAATGTTATGTTTGTCTTCAAGAAATATGATAGACAAAACCATGTGTGAAGTTTTATGACGAAATATCTCCGATTTCTATGTAAATTTACGAGTTGAAGTTGCGGCTGTATCGAGAAACAGATACGGTGTTGAAAAAACTGTTGATACTCATAAAATATTGATAAATGCAATAACATTTTATGTTTGTCTTCAAGAAATATGATAGACAAAACCATGTGTGAAGTTTTATGACGAAATATCTCCAATTTCTATGTAAATTTACGAGTTGAAGTGGGGAAATACCCACAGGTAATTTTAGCGATGTATTTTTATCTTGGACACTCTATGAAAGTGTAAGATTTGCAGTTTGTTGTTTTTTTGTTTTTTTATTTTTTTTTTGTAGGTTTTTTTTTGCATATTTATAGTACATATCTAACTGCAAAGGTTCAAGTGAACTAATAGAGTTATTAAAGCATCTGGTTAGCACAGCTCAAACTTATTCATTTTGTCATTTTTCATAATGAACGCAATATAAAAGACTCTGAGGGAATAAACAGATACAAAACTGAGATCATTATAACTACAATACATTGGGAACTGGGAGACATTACATTAATTGTTAATTTAAAATTACTGAATTCAATTCGATATTTTATATTCCATAAAGAAATAACATCAATATTAAATACATTTTCATTTTATTGCAGACAGTGACATTGTTTCCGGTTGTACGTCGTTTACCTTGATGATTTTAGCGGGTTTTTTTAGGGGATAGTTCAAAACCATATGAAAATGTAAATTTCTCTGAATTCTATGCATCAGCATGTCTATTGAGACAATAACAGTGTTCAAGGAATATTAAAATCATATAGTTATCCAAGATGTAAACGTTAGAATAAAGGTACCAAAGCAGTAATTAAAAGTCGTAAATTAAATAATTTAAGAAGGGTAGACAATACAATATTTAATAAAGTACAGAAAGAGACAAACAATTGTGGTCATATAATAAAGATTTGATTATTGATTTTTGGTATTTAAACGCCACTTTCAGCAATATTTCAGCTATATCATGGCGACCAGTTTTAGTGGTGGAAGAAGCCGAAGAGAACCACCGACCATGGGCAAGCAACTGGTAAATTGTATCACTTGCGGCTGTGAGTCGAGTGCACCCTTTTTGTAATTTACAAATCCGGGTGCGGAACCCACGTCGTATTGGTGATAGGCTTGTATGAGTTGTTAGGTTATCCAACTACCTAACTCATTGAGCCACCCGGGCTTATAATAAATAATACTCCATCCTAATCTTGAACTTTATACAAAATATATTTAATCTTCGTGACACAGATGTTGCCATATGAAAACTATTATCTCTATTAAAGAGATTCTATGGATGGTGTTAACCATTGTCTAACTATTTTCGATAGTACACAAGGCGTCATAATTTGGAAGAAATATTCATCTTTGAACAGAACATATTATTTTTTAATCAGTTTTAATCTGCGTCATAATAGATTACAGATTCATTCTCACGGAACCGCGACAATTACGGTCGTCGGTAATACACGGTATCCCAGTACCAACTAGCTTACTTCAGTGCATACTTTTTTTTTCATTTTTTCTTCACGGTATAGCGATTTTCTCCAGAATACCAACATCCTAAGAGACCAGAAATGACTACGTGAATAATTATTTGACACGTTTGTGTACAAAGGGCTACGAAATTTCGATGTCGCCAATAAAACAATCTGTATTTTCCTGTAACTAACTAGCATATTTGCGACTTTAATGAACAAAGTACATCGTATTAAGACAACACTTATCGTTGATTCGTTCATTTAACAAAATAATAAATTGATGACCATTATCGCTAGACTTTAAAAAAAATGCAAATTGTCCGTTGTCTCCAAAACTGTGAAATCTACGAGTCCAAAATGTTTATATTATAAATATGACATATTCTTTATTTTGTTTATTCAATAGTCATTACATGAAATATCCCAAGGAAACATCAACATCATCTGTGAAAATAGTGCTCAGATGAAAATATGTTTAATAAACCGACGGAAATAATTATGAAAAATACATTTATAATCCACGGGACTATTAGTTATAAGGTTATTAAAATCTAAGATAGCATTTCTTTGTTACACAACATACAAACTAACTCTCAAGAGGTCCAAATACGTACTTTTTAATCCATAAATATTTATTAACAATTTAAATAATTTCAAATTCACCTATAAAGTAAACCAAAATTATGAGAATTATAATTTACGGGACCTAATTTACGAGACTAACTAGATAAGAGTTTGAAGATAACAAAGGGGTAATCAGAAACCGTATATTAAAGAAGAACAGACAACACAATGGCCAAAAGAAAAAGTTCAAATGGAGAAACAACTATCTACAAAACATACACACAAAACTAAAGATCGAGTAACATGAACCACACTAAAAACCGGGGGTGAGTGGCACCCGTCGTGTTAATCAATTTACAATCTCGGTAATAAGTCATGAAATGTGCAGTATTAATTCATAATTAAGACATATCGTTGTTGCAAATAAATCGTTGTGATATTTAGATCAATACCGGATGTTTATAAGTCACGTGTATGCCTGGTTTGGACAAAAATCATCGTCTGCCTAATTTCCGCATTCATGTAAGTATTCCTATATATGATTACTTCTGTTTGTCTTTGCGAAATGTAGAATTCATTTATGTATGAATAAGCCAATCAGATTTCATATATCCATGAAAATATAAATGAGGATCTATATGTTTGCTTCCTACGTGTATATGGGTGTTTTGATAGAGTTCTGTAAGTTAGAGTGTTCGTCCCGTAGTTATACTTGTGTATGGGAGTAGATGAAATTATTGTGTAGAATGCTGTGTGAATTTGACATTAATGTGTCTTATTTGAAATTGAATAATATTTATATAACAGCATTAGGTCATTATTTTGAAGTACATGATTTTTTTATTGATTTTTTCTAGACAAGTTATTGTAATGCGGATATTTTGTTAATCTTTGACAAAAAATGCTCGGTTGGAAAACTGTCCTAAAATAGATAGTGAGTTGGAAGCTTTAGTCTATGACAAAAGTTTTACACAAAGTTGTTTCTCTTGTACACATTTGTTGGCCATATTTAGACAAAAGTGTATTGACTACTTGAATTATTGTCCCGTAAATCAGAGAGGGGTTGTCCCGTAAATTATATATATTTTAAAAACATATAAATCAGCAAAACATAATCGGCAACCATGATATTTGATCTTAAACAATTGAAGACTTGCAGTAAATAGATATATGTGATAATCTTTGCTACCAGCTTTAGAAAAGTAGCTTAGGTTGAAAATAAATCTATGTTACTGCACTAGCTAACATGCTGTTCAGTTCTTAATTATATATTTCAATATGGTCAAATCAAAATCTCAACGCATGAAAGAATACAGAGCCAGGAAGAAAGAACAACTTGAAAAGCAATGGCTTAAGATTGAAAGGGAGCGAGTCAAGATATAGTTTCGGCCAATAGAGATGCTGACTGATGATGAGAAAGAAAAGAGGTTTGACAAAAACCGTAGAGGAGCACATACATTTTACAGAACGCACAAGGCAGACATGAACAATAATGCCGATTTGGGAGATGTGAATGAAAATCAAATACAATAGAACCAATGGCAAGTGTTAGCAAGGAAAGCGATGATAACGGAGTCAGCAGTACGACCAACGAATTGAGTTTGACAGTTAGACTTCCTCTTCGTTATGCCAATGGAAGTCATGGTAAAGTGGGGAGGACGAGAGTGTCTCATACCCTAATGAGATCTTACAAAACAATATCAGCACTGAAAGATGAAAATGAAAACTTAAAGAGAAAATTAAGAACAACACAAAAAGGTAAGAACAACACAAAAACGTCTATGTAGAATTCAGACTAAGACAGTACACCTAGAAGCAAAACAGACCTTATTCTGAAGAAATCATCAATAGATCCCAAGAAGCGTACCGGACATACGAAAGCGTCTGATATACAATGAATGTTTGAACGAGGAAGTTCAGATAGCGGTAGATGACAATCCAACCAGAAAAAGACTGTTCATAAAGTTCATCTGGAAATATAGTTAAAAAGTATAGATTGAAAAATTTATGGATGAAGAAGAAAACACCTTTCAAACAAAAAGCAGATAGATTGAAACAAGATGTTGTGGATTTTCTAAGCAGAGTCGACAACTCTCGAATCTTACCAGGACAAACAGACGCTGTTAAAGTAGGAAAAGGTAAAAAAAAACCAAGTACTGATTATATACACAACCTAACATCTGAAGTACAAAGCCGAGTCGAAAATCTCAATATTAATCTAGACTACGTCCAAAACATATCAGCCTTGTGAATGTTGCATCTAGAAGTATTTGCTTGTGTGGAAAGCATCAGAACTTCAGTTTCAAGGTAAGAACACTAACAAATATCGCGGTATCGACTGTGCCGAGCCCAGACACATTTGTAGATACGTATAAAGATTCTGAAGATAAGCTAGAGGTAATGTAGGAAAAGATCCCTGACGAAAATATAACGTTTCAGCAATGGAAACGTGTGAAACTTTAGAACGAAAAGGAACGCATACAAATTGTAGAAATTCATTTCACACAAACCGAATTTCATAGCAACAATGAAAGATGAATTTCCAGCATTCGTTACTCATATAGAGAGAGTGCCCAACAGTACAAGTCTGTAAAACAAATGAAGGATAAACTACCTGAGAACTATCTTCTTATTCAAATGGATTTCAGTGAGAACTATAACTGTCAGACAATGGAGGAGATACAATCTTCGTATTGGAATGCGTCAATGGTAATCCTCCATCCTACTATCACTTATTTCAAAGATGTCTATGCCATGAACGTCTGGTGTTTGTATTGGAAGTATTGCACAACAATGTTGCAGTGGTCTATGCCATTGTGAAAAATTTAGTTGATACGGTAAAGAATTACGTACTAGAAACTGAAACATGTAGATTTTTGAACAGACTCCCCGTCATCACAATACCGAAATAAGTCTGTGTTTTGATTTGGTCAGTAGGTTTGAAGTTAATCATTACTTTGAATCAGGCCATGGAAAGAGTGCATGTGATGTAGATGGCGGCGCCACCAAAGGGAACGCGGATAATGCAGTAAAACAGGAAAAAACAGTAATTCAAGATGCCATGGATTTATTTGCTTATGCAATTCAGTCTGAGGGTGAGATCGAATACCAACTGATCACTACTGATGAATACGAGATGTCAAATGCTGTAATCGAAGAAAGGAAAGCGGTAATTAAATCAGTAAAGGGAAAGATGACTTTGCATGCTATTTCAACAGATAATCATCGCAATTTGAAAAAAAGGAACACCACCTGCGCATGTTGGAACTGTTTTAATAGTGGAGATGGATTTCATGGAATATCTGTATGCGGGTGGGACACCGTTGACTTGCTTAAGCAGACTGAACATCCCGTGCATGATACATACATTGAGGTTGATGATAGCAATGCAACTCCTGTACAGAATGAAGAAATCGCAGGTAGCAAGAGCGATTATGTTGTAGCTACTTATGATAGAATCTGCTACATC
The DNA here is from genome assembly GCA_963680875.1 of Bathymodiolus brooksi. Classification (NCBI taxonomy): domain Eukaryota; kingdom Metazoa; phylum Mollusca; class Bivalvia; order Mytilida; family Modiolidae; genus Bathymodiolus; species Bathymodiolus brooksi. The sequence continues at coordinate 77,805,928 of OY804580.1, read as the reverse complement.
GTAAAAGTCTTAGAGGAGGACGTTAGTGATAAGACTCTACATATAGACTTTATGGTTGAGAGCGGTAAAGTGGTGAAAAGATTTCGTTGGCCAAACAAACAGGACACGCTATGGATTAACAACGAAGATATTCTTCGTACAATTCAGCACCCAACAGCTACTGGAAAAAGAGGGCTGCTGTTCCGTGTTTCTGATGATGTCATGGAGTTTATAGAGGCATACAACAGTAACTAACCTACGGGACAAATCATTTTCACTATTGATGACGATCTAGACTCTATTTGACTGTTTTCAAAGTATTCAAATTGTTATGTTGTCGTATTCCGTTTAGTTATTTCAAAATTCTGTATTTGTTCGCGAAACTATGATGTTTCCAGTAAATATTTACTTTTTAAAAGATTTTATGAATTGATTTTATTAATGTTGTGGACCAAGAGAGACCATCATCTTGTCTGTTTCCTTTTAAGCAGTAAAACAGTAACATTTCCCTAATGACCGGATTTTGATTTTTTTTCTGAAGAACAAAGTAGTATAGCATTTTGCAAAGTAATAATCTACGGGACAACTCTTTTGAAATTACGGACCAAGATTGATAACTACGTTCATTGTTTTGTTCTTCAATTTAAAGAGTTGGTGTCTGATCTGGTAAATGATCAAATATAGCATCATTCCAGCGGCACCTGCATATGGAGTATATATCTCTCAGTTGATACGATAATCCAGATCTCGTGGCTCCTATCAGGATTTCCTTGATAGGGGGTTGCTGCTAACAAGGAAGTTACGGAACCAAGGGTTTCTCTTGGCTAAGTTGAAGTAATCACTTCGAAAGTTTTACGGTCGTCACCATGACTTGGTTGACCGTTATGGAATATCTGTATCACAAGTGACTACGGACTTGTTCCACTTGACGTAAACACTACCGGGTCCTTTCCTCATTCATGACTTATCACCGGGTTTATAACTAGATTAACACGACGGGTGTCACTAGTGGAACAGGAACTGCTTACCCTCCCGGAGCACATGAGTTCACCCCAGACTTTTAGTGGGATTCGTGTTTCTCGATCTTAAGTTTTATGTGTATGCTTATCAGGTTTTAACTGTTTTAATCAAAATTAACATGTCCTTGTTCAAATGGACAAACAAACCAATAAAGTCCTTAGGTATTTATTATGGTCATGATTACATAAAATGTGAAAAACTTAATTGGGAAAACAAATTGAAAAAATTAATAGCTTATTTTTATCATGATCAAAGCGAAATCTCTCAATGTACTAATCATTAAATCTTTGATTATACCTATTTTGACTTGTATTGCTAGTTCATGTGTTATTCCGGAAAAATACAAAAAAGAGATAGAGTTCTAAATTTATATGGAATGGGAAACCAGATAAGGCCAAAAGTAATACATTGATAGGATATTTTGAGAAGAGTGGGCTGAAAATGATAGATATAGAAAATTATTTTATATCTTGGCATCATGGGTAAGTAGATTAGCTGACTCAAAATTTTCGAATACCACTAAAATATTTACATGTATTTGGGAAAAAATGGCTTATTTTTAATATGAACATAGATGTGAAAAAACATAAACAGTTTCTAAATAATATCCCCGAATTTTACAAAAATGTTTTGACCAGTTGGATAAAAACAGGTGGTGGTCAATTCAATTCACCATTAACATTTAGTAATGTAAGAAAACAATTTTTTGGGGGAAATAGATGTATTACATTTCAAAATAAATTTTTATTTTTTTAAAGAATGGATTAATAGTGGAATATTTTTGTTAATGATATTATAGATTAAAATGGTAAAATTACACAAGAATTTATTCTTCAAAAATAAAAAAATAAATCTAATTGGATATCTGAATTTAGTATTCTTAAAAAAGCTTTCCCAAAGAATTGGATAGAAATTTTAAAAACAGAAAGCTCAGTTAAAAGTATTGTAAATATCAAAAAAGATTATTTCATCTGGAACGATCAGTTTATTAATTTATCTACATTTTCTAATAAGTTATTATTTAATAAACTGGTGAATGTTAAATTTTCAAGACCTATTGGTACTTACTATTGGATTAATTATTTAGTGTTGTCTGAAAAACCAAATACAAGTATACAAATTTCTTGAAGAAAACAAATTTAAAATGTTCAGATGGAAACTTTTTCATTTTATTATTCCAAATAAAGTTTTACTTTTCAAATGGAAAATTCTTGGGAATAGTTTATGTAATTTCTGCAAATTAGATGAAGATTATTCTCATTATTTTATTACGTGTGCCTTTCTAAAAGAGTTTTGGACAACATTTCAGAATTTAAAGAAGGGTTTGGGTATCGAAACCAAAATTACTTTGAAACATATAGTACATGGATATAAGATAGATGATAAAAACTATCTTGCATTAAATTTTTTGATAACAGTTGTAGGGTTTTCCATCTACAAATCGTATTATATATCTGAACAGAAAACAAAGTATATTATTGTTAATATAATATTTGACAATGAATATAGTAAAAGAATAAAAGAAAAGAAAACACGTCAAAAGTGTACATTTTTAATAAAAGTAAAAAATTATATACTAAATGGAAAATAAATAAATGTTTCCAAAAGGTTTTAAATAGAAATTGTATTTAGGTTGAATATATTTCATGTAATTCTGATAATAGCCCTGGATAATCAGAACAGGATGTAACAGGGAAACACCAAAAGGAGCTTGGACTTTTGGACTTGCTAAAAAAATCAAAAACCTTTCCTTGTTCTATTCATATTATTGAAACCTATATTTTTAAACAAAATCAGCACTTCGGCGATGGAACCTTGGTATATCTTTATTGTGGATCACTCCTAGTAATATTTTTACCATTATTCAAATAAATATTTTAAATTTTATCTACAACCAGAACAAATACATAAGTGTAGGTCTATTTTCAAATTTGCTAAGAAATCATTGTACAGGTGATTCGTTGTCGGTACATATCATTATGAAAACATCAATACTCGTTGAAAATATTTTAGGTTTTAATGGTCATTATAGTCTCTTTCCTGATGACAGCCTGTAAATTCGTTTTTCTTGACACATTTTTGGGAAGTTTGTACCCTCCAATTGTCGCATTTCCATGAGAATGAGTTTACAATGCAATGTACCTGTCAATTACCTTATTAATAAATCTACTTTGGCCTATTTTTTGTTGGGTTTTTTTCGTTATTACATACGCGATGACATTTTTATTCATTTCACCATTTAATATTTTCTTCACCGAATAATGCTAATGACACTTTTATTGGTTCTTGTTGGTCTGCTGCATTTTGCGCAGTTGTTTTAAATCATTACGCTCTGTAATCACTTTGATGGGATTGAAATTGATATATATAATAAATGACATTTATCTTCAAAATCGATGTGTGAACTTCTAGCAATGTTGATTTCATAGAACTACAAGCCCCAGATATTATAAATTTCAAAGAGAAAAAGAACATTGTTCTGAAGGCTATTTTGCAATGTCGATGCTCAACACAACTTCTTTCCAAAGTATTAACCTCGATTCAATATGATGTAAAAAAAAAACATGTTTCAACGATACTGTGACCAAATATACTTGTGAGGCTGTGTAAATATAAATGAATTCTAAAAATGTTAAAATTCTTTAGTAGTATGTATCAAAGCATTAATAATCGATATTCTCTAAACTGTATCTTTTATTAACATACTATTTGCTTGCTAATTCTTGAAAATACGGTTTAACAATAAATTAAAACTAGAAATAAAAACAGAACAAACACAAAAACAAACAAAAAACAAAAAATAGAATCTCACACACAGAATCACCTCGAGTGCGAAAGATCGTGGTTCGAGCCCTGGTCCGGTCAAACCAAAGATTATAAAATTTGTATGTTTTGCTTCTCCGCTAAGCATTCAACATTAAGCTATAACAGCAAAGACTAGTTGACTCAGAAACTTCCTATTTTGCTATGCCACGAGGTTTCCACAGTCGCACAATTACAAATGAAGTAGCAATGTTCATTTGACAATTTCAAATCAATGCCTCAAATGTGGTGAAACTTGTAGTCACTTAAAGGCGTCAGATCACACAAGATCTAAAAGGATTTGTCCGAATGTATTTTTTGTTTTACATTGAGTCCAATTAGATTCAAGTTTCAGTGGTTGTGTGGTATCCATGTATAATAAAACAGAACTCAACAAGATTATGGTTCAGATTATATTTCATTTAGGGACATTCTTTTTGTTAGTTTTTCAGATGTTTTATAGCGTTCAACACTCCCGATTTTTGTGTTCACAATTGTTGATACTATTAATATAATCTGAGTAAATTATATAAATATCCATGGATGGGATAAAACTATTAGGATATAAAGTTAGGACATTAATATATGTCAATGTGTTTCCTAATTTCATTACAATTGTAACGTATTATTATTGATATGCAGAAGAACAAAACAAATATTGCATACAAATTCATTTATATTGATACAGAAAGCAGAGATGTTTTTCAATGGGAATTATTCATGTACAATGTTTTGCACACATGTGTTTATTGGAGATATTCATGTTCGTGGGTCGAATATAATTGATAGGTTAGTTAATTTAATTTTGTGGGTTAAGTGATAACATTTATATTAGAAATAACAATGACATCATTTGTTTATCGAAATGTTGTTGTTTTCAACGATATGGGAAAACATTGGATTTACCTGACGTCAGAATTCAAACTCATCATCAACAATATGACACGTCATCTTCATCTCAACAGACGAGTATAATTAAATTATAGACAAGATCATTGTGTCGTCTCAAGTTAATAGTGATACAAGTATCAAATGAAACAAGTTGGAAATTCATTCGAATGTTTTTATTTGTCTCTGGTAACATACAGGCAGGTAGCATAAATACATGGTGTATATTTAAAAAGAAAATGATCTTGGAATTGTTATAAATCATGTATTTTTTGTATTTGTCGTTTATTTGTCGATTAATGGTATATTGTTTAAAACAACAACTCAAACCATAATTCGAGGTATTCATTGCGTCTTCAGATAGCTTCCTTCGATGATTTGAGGAGGTATGTGGGGAAGAAGGGTTAGTATTTTCAGGAAATCCTGACCGTGGACCATAACGGGTAACGTGTTTGGAGAGTGCCACGCTCCTTGCACATTAAATACCTCCTTTGTAGATTTCGAGTAGTGACATCGCAACAGCTACAAAAGACTAAATGTTTGTCCCTACCAACTCTCCAATCTTTTCCAGTGGCAGTCAGTAGTCGTTGCCACGATGGTCCGTCTGTCCCTTATATCTATATAAATTCTATATATTGTTGAGTTTGTTCTCGTCCTGGAACATAGCTAAAATAATACTGCTGTCTTATATCAAAAGAAGGACATATTGTGAAATGACTTGGAGAAAAATGCTGAAAGACAAACAATTGTCCACAAAGCACTACATGAAAACGCTGTGACTAACGCCACTTAAAACCGAGCACCGGAAGTGTACTGAGTTCTTGCTTCACTCGTGGCTCTTGTCGAGTTACTCTGATAGAAATCAGACAGAAGTCATGAAAGGTGAAAGAAGGATGGATTGTGTCTAAGAGAAACGATCCATAGCAGTGGTTTATGACGTGGAACAAACATTCAGTAAAGTTACATAACTTGTGAAGGAAGTATAATATGATGCACTGAATCAGTGAAAAAGACGGATACCGAATAAAATACTTCTTTCATTTAAAATTACCGAGCGATGCGTCGATTTAATCTGCAAATATATATATAATTTGAAAAGGTAACACTAGGATTATTGAAGCCCCTTTTTTAGGGAGTGGATGTGGTCTAGTGGTCTAGGGCGCTGGACGTAAGGCTAAGCGAATGGTGCTGCAGTGTATCAATGGTGTGGGTTCAAATCCCGTCGAGGGAAGAACAAAAATTTGACAGCTCTAAAATCTAATTCTAACACTGTTTGGTTTAATTTTCAGACGTATATAATATTTAGTATTAACCTAGTATCCTTAGTAACTTTCAGATCCAGTGGGACAGATATATTGTATGGTTGTCACTTGTTTCTAGACGTTTGTATAATATACTTTATTTCCTGTGACTGTATAATGAATTCTTCATTATCCTATACAATATATTAAAAATTGCTGAGTTAGATTGCTGTCAAATTATAATATTAAGTATATATGTACCATCTACACACGCTTATGCACATGTCTTACGTCTATCCCTAGATTTACCTTACGAGAAAAGGTAACACTAGGATTATTGAAGCTCCTTTTCTAGGGAGTGGATGTGGTCTAGTGGTCTAGGGCGCTGGACGTAAGGCTAAGCGAATGGTGCTGCAGTGTATCAATGGTGTGGGTTCAAATCCCGTCGAGGGAAGAACAAAAATTTGACAACTCTAAAATCTAATTCTAACACTGTTTGGTTTAATTTTCAGACGTATATAATATTTAGTATTAACCTAGTATCCTTATTAACTTTCAGATCCAGTGGGACAGATATATTGTATGGTTGTCACTTGTTTCTAGACGTTTGTATAATATACTTTATTTCCTGTGACTGTATAATGAATTCTTCATTATCCTATACAATATATTAAAAATTGCTGAGTTAGATTGCTGTCAAATTATAATATTAAGTATATATGTACCATCTACACACGCTTATACACATGTCTTACGTCTATCCCTAGATTTACCTTACGAGAAAAGGTAACACTAGGATTATTGAAGCTCCTTTTTTAGGGAGTGGATGTGGTCTAGTGGTCTAGGGCGCTGGACGTAAGGCTAAGCGAATGGTGCTGCAGTGTATCAATGGTGTGGGTTCAAATCCCGTCGAGGGAAGAACAAAAATTTGACAGCTCTAAAATCTAATTCTAACACTGTTTGGTTTAATTTTCAGACGTATATAATATTTAGTATTAACCTAGTATCCTTAGTAACTTTCAGATCCAGTGGGACAGATATATTGTATGGTTGTCACTTGTTTCTAGACGTTTGTATAATATACTTTATTTCCTGTGACTGTATAATGAATTCTTCATTATCCTATACAATATATTAAAAATTGCTGAGTTAGATTGCTGTCAAATTATAATATTAAGTATATATGTACCATCTACACACGCTTATACACATGTCTTACGTCTATCCCTAGATTTACCTTACGAGAAAAGGTAACACTAGGATTATTGAAGCTCCTTCTTTAGGGAGTGGATGTGGTCTAGTGGTCTAGGGCGCTGGACGTAAGGCTAAGCGAATGGTGCTGCAGTGGTGTGGGTTCAAATCCCGTCGAGGGAAGAACAAAATTTGACAGCTCTAAAATCTAATTCTAACACTGTTTGGTTTAATTTTCAGACGTATATAATATTTAGTATTAACCTAGTATCCTTAGTAACTTTCAGATCCAGTGGGACAGATATATTGTATGGTTGTCACTTGTTTCTAGACGTTTGTATAATATACTTTATTTCCTGTGACTGTATAATGAATTCTTCATTATCCTATACAATATATTAAAAATTGCTGAGTTAGATTGCTGTCAAATTATAATATTAAGTATATATGTACCATCTACACACGCTTATACACATGTCTTACGTCTATCCCTAGATTTACCTTACGAGAAAAGGTAACACTAGGATTATTGAAGCTCCTTTTTTAGGGAGTGGATGTGGTCTAGTGGTCTAGGGCGCTGGACGTAAGGCTAAGCGAATGGTGCTGCAGTGTATCAATGGTGTGGGTTCAAATCCCGTCGAGGGAAGAACAAAATTTGACAGCTCTAAAATCTAATTCTAACACTGTTTGGTTTAATTTTCAGACGTATATAATATTTAGTATTAACCTAGTATCCTTAGTAACTTTCAGATCCAGTGGGACAGATATATTGTATGGTTGTCACTTGTTTCTAGACGTTTGTATAATATACTTTATTTCCTGTGACTGTATAATGAATTCTTCATTATCCTATACAATATATTAAAAATTGCTGAGTTAGATTGCTGTCAAATTATAATATTAAGTATATATGTACCATCTACACACGCTTATACACATGTCTTACGTCTATCCCTAGATTTACCTTACGAGAAAAGGTAACACTAGGATTATTGAAGCTCCTTTTTTAGGGAGTGGATGTGGTCTAGTGGTCTAGGGCGCTGGACGTAAGGCTAAGCGAATGGTGCTGCAGTGGTGTGGGTTCAAATCCCGTCGAGGGAAGAACAAAAATTTGACAGCTCTAAAATCTAATTCTAACACTGTTTGGTTTAATTTTCAGACGTATATAATATTTAGTATTAACCTAGTATCCTTAGTAACTTTCAGATCCAGTGGGACAGATATATTGTATGGTTGTCACTTGTTTCTAGACGTTTGTATAATATACTTTATTTCCTGTGACTGTATAATGAATTCTTCATTATCCTATACAATATATTAAAAATTGCTGAGTTAGATTGCTGTCAAATTATAATATTAAGTATATATGTACCATCTACACACGCTTATACACATGTCTTACGTCTATACCTAGATTTACCTTACGAGAAAAGGTAACACTAGGATTATTGAAGCTCCTTTTTTAGGGAGTGGATGTGGTCTAGTGGTCTAGGGCGCTGGACGTAAGGCTAAGCGAATGGTGCTGCAGTGTATCAATGGTGTGGGTTCAAATCCCGTCGAGGGAAGAACAAAAATTTGACAGCTCTAAAATCTAATTCTAACACTGTTTGGTTTAATTTTCAGACGTATATAATATTTAGTATTAACCTAGTATCCTTAGTAACTTTCAGATCCAGTGGGACAGATATATTGTATGGTTGTCACTTGTTTCTAGACGTTTGTATAATATACTTTATTTCCTGTGACTGTATAATGAATTCTTCATTATCCTATACAATATATTAAAAATTGCTGAGTTAGATTGCTGTCAAATTATAATATTATGTATATATGTACCATCTACACACGCTTATACACATGTCTTACGTCTATCCCTAGATTTACCTTACGAGAAAAGGTAACACTAGGATTATTGAAGCTCCTTTTTTAGGGAGTGGATGTGGTCTAGTGGTCTAGGGCGCTGGACGTAAGGCTAAGCGAATGGTGCTGCAGTGTATCAATGGTGTGGGTTCAAATCCCGTCGAGGGAAGAACAAAAATTTGACAACTCTAAAATCTAATTATAACACTGTTTGGTTTAATTTTCAGACGTATATAATATTTAGTATTAACCTAGTATCCTTAGTAACTTTCAGATCCAGTGGGACAGATATATTGTATGGTTGTCACTTGTTTCTAGACGTTTGTATAATATACTTTATTTCCTGTGACTGTATAATGAATTCTTCATTATCCTATACAATATATTAAAAATTGCTGAGTTAGATTGCTGTCAAATTATAATATTAAGTATATATGTACCATCTACACACGCTTATACACATGTCTTACGTCTATCCCTAGATCTACCTTACGAGAAAAGGTAACACTAGGATTATTGAAGCTCCTTTTTTAGGGAGTGGATGTGGTCTAGTGGTCTAGGGCGCTGGACGTAAGGCTAAGCGAATGGTGCTGCAGTGGTGTGGGTTCAAATCCCGTCGAGGGAAGAACAAAAATTTGACAGCTCTAAAATCTAATTCTAACACTGTTTGGTTTAATTTTCAGACGTATATAATATTTAGTATTAACCTAGTATCCTTAGTAACTTTCAGATCCAGTGGGACAGATATATTGTATGGTTGTCACTTGTTTCTAGACGTTTGTATAATATACTTTATTTCCTGTGACTGTATAATGAATTCTTCATTATCCTATACAATATATTAAAAATTGCTGAGTTAGATTGCTGTCAAATTATAATATTAAGTATATATGTACCATCTACACACGCTTATACACATGTCTTACGTCTATACCTAGATTTACCTTACGAGAAAAGGTAACACTAGGATTATTGAAGCTCCTTTTTTAGGGAGTGGATGTGGTCTAGTGGTCTTAGGGCGCTGGACGTAAGGCTAAGCGAATGGTGCTGCAGTGTATCAATGGTGTGGGTTCAAATCCCGTCGAGGGAAGAACAAAAATTTGACAGCTCTAAAATCTAATTCTAACACTGTTTGGTTTAATTTTCAGACGTATATAATATTTAGTATTAACCTAGTATCCTTAGTAACTTTCAGATCCAGTGGGACAGATATATTGTATGGTTGTCACTTGTTTCTAGACGTTTGTATAATATACTTTATTTCCTGTGACTGTATAATGAATTCTTCATTATCCTATACAATATATTAAAAATTGCTGAGTTAGATTGCTGTCAAATTATAATATTATGTATATATGTACCATCTACACACGCTTATACACATGTCTTACGTCTATCCCTAGATTTACCTTACGAGAAAAGGTAACACTAGGATTATTGAAGCTCCTTTTTTAGGGAGTGGATGTGGTCTAGTGGTCTAGGGCGCTGGACGTAAGGCTAAGCGAATGGTGCTGCAGTGTATCAATGGTGTGGGTTCAAATCCCGTCGAGGGAAGAACAAAAATTTGACAGCTCTAAAATCTAATTCTAACACTGTTTGGTTTAATTTTCAGACGTATATAATATTTAGTATTAACCTAGTATCCTTAGTAACTTTCAGATCCAGTGGGACAGATATATTGTATGGTTGTCACTTGTTTCTAGACGTTTGTATAATATACTTTATTTCCTGTGACTGTATAATGAATTCTTCATTATCCTATACAATATATTAAAAATTGCTGAGTTAGATTGCTGTCAAATTATAATATTAAGTATATATGTACCATCTACACACGCTTATACACATGTCTTACGTCTATCCCTAGATTTACCTTACGAGAAAAGGTAACACTAGGATTATTGAAGCTCCTTTTTTAGGGAGTGGATGTGGTCTAGTGGTCTAGGGCGCTGGACGTAAGGCTAAGCGAATGGTGCTGCAGTGTATCAATGGTGTGGGTTCAAATCCCGTCGAGGGAAGAACAAAAATTTGACAACTCTAAAATCTAATTCTAACACTGTTTGGTTTAATTTTCAGACGTATATAATATTTAGTATTAACCTAGTATCCTTAGTAACTTTCAGATCCAGTGGGACAGATATATTGTATGGTTGTCACTTGTTTCTAGACGTTTATATAATATACTTTATTTCCTGTGACTGTATAATGAATTCTTCATTATCCTATACAATATATTAAAAATTGCTGAGTTAGATTGCTGTCAAATTATAATATTAAGTATATATGTACCATCTACACACCCTTATACACATGTCTTACGTCTATCCCTAGATCTACCTTACGAGAAAAGGTAACACTAGGATTATTGAAGCTCATTTTTTAGGGAGTGGATGTGGTCTAGTGGTCTAGGACGCTGGACGTAAGGCCAAGCGAATGGTGCTGCAGTGTATCAATGGTGTGGGTTCAAATCCCGTCGAGGGAAGAACAAAAATTTGACAGCTCTAAAATCTAATTCTAACACTGTTTGGTTTAATTTTCAGACGTATATAATATTTAGTATTAACCTAGTATCCTTAGTAACTTTCAGATCCAGTGGGACAGATATATTGTATGGTTGTCACTTGTTTCTAGACGTTTGTATAATATACTTTATTTCCTGTGACTGTATAATGAATTCTTCATTATCCTATACAATATATTAAAATTTGCTGAGTTAGATTGCTGTCAAATTATAATATTAAGTATATATGTACCATCTACACACGCTTATACACATGTCTTACGTCTATCCCTAGATTTACCTTACGAGAAAAGGTAACACTAGGATTATTGAAGCTCCTTTTTTAGGGAGTGGATGTGGTCTAGTGGTCTAGGGCGCTGGACGTAAGGCTAAGCGAATGGTGCTGCAGTGGTGTGGGTTCAAATCCCGTCGAGGGAAGAACAAACATTTGACAGCTCTAAAATCTAATTCTAACACTGTTTGGTTTAATTTTCAGACGTATATAATATTTAGTATTAACCTAGTATCCTTAGTAACTTTCAGATCCAGTGGGACAGATATATTGTATGGTTGTCACTTGTTTCTAGACGTTTGTATAATATACTTTATTTCCTGTGACTGTATAATGAATTCTTCATTATCCTATACAATATATTAAAAATTGCTGAGTTAGATTGCTGTCAAATTATAATATTAAGTATATATGTACCATCTACACACGCTTATACACATGTCTTACGTCTATACCTAGATTTACCTTACGAGAAAAGGTAACACTAGGATTATTGAAGCTCCTTTTTTAGGGAGTGGATGTGGTCTAGTGGTCTAGGGCGCTGGACGTAAGGCTAAGCGAATGGTGCTGCAGTGTATCAATGGTGTGGGTTCAAATCCCGTCGAGGGAAGAACAAAAATTTGACAGCTCTAAAATCTAATTCTAACACTGTTTGGTTTAATTTTCAGACGTATATAATATTTAGTATTAACCTAGTATCCTTAGTAACTTTCAGATCCAGTGGGACAGATATATTGTATGGTTGTCACTTGTTTCTAGACGTTTGTATAATATACCTTATTTCCTGTGACTGTATAATGAATTCTTCATTATCCTATACAATATATTAAAAATTGCTGAGTTAGATTGCTGTCAAATTATAATATTATGTATATATGTACCATCTACACACGCTTATACACATGTCTTACGTCTATCCCTAGATTTACCTTACGAGAAAAGGTAACACTAGGATTATTGAAGCTCCTTTTTTAGGGAGTGGATGTGGTCTAGTGGTCTAGGGCGCTGGACGTAAGGCTAAGCGAATGGTGCTGCAGTGTATCAATGGTGTGGGTTCAAATCCCGTCGAGGGAAGAACAAAAATTTGACAACTCTAAAATCTAATTCTAACACTGTTTGGTTTAATTTTCAGACGTATATAATATTTAGTATTAACCTAGTATCCTTAGTAACTTTCAGATCCAGTGGGACAGATATATTGTATGGTTGTCACTTGTTTCTAGACGTTTGTATAATATACTTTATTTCCTGTGACTGTATAATGAATTCTTCATTATCCTATACAATATATTAAAAATTGCTGAGTTAGATTGCTGTCAAATTATAATATTAAGTATATATGTACCATCTACACACGCTTATACACATGTCTTACGTCTATCCCTAGATCTACCTTACGAGAAAAGGTAACACTAGGATTATTGAAGCTCCTTTTTTAGGGAGTGGATGTGGTCTAGTGGTCTAGGGCGCTGGACGTAAGGCTAAGCGAATGGTGCTGCAGTGTATCAATGGTGTGGGTTCAAATCCCGTCGAGGGAAGAACAAAAATTTGACAGCTCTAAAATCTAATTCTAACACTGTTTGGTTTAATTTTCAGACGTATATAATATTTAGTATTAACCTAGTATCCTTAGTAACTTTCAGATCCAGTGGGACAGATATATTGTATGGTTGTCACTTGTTTCTAGACGTTTGTATAATATACTTTATTTCCTGTGACTGTATAATGAATTCTTCATTATCCTATACAATATATTAAAAATTGCTGAGTTAGATTGCTGTCAAATTATAATATTAAGTATATATGTACCATCTACACACGCTTATACACATGTCTTACGTCTATCCCTAGATTTACCTTACGAGAAAAGGTAACACTAGGATTATTGAAGCTCCTTTTTTAGGGAGTGGATGTGGTCTAGTGGTCTAGGGCGCTGGACGTAAGGCTAAGCGAATGGTGCTGCAGTGTATCAATGGTGTGGGTTCAAATCCCGTCGAGGGAAGAACAAAAATTTGACAACTCTAAAATCTAATTCTAACACTGTTTGGTTTAATTTTCAGACGTATATAATATTTAGTATTAACCTAGTATCCTTAGTAACTTTCAGATCCAGTGGGACAGATATATTGTATGGTTGTCACTTGTTTCTAGACGTTTGTATAATATACTTTATTTCCTGTGACTGTATAATGAATTCTTCATTATCCTATACAATATATTAAAAATTGCTGAGTTAGATTGCTGTCAAATTATAATATTAAGTATATATGTACCATCTACACACGCTTATACACATGTCTTACGTCTATCCCTAGATTTACCTTACGAGAAAAGGTAACACTAGGATTATTGAAGCTCCTTTTTTAGGGAGTGGATGTGGTCTAGTGGTCTAGGGCGCTGGACGTAAGGCTAAGCGAATGGTGCTGCAGTGTATCAATGGTGTGGGTTCAAATCCCGTCGAGGGAAGAACAAAAATTTGACAGCTCTAAAATCTAATTCTAACACTGTTTGGTTTAATTTTCAGACGTATATAATATTTAGTATTAACCTAGTATCCTTAGTAACTTTCAGATCCAGTGGGACAGATATATTGTATGGTTGTCACTTGTTTCTAGACGTTTGTATAATATACTTTATTTCCTGTGACTGTATAATGAATTCTTCATTATCCTATACAATATATTAAAAATTGCTGAGTTAGATTGCTGTCAAATTATAATATTAAGTATATATGTACCATCTACACACCCTTATACACATGTCTTACGTCTATCCCTAGATCTACCTTACGAGAAAAGGTAACACTAGGATTATTGAAGCTCCTTTTTTAGGGAGTGGATGTGGTCTAGTGGTCTAGGGCGCTGGACGTAAGGCTAAGCGAATGGTGCTGCAGTGTATCAATGGTGTGGGTTCAAATCCCGTCGAGGAAAGAACAAAAATTTGACAGCTCTAAAATCTAATTCTAACACTGTTTGGTTTAATTTTCAGACGTATATAATATTTAGTATTAACCTAGTATCCTTAGTAACTTTCAGATCCAGTGGGACAGATATATTGTATGGTTGTCACTTGTTTCTAGACGTTTGTATAATATACTTTATTTCCTGTGACTGTATAATGAATTATTCATTATCCTATACAATATATTAAAATTTGCTGAGTTAGATTGCTGTCAAATTATAATATTAAGTATATATGTACCATCTACACACGTTTATACACATGTCTTACGTCTATCCCTAGATTTACCTTACGAGAAAAGGTAACACTAGGATTATTTAAGCTCCTTTTCTAGGGAGTGGATGTGGTCTAGTGGTCTAGGGCGCTGGACGTAAGGCTAAGCGAATGGTGCTGCAGTGTATCAATGGTGTGGGTTCAAATCCCGTCGAGGGAAGAACAAAAATTTGACAGCTCTAAAATCTAATTCTAACACTGTTTGGTTTAATTTTCAGACGTATATATATATATATATATATATATATATATATCGCTGCTCAATAAGAATAGTTTGAAAATGCAAAAGTGGTAATCAAATATCGCTATTCAAAAATGGGCAGACAATTCAAGGGTAAAAATAAAAAGAACAAACAGACAAACAAGAGTATACAAAACACTACACAGAAAGCTAGACACTGGGCAACAAGAACCCCACTAGAAAACGGAGGTAGACTAAGGTGCTCCATTAGTGGCTATGGTGTTCTTGCTCCATTAGTGGCGGGTCTTCGTCTTGTAAGTCTTGCTCAAAATCTGATTATAAATAGTCAAATAACGAATGGATGGGATTGTTATTAAGACAAACGGAACTTCTCGGTGGTCATCTATGACACATACATTCAGTAACGGTCAACCAACTCGTGAAGGAGGTATTATATGATACACTGAATTAGTATTATCATATTTCAAGTTTAATAGAAATATTTGTAGCAAGCAAAATATCGTTGCTCCGTCAGCTAGTGATGACACATATCAAGAAAGTATTTTTGCACGGTCAATCTACTCTGGTGGGTGTCACTTAATAAGAATCTAACTTCATTTTCATATATATTATATTTTATTTTAAGTACATTATCGGTGTATGATATCTTACTTCAATGAGAGAGATGTCTCTACAAAGATAGAATGGAAGGAAAAAAACAGATGATGTTTAGTCTGTTTATAAAGTTTTCTTTACGTCGCTTTTAACAGCTTCTAGGAGAAAACAATGAGTTTCGGTGAGTACCAGGTAAATCTCACAATCAAAATATTTCTCGCTATAAACGGAATCACAAGATAATTAGGATTTATATTCACCTAACGGCTTTCATTACCGAGTAGTTTCGGTCGTTCTATATTGATAAAAAAAATGAAGTAATTAGGAAAACGAACTCTAAAACGTCTTTTTACTCAACAACCGATCATGCTAGAGTTCTATGTTTATTCTTCTTATATTATATCTTGACGTGCCTAAGCTTCTTGTTTGCTTCTCCTTTTTTTCTTAGCAGAATCCCTTAAGTTTTTCTTGCGGTCTAAATCTTTCGTCGCCATTTCTAAATCAGGAGCAACTGTACGTTAAGCGACCTCTGGTGGTTCTGTTTTTCCTCAGGATTAGCAGGATTTCACCACCAAAACAACTGACTTCCATAATATAGTTGAATGACAAATATCTAATTTGGTATGCCAGAAAGAGTTCAGGAATATCGTTCATCGGGTACGCTCAAAGCCAAATAAGGTTATCTTTTCCTGAGGGAGAGAGAAGAGAACCTTAGTTTTGATAATTATTACATTTTCTAGAAACTGTCAATAATAAATATATCTAAAAGGGCATGTCAGCCACTGACTATTGGACGGATGATACCACAATCTTGTTTATATATATAGTAATACATTCGGGGAAAATGATTGTGTTATCAGTAATACGCATGTCCGAAGCATATATATATTGGGCAGTTTATTATTGCATTTTTTACATAGCCAGTGAGATGACAACCACGCATATATCTAGGTCCAGACTTTGAGACACGCACAATGACATGACAGGATTATATTTTTCTTAAATGCTACGATACAATCCATTTATTGAACTTCACATTAACAAGTAGTTATGTCGCCAGTTTATTTGCTTAAAGGGATTGATTGATTGATTGATTGATTGATTGATTGATTGATTGATTGATTGATTGATTGATTGATTGATTGATTGATTGATTGATTGATTGATTGATTGATTGATTGATTGATTTATTGATTGATTGATTGATTGATTGATTGATTGATTGATTGATTGATTGATTGATTGATTGATTGATTGATTGATTGATTAGCTTCAATTGTCAGTCGTACTGCTGTCATCCAGATTCAAGACGAGAACACGTTTTTTTTTTCAAAAGCCCATTTCAATATGTAGCTAAAAAGATAGGACTTAGATATCTTGATTGTCATAAGTAAATGGAGTTAACAAATATAAGAGTATAAAATACAAGTATTAATAATCAAGGAAAAATAAATACGCAAAACTACACTTGGATTTTTACAAATTGACTAGTTGTCTATTTCATAAATTCAAACAATCTATATATCGGACAAATAGAGTGTTTTCTGTTTCATGTACACAATAAAATTATATGACCAAATAGTAAATCAACAAATTGATCCATTAATACAGAAGATAACAACGGGCTACAAAATATTGATATTGATGAACATTCACATTAAACTAAGAATGTTATTTTTCTTCATTGATATTCTCACCCATAGCTCATAATTATGATTAACTGTTTTCCTTCTTTTAACATGTGTTATTTCTATTATCTGATATCTTTCCAAATCTTCTGAGACCAAAAACAAATTAAAAAAAAACTGTTTAATCATCAAAGTCATCTTATTAAAACATTTGCAACGTTCTTACTGATGAAGTAGACGCTGTCACATGCGTACAATTGTGCTTTGTATAGGGTGAATTGGTGTTTAACGCCTCTTTCTACAATTCTTCTGTTATATTGAAGCGGTATATTTTATTGTTTGGTGAAAACGGAATTCCAAAATAAAACCGTGTGGTATCAAACATAGATATCTAATTTAGTGCACAGGACGTGCTTCCGGAATTACCCTGTGTGTCCTATATTTAGTTAGGGACTAAACACGATATCCAAAAATCGTCTAAGGTTACTTATACCTGAGGGAAATAGACCTTTAATAAAATATATTATTTAAGAATTGCACATTTCACACATAAATATGTCAGTGCCGATGTTTTTAACAGAGTTGCCTTTACACATATACATATCGGCCGAAAGAGGCGCTTTATTAATCATATATTGGCCGTCAATTTATTCATTCGTAGAAGATACCGGAAAAACCTCTGAACTGCCGCAAATAACTGACACATTGCATTACAAAATGTTATATCGAATGCACCTCGTCAATGTACATAATAATCGAACAAACCTTAATGGTCGTAGATCATCTCTTCGACTATCGCTTTAATATAAGGATTTTGTTCATCATACAATGTAGTCGATGGTTTTAATTTCTTCTGTTACGAGGTCATTTTTATACCGCGCTATTAATATCATCACTCTGAAAAAAAATCCAAATTTCCCTCATGAATAAAAAGAAATGGAAGCTTGATTCCCTATGGTTTATTACATATATTTATTACTGAATTTTACAGTTCATAAATAATGTAATTATTAATAAAACTAAGGTTCTCCTCCCTCAGGTATAGGTGACATGCTTAGGCCCTTTGGTTGTATTGCTCCCAAAACTTTAGATTATTTGGTTTTTCCAATCTTTCGATTTTGAGCGGACTTGATGATGGTTATTCCAGAAACGTGTCGTGCACACTAACTTTATTTTTGGTCACTATTTCCATATCTAGTAGGATATCTGCGTATAGTGATGCACAATATAATTGGCAGTAGTCCTGAATGGAACAATCTTACCTTTTATAAATATCTGGTCTTATATCGTGGACAATTTGCTTGTAATGGTGTTCCTTTTTGTGTTTCCATTTTGTGGTTGTTTTGAAATATTCCCTCGCATTTGGTATTTTACCTTGGTCGGTGTAGATATGATTTCGATTCTAACAGGGCAGTTACGGTAATTTTATACATTCAAGCGTACCTAGACAGAGGTTATTTTTGGGCGCTGTTCCAATTACCTCCCGCTATTATTTACAAGAATATATAACGCAACAAAAGCTGTTCCAATTACCTCCCGCTATTATTTACAAGAATATATAACGCAACAGAAGCTGTTCCAATTACATCCCGCTATTATTTACAAGAATATATAACGCTACAGAAAGGATATAAAAATTGATAACGATAAAAAATTTGTTTCATCTGATTTTTTTTGTATATTTATTATTTTTATTCTTTTAATTTAACATACATAAAGTACAAATACACTGTCGATTAGATATGCCTTCTGCGCATGTGCCAGGGTGTTATGTGCTATTTAGAACCCTCTATTGTTTTCAAAGCGAAAGTAGCACGCAATGTTAGAAAAACAAATTACATTGTTCCTATTCATTTCTATTTCGATATAGTCGCCATGCACTGTCCACCTCAGAGGCTCCATTATCACTAACTCCAGCTATACATCTGATTACAATAACTAGGTAGCGTACACTGACATTTGTCTAAACCAAACCTCCTTGTGACCAAATTTTGTGTTCAGAGTAGACAGGTGTTTGGTTTATACAGGTTAAATTAACAACAATGATTTCCCCTATATTGACACTTTATCTATTGTTCGGTTTATGCAATATTCCGTTTTATTAAGGCTTTGGTTGTAGTCAAATTTCTCTGTACCATACAAGTGAACATGTACTATATAAAATCTCCTCAAATTGGTGTGGTCGTTTTAATAAATTAGTGAAGCAATGTCGAATTCACATGCACTTCTAAAAACGGTTGTCATTTTATATACACGAATAACGCATCCTTTAAATTAAAAAAAATGCTTAAGCAGACACAAGCACCTTGTTATTATTACTAACAATATTAAAAACGATAATAATGGTTATTAAATACCATTAGCTTTGTAATTAACTGATGGTTTTATTCGTGAAACATTCCCCCGATCATGTTATTAGGTGGTAGTAAAACTGTTCATATTTTAATCTATGCTATCATAAAAAAGACACTATCATAATTAATAAGAATCAGTGTTACACAAAAAAATAAGACTACGTGACATGTGTCTGCTATACACCATAAACAGAGTGCTATGTCACTACATTTATCCCCATGTTTTTGTTGTCATTCGTTTTTGTGATATTATGTTGGATTTTTGAGGGGCAGAGAATCTGTGAAGGTATATGTATCTGTATTGCCGTTGTAAATCCAGTGTTTAAGAGGGAGGGATGGGGTCACATTAACCGGTTTAACTCCGCCATCTGTCAAGCCAGGACCTGCATTTCTAACGTCATGTCGTGATTTTATTTTATTTTAAATTTCATTGAGTTTAGATGACAGGTGATTGCTTGTTTTATTGATATTGGTAGAATTGATGACCATCACTGTTTAAACGTTCTTCTCATAATGTTTTTTTTTCTTGTATCATAGATCTTGCAGTAATCACTGGTGCCACATATTGTCATTAATATCAAAGAGCCGACTGTAAGTAGATTTCTCGTGTCAAGGCTTGTTACAGAAGCATTTGTGATAAAAACTATCTTTTGAACATAGTTGGGAAGATATATTTACTACATTTTTGTTTAGTAAATATTGTAACCGACTTCATATCAGGTTTTGATAAAAGCTTTCGCTTACTTTTTTTATCTTTTATTTTTGGTTTTTAGACACCCTTGCCGATATTGGCTATCCTATTTAAGCCAATGTATTTCGCTTGCTTCCAGAGAGCTTTGTATTATATTTTGATTTACAGTCTTTGAGCGTATTTGATAAAGGTTTCTAGATATGACGTGCATGCAATGAACTATATTGAGTATTATTTCGGACATATGTTCCGTTATATCTCTTCATTTTTTGAGAATTATAATGTTTTTTCCCACCTTTATGTGTAAGTAATAATCAATTCTAATCTATGATAATAAGACACATGTAAGAGGTTTTTGGTTTCTATTTTGAAATCTGTTCATTACTACAGCTTTATCATTGAAAAATGTGATTTTAATATGGAGAAAATGTTAATCCCTTTGTAAGATTGTTCGGAGTTCGGTAATTTTGTTATTACCCTTATTTATTGATCAAGTCTTTGTTTTAGCATGTATGTTATTTCATTTTATATTGTCTTGTTTTACAAGGTTTGTTTACCATCTATTTCCAGTCTTACTGTCACAAAATGTGTCTTGAAAGAGTAAACATAAGTCAGTATATCCTTGTATATCAGTGTGTATCAGGCGTGGATCACATTTCACTTTGAATCTGAGATCAGGGTTACTTCATTAAACGATTGATCTATATTAATTAAAACTAGAGGCACACAAGAGCATTATGAAAAGAAAGCTTAAACAGCGAATGGTCATCAAGTCCATCAATATCAACAACACGAGCAATCACCTCTCATCTTAACAGAACGGAAAAAGACCACGACAAAATACGTTGGCAATCCAGATCCTGGCTTGGACAGACACAAACATGTGGCGGTGTTACACCGGTTAATGAGATCACAACCTTGATTACTGGAGCTACAACGGTAATGTACATATAAACAAACGATAAAAACCCTGCACAGATTCGCGTTCACTCTAAAAGACCACATACTATCATAACAAAAGACCACATACTATCACAAAAATTAGTTACAACATAAACATCGACTGCACAAAACGGGGTTAATGAATGCTCGTAGCTAACTTACTATCATTTTTATAAACAGACATATTTTTTTCATTTTCTCAGAAGGTCTTGTGTTAAAAACAATGACCTGTTGGATGTCTATGGGAAAATAAGGACAATTTGTGTACAGTTCAATTATGCTTGTAATTCCTAAGTATATTTTAATTTCCTGTAGGGTAGCCATCGGTTTTATTGTTAATAACTAAGCCCTACATTGGCGTCCGTCTTGGGTTTCCGGTCCACATGAAAAGGACAAGAAAAGTTTGAAGATACCAAAAGTGTAATCAATTTAATAAATGACCATCTGATGATATTTCAAATCTTCCCCGTAGATTTAGAGAAGATTTTCAAAATGTTAGAAAATCATAACACTTTATGGGAGGTTAGAAGACACGTTGAATTCCAGATCAACACGAATAACTTAAACCTAGTAAACTACCACCTTATGAACATTCCTGCCAAGTTTAGTGTCAATAGGCAAATTAGCTTCAGAGAAGAAAATTGAAATGTGACAAGTTTACAGACGACTACGATGACGGACGTTAAGTGATGACAATGGCTGAATCGACCTTATGGGTCAATAGAAAAGGACACGTTAAATGTCATTTAGAAAGTTGTTTCGCTTATTTGTTGTGTTTCAGACAATACTGTAATTAGGTGTTAATATGATATCATGAACTGTTATTGGGTTTATTTCAAAACAAATAGTGAATTAAATCAATAATTTTGATGTTGGTAAACGTATTCGATTAGGTTTCACCATTGTAAAGTTAAATATCCACTATTAAAGCATGTCCAACGTCTCTCTCTCTCACTCTCTCTCTCTCTCTCTCTCTCTCTCTCTCTCTCTCTCTCACATGGACAATGCCATCTCCCGCAAGGTATAACTCAACTTGTAACGGTTCAAGGCTCAACATTAACACAATGATATATGAATACTTGTTGTTGGCAGCCTGTAGCAAGGCAATTTTACCCTATCGTATTCATGTCAGGTTGGAAAGAAAGTATTTAATAAAGAATCAACATTTTAGTAGCTTTACATCAGGCAGCGTATAAGGGTATTATGAGAATATAAATGAGCATCTGTTGCGTTATAGTTACATCTATGCAATTATTCCTTGATATTTTCTTGATATTCACCACTAGTAATCAAAACGTAGATATCTAAGTTAGTCCACAGGAGGCGTCTTTGGAATAACCTTCATCAGGTACACTCATCATAGTCAAAATATTGGGAAGTCAGATGAATTAAAATTCTCAAGGAGCCAGAAAACTAAAGGACCTAAACGGGATAGCCAAAGTTAAGAGATTGTGTTACATAATGTTCTTTTTAATATTCCAGTAGCAGAAAGAAGCCACCAATAATCAATTAAATTTGCATGCTTTAATAACATAGTAAAAATTACTTAATGATAATATATATTATAATCATAAAATTTAAATTTATGAAGTCTACAACTGGCCTGAATGTTCACCCTGTTGGAATAAATGTTCTTTCCCTTTCCGGATGTAACTCTATTCTTTTCCTATGAAATTGAATTCCTATTGAATTATAAAATCCTTTGGTTCCAATCCACAAAGTGCTCTTATTGACGGTTGGCATTGTTCATAGTTCAAGTCACTTAACCTCACTCAAGTAAATATATCCAAATGCAATGCTATAATTCCCAGCCGTTTTATAAATCCGCAATTTCTGACTGACTGCTCTCTATAATGCGTTCTCCCTGACATAGGTATGTAGAAACATCTAGAACGTTCAGGCATGACCTCTTTATATCAGTTCATATTGAAAACCCAATGTTAATTATTAAAAACTTGTAAACCATATTTGTTTAATTTTTGTTGTAGCTTATTTTCACAGATGATGCAATCATACCTCTATCTTTGTCAAAAAAAAATCAAATTTATTACACATACATAACAATTGATAAGTATGAAAATGTCAAGAGGTAGGGTTTTCCTCAAAAATGAAGACTACTTCTTAACTTAACGAGTACATGTATATAGACAATATTAGTGCAGTGTCTTAAAATATCAAGTCTATGTGTATGAGGCTTAACAACTAGGATAAAGGCGGTGTTGACCGAGATTTTCCCCAGTGTTGCGCCGAATACACATAAGCTTTATATTTTAGGACACTGCATTACTATTGTATTTATCCTGCAGAACATTCACATTAATCCATCAACGTTTATATCTTTTAATTAAAAAATAAAATTATGCAATTATCCCTTGATTTCCCTTTTTGATATTTACTGTCAACAGGTAACTATGAACTGGATTAACAACGGGCACCAGAACAAAGGATCCAGAACAAAGACAAACAAACAAAAATAAAAGCATAACACCAGAAATGTTGGGTGGTAATTTTGCTACTAAGTTTAATACAACTCAAGGTCCCGAGAAAAACCATATTCGTACCTACTTATTAAATATCATAGTTCAATGTACCACTAGTGAGCATATTTTCCGCATTGATAGTACGACAGTTGTCATCGATGTCATAGAATACAATAGACACTAATATATCCTCCGTATGTGTATAACACCTATCGTCATTATTGAAGAACTTTCTAAGAATAATGGTTCTCTCACTATAATTAAAATACCCTTCCTTCCAATAATCATACCCATTATACTTTTAGAAGTGTTGATAAGGAATGTATAACTGACACAAAAGAAATCATCTACGGATTAAAGAAATATGTCATACCATTGACATTAACGAGACGTGCTCCCGGGTATTATGAAGGTCATTTTTATTGAACATTCTAATTATACACAATGCTGTTCTTCATACTGCGGAAGCAATACAATAGACCTTTGTTGGTAGGAAAAGCCTTTTTGTAAAAGTAGATTAATTCAGAAAGAATAAAAGTTCATTACTTGCTATTACTGAGTCGATACATCTGATGATGGATTATTATTCCTGGGCGAATCATCCGCCCAGTAGTCAGTTTTTCGATACTGACATGCTTAGTGTATCTGATATGCATAACGGTCGTATTGTTAGGTTCATCGTTTTTCACGCCACTTTCAACACTATTTCAGTCATATCGTGGCGGTCAGTTTTATTGGTGGAGGAAATCGGAGGACGTCGAAAACGATTGACCTGTCGCAAGTCACCGACAAACAGTATCACATAATGTTTTGTCAAGTACACCTCGCCTGGGCAGATTCGAACTCACAACTTTACTGGGGATATGCAAAAGTAGTTGTACATCTAACTACCTTATGATCACAACCACGACGGCCCCTGAAAGTTTAAAATTACACAGATGAATTGGAGGAATACTGATCATCACTTTTTACAACTACATGCATATTACACTGTAGAGGTCAGGTTCGATTTTGACCAGGAAACCATTATCCGTTTGCGAACTGTACTTTTCAAAATAATTATGGCTTTCATTGCCTTAGGTAAAACAGAAGGTACATTTTGGTTTTCAACGGCCGATCAAACAACCACTCCTAAATAATCTGCTGCTCCTCAAAGGTTGTCAGTCACGTACATTTTTGTACATAGAACGTTCATTCTCCAAACACGGCATATCAATTTATTCCATGTCCGTAAGGTGAGAGGAGCGTTGTAGAGAACTAATGAAAATATGCCAAAACAAATGTTTCGTAGGTGATACCCTAAGAGTCATTCGTTCGTTATTTGCTTTCTGTTGCACGTTTTGATAAGTGCAAATGCGCTTTCACTCTCCCAACAGGTTACCAACTATTTTATATGGTCTAAAACAAAAATGAAGGTGTTGTTTCGCTTTTTCTCTACATTACATGACGGATGTCATTAGATGTGCAGTCGAAGCAAACTCTTCCACCTGATCTCACGCCTTGCTCTTGCTCTATACATTCTAAATATATGGTTTTATCATTTTAATGTTTCTTTTATTTGTGCATATAACTCCATTGTTTAATAGACAAGAATGTTTTATTTCTAACGGTAAGTTAATAAATAAATGTTGCTCACGCCACGATCTTGCTGAATTACTGCTAAAGTTGGCGTTAAACACCAATCAATCTTTCTCTTTTAGAAAATATTTTATGGAGGAAGGGGGGCTATTTTTTCTTTGGTACTGTTTTTTTTTGTCTGGATCTGCCATTTCTTTAAAGGTACATTCGGACTTGGGTATTTTGTATTAGTCATGTTAATGCTATATGCGAGTTACACGTTTAATTGATAAATATCCAATGAAAATCCCTTGAAAAAGTCGCAAACATTTTTCAGTTTCATGCTACTATTGTATTCCTTCCTAGTCCAATCTGAAAATCGGATTTGAAAACTATATCAATACCATTTCGAAATGGAAATTATTTTAGGAAAACTTAGTGCAATTGGTGTTTAATATATTTAATACCATTTTAAGAAAAATTTCAGCTAAAAATATTGCAGCAGTCAGTTTTCTTGATTGTCGACCAATTGCAAGTAACTGATAACATTATCCATGTAACAAAGAGTTGTATCGAGTACACTCAGACACGTTTGGTTTGGTTTATGGTGTTTAACGCCACTTTCAACAACATTTCAGTTATATCAGTGGCGGTCAGTTGAGGTTGAGGAAACCGGAGTGCCCGGAGAAAACTAGAGACCTGTCGCAAGTCACTGACAAAATTTATCACATTATGTAGTATCGATTACACATCTCCGTGAACGGGGTTCGAACTCACAACGTTGGTGGTGATAGGCACTAATTGCATAAATCCATCTACCATAGGACCACCACAACCCCTCAGGAACGTTTGGGATCGAAAGCACAGTCAAAAGTGATGATGTATGGGAGATATGTCGGTTAGATCAGCATATAAGCGGTGTTGTATATGAGTTTTCATCTATCGGTAATATTGTATGATATGGGAAGACAAAAATGCATTAAGCACATTTGACCTTCTTTAGATCTCATAAGATATTTATTCACCGGAAAGTCAGACATCATAATAGAAGCGATATTCACATCAGACAAGCTTGATATGGACTAACGGAACGCCAATTATTGCATTTGTGATGTATTTGTAATAGAAACGCCGTCCAAACATGACAATCGTAACCCAAATATACATTAACACAATTTGAATAGCGTAGATTATTCTGCGTTAACGATCACAATTTGTTATGTACTCATTATAAAAGCAATATTGTAAATTGTTATATATGTGTTGTTCCTTTATTAAAAAAAACAAAATAAGCACTAATTTGTCGTTGAAATGCGAATTTAACTTTTAGAGCAATAATGAAAAAAAATATGAGGTCTAGTTCTTTAATAACGCTGAAGATATGTAATTTAGTGCGTTCAAAGCGTTTCTGGAATAACATCCATTGTGTATTCCCACAATCAAACGATAGGTAAGACAAACAATTTTCACTTTGGGAGCAAGAACGCCAACAGTATATCCCGAAATCGGCTGCTACCTATTCCAAGATTGACTTAGTTAAGTAATAATTACTTCATTTAGGATTAGTAAATTACGATAATAATACATCTTAAAACCATATAGGTTTTCGACGATTTATGCTAGATTATAGTTTGATATATAGCCAAATATCGAGTTAATCCTAAGATTGTATGGATCGAGCCTAGAGGGAGGAGTTCCTAAAGTTTAGAATGAACTGACATGGATGAACTCGTGATTTTCTCTGATTGTGTCGTTCATGTCGGTTATTTTGCGGATAAATACACATTTTTTGTCAAAAACGTTGGACCGGTTTGAATAAGTCCTGAAGAATGTGATGTTTTGAACCGGCTTCTGTTGTTAAGAATGAATCAGTGTTTTAGAGTGTAATGTCGTTGGTCAATCATAGAAAGACATTTTGTTTTTATTGAATATTTGATAAAGCTAAAGCTTCCCTGAATAGACATGATGAAACGAGTGATACCAGAATATTATTCACCGCGTGAAAATTAAAAACCAATGCCTAATCATATGAGAAATAAATATATACAATGCTTCTCTCAAGTTAGTTATAAGTCGAAGATACAGTGGTTATAGTGTTAAAGCAAGTTTCAGTAATATTTCATTTATATCGCGGCGATGAGTTTTATTGGTGGAGAAAAACCAGAGTACCGGGAGAAAACCACCGACCTGTCGTAAGTCACCGACAAACGTTATCACATAATAATTCTTATATGATTTACATAATTAGAAATCCTATACTCAAATTGGGTATAAGCGCTTATGGAGGCGGGGTTTTATCAGTTTATTTTTCGATAGACGATGTTCACCGGACTACTTTTTTCGTAATGTAAGCAAAATGGCGGCTTGGATTCCCGATAATAAAAAAAGATAAAAGAAACAATGTATATTGTTAATAATCGACAATTATTGTTAGATATGAAATAAAAAAATAAATGCCAATGAAAAAAAAGCTTGTATTGTTGACATAAAAAGAAAATTCTGGAAAAAATACTTAAGACAACCATCCATCGACTTTGACTTTTGTAATATATCGTCATCCTGTGACGTTATTTATAAGGGACGCTGATTGACACAAGCTGGTTACTGATTTATTTTACGATTTTGTGGGCATTTTACTTGTTTGAGTAGCTAAATGCAAAATGCCATCAAATTGGAAAATATCAGTAACTTAATTACATCACCGTCTAGTTATCAATGTAAGAAAACAAGGTTAGTTCATTTTATTTTTCAGACTTTTATTTGTTTGTGAGTGAATTGGTCCAGGTTATACATCAATAAACTCCGGGGAAAATGCGTTTAATCCTATAATGTTGTATTGAGTACGCCTCGCCATAAGCAGGATTCAAACTCACAACTTCAGTGATGATAAGCACTGTTTGCATAGGTAGTTGTAATTCAAACTACCATGCGATCACGACCACGACGACTCCGTCTCGATGACACAGAATGCACTGTCTAGACACTCGATGTAACAATTGATAGGACAGTGCAAATTATCACCTTCTACAATATAAATATATACATTGATACAAGAAGGATTTCATATTTCCGGTAATGTACAGACAATCTATAAAAACATGAAGCTGGTCATTACGTGAGATTATATGTGGTACAACATGGGAATTATTTTGATCTTGTTCGTAAAGATAAGAGTTTATTGGTTATGTCGGGAAAACAGTTCGTATACAGATACTGAAGAATATGTGTTTATTCAAGAAATTTTCTTATGTATTTCCAATCAAAAGAAAATTTCAGCTATGTTCATAGCTGATGTGCGCAGGTTCTTATTGTATTCTTGAAATTATTAAATTAAATTTGTATCGAGGACATCTTGCGTCGGGTGATCATTTGT
Organism: Bathymodiolus brooksi; assembly: GCA_963680875.1. Classification (NCBI taxonomy): domain Eukaryota; kingdom Metazoa; phylum Mollusca; class Bivalvia; order Mytilida; family Modiolidae; genus Bathymodiolus; species Bathymodiolus brooksi. Next base: position 77,777,100 of record OY804580.1, on the reverse strand, counting down.
TAATGCGAAAGACAAAACTGGAAGGACAATATACGTCTGGAATTTTGTTTTAGTTCAAATAGTAAGTAAAATTGGTGAGTGATTGTTGCTTAACATCAAGTGAGCATTGTCTTAGCTATTTCATGACAAGAACAAGTGATATTCAATGAGATGATAATGATGCCCCCTTTGTACTAACGCTTAGTTGGATTTTTATAATTATAGCACTCTGAATGTTCAGTTCATAGGTAAACATGTCGCTTTACTCGGCAACATTATCCTGTATGTTGCACGGATAGAGAAGTAGCACCAATACCACGTGTATCGTCTTTGGATTGATATGATTGGGGCTTGAACCCACGATCTACCAGATTCTAGACGAGGACTCTAACCATCGCACAACTGATGCCGTCTTATAGTCATGGGTTAAATGTGCAGATGGATCCTACATTTTTAACAGCAAGTGAGCAGATTTTTTTAAATGTTAATAAACAATGTAGGCAATTATGTTGCACTGTGGTTTTTACGAGATTTCGTTGTAGTAAAATATATTTGGACGTCCCATCTAAATAGGATCATACCTTAGTTTTACACAATACTTGTAAATGACTTCAAACTAAACTCAAAAATTGTATGACAGCAAATCACTGCTCATACTAATATATTTGACAGCATTAAATAATTTGATGATTGTGGAATATTGGTGTTCAACAAAAATTATATGTACAGCAATCAGTGTACTATGAATGTATGGTAACATAAAACATTTTCTGCATGACAGGTGTGATTTTTTTCCAGTATGATTCTATACATGCAGCATATGAATCGATACTGAATGGTTTTTGACTACCATACAAAGTATTTTTTTTTCAATAGCAGTTCATTTTAAACATGTTCATTCTTTCAATAATCTCTTTATATTCTGGTTACAAAGTTTTAAATTGAAAAATGCTGTAATTTCTAAGAAATGATAATTCCCAGGATATAAAATAAAGAAATTAATTTTGACGAGTGCTTAATATCCCGGGTTGTAAAGAAACATTCGTCATTAGGATAATTATTTTGAACAATATTTCTACTTCATTGTGCTTCAGTGCATGCTGTGCTTTGAAAGATTTATTAAGATCTAGAACACTGCTTACATTGTAAGTGCATTTAATTCATCTAAATGGACCACCCTCGCCTTGATGGTATTGTAGGATCTACTACAACTTATGTAATTACCTCTTAATCTCCCTCTGTAACATCCATTGGCATTTCCACAACCTCTATTTCAAACTCTCCCTTGGGTATGGATCTACAGCTCGCTCCAGCCAGGTGGAAAAAAACCTTCGTTATTTTGTACTCTTCTTTGAAACATAACTTGAAATATATATATGTATTTAATTTTTATCGAAATATCCCCTAACAAATTGACACAATTTGCTTCCATTTCATGTGTACAAACTTTAACAGAGGTATGGGTTTCCAGATCTTCCTACTTACCGCTCCGGCATATGTCCACCTCCTATTAGAAACATAAAGTTGAATGTTTAGTGCATCATGTGAGTCGTTTATTCCGTGTTCACAACACCGATACATGTAATCTGTTTAGGACTAAGTAGTAAATAACTCAAGAACACTGTGTAGAAAATAAATTGATGTAGATGTATTATCTCTCCATTGTCCTCCACTGTGTTATGGTTTACGTAACAGTATTGTCATGCAAAGTATTGAGATTGTAATAAACTTCTAGTAAGCGATGAATAAAGTGAAACAAAACATCATGAATCTTGACATTCCTCGAAAGGAAAGCACAAATCTCGGGATTCACCCAGGAGGTAAATAAGCTTTAGCTTTGACCATTTAATTGACATTAGACGTTTTTGTAACTACTGCATTTACAAGAATATATAAATTCTCAACAGTGACTACCCTCACACGATTGTCACACACAAAATATTTGGATAATTCAGACAAGATATTGTCAAATTTTAGGTTATTATTCTGATGTTCTTAACAACAATGTCGCCTCCCACTACCTAATTTTCACCTTTTGTAACTTTCGCTTCGGGTTCTCTTCCAATGTGTTTGTTTTGGTGGTTTCATGAAACTCTCTGTTTATAGAGAATAAATTCAAGCAAATTGCAAAATTCTATAATAATTCAACGCCTACATTGGTATTATCTTTGGCCTTCTTAATACAAATAAGTTGTCCTCCATCCTTAATTGGTTCGGTGGACGGCTGTTTCAACAAACAATTGGTATTCCAATGGGTACGAATTGTGCTCCGCTACTCGCCGAATCGTCCATTTGTGATTGTCCCTTCGTTTCTAACGTTTATTTGCTGTTGCTTTCTGTTTTAGACCTAAAGTTTTTAGCTGGACCTTCACTCGAACCTTATAAGTTTGCCCGAACCTCTCTGTCAGACTTTCTTACCTTGTCGGTCGTTGACTTGATAAAAGCTTTTTGTTTTGCTTACGTCTCAACATAGGCAGAAAAACACATAACAACACGGACCCCACCAAAAATTACTGTAAACTCAGGTGCTCGCGAAGAGTAAGCCTCTTATAAGACACCCTCTGTGGTACTCATACAAAAAAGTCTGAAAAAAATCCAGTCGTCGATAGAGGAAAGAAACAATCTACGCAAAAAGAGAATATCCATTATCATTTGACACAGATATTCCGTAAGTGGTCACATCAACTTTACCATTAGAAATCATTGTACCTGCCTTGTTAGCAGCAACCATCTATTAAATTATGAATTAAGGGTGTAGCCCTGGGTTACCCCAAAATTGTTCCATCTTTCAATTTTTGTTAAATTTACATCATTGAATAGTTGTCTAAATACATTATCTGCCAAAGTTTCAAGAAATTTCACCGTGCCGTTTTCTTCATAGCACATCCTAAATATAGCAATGTTGGGAGTATTCTTGACGCCAGATGGTAATACTAGTTTCGGAGGCTTCTAATAGATATACGCATTTATTTGTGGTTGAAAGGGAATATTTTGGCTTTAATATACTTGAGTGTTATTGTTGAATAAACATGAAATATCTAGCATATAAGAATATCCTGTTTGGAGATAATCATGTGCAAAGCAGTTGAAATTGGAAGAATGGGGTATGCCCTGAGATACCACCCTGGTATTAAACATCTGATCCTGTCGATTAATTTCCACCAAAAATTGTGACAGTAAAGAATATACATATAGACATCATTGCACCAAATTCTACAAACTTTTACAGTCGGATTTTTAAGATATTTAAAATTATGTTTTTAATGAATGGCACCCAGAAAAAATTAATTTGTTGAGGAAAGTTATTACACACGCAGCCATTGCTGTTTCTTTATTTAAGAGATAAAAAACTAGTTGCCAATAACAAAAAGCTTTTGAATTCTTATATTTGTCAAGGTGGATGTCCAAATTACCAAATTACTACAATTGTCTTTTTTTATTTTCAGGTCGGTGGAGGGATGGTTTGAGGTTGACTCTACTTGATTAATTAATTTCAATAAAACCAGACAGCCACCCACCTGTATTGTTAAATTCCTTCAAATTATGTGCTCCAGTTGTATTCATTTGATGCTGGTTATTCTTTAGTTGTCTTAGGTAAAGATTGTTTTTGAGTGAGGAGAGGATCAGATATTACACAAAAATAATTCTCCAAACATAGTTTTCCATTTTTTTACTACCATAAAATTAATTTACACCTTGATATATCAATCTTTGAACAGCTATTTGTTCTCTGTTTTCTGAAATATGAATCTTTCTCAAACTGTTAGCAATCATATTATAGGAGTATAGGTTATTTTGAGGGAATTTATACTTGTGAGAATTTGACATTTCTTTCACCTGTAAACTGAAAAAAGATGCAAAAACTTGTGAGTGAGATGGTGTGTTTACACAATGCATAAATTCCTTGAAAATAACCATTATTATTTATAGATGTATAAACAAATTCAGCTGGTATGATGTTGACCAACAAAATTGAGCACTATATGCAACAGTGGAATTATATTAAAATTGGACAAGCCAAAACAAAAAAAATAAGATGATTTATTTTCATGTTCAGTAGTGGCACGAGTGTTACTAATAGTCACAGACTGTCACGAGTTGCTAAAAAAATAATACAAAATTCAACAAAATATTAAAATGTATAACATGACTACAATCACTTAATAAGTATGTGAAGGTCAAAACGGTGCAAACATGTTCATGATCATGCAAATGTTTTTCATGAAACATACATCATACAGTTTCAAAATCACTTCTGAAAACACTACATGTATTCCAACATGGCACTTCGATGGCAATTTTTTCTGCAAAGCGATATTTCAATGATATTTTGTCCATATAATAATAGCACACTTTTATTAGCAGCAATAAGATATAAAAAGACAAGGAGCACAGCTATAGAAAGGTAAAAGGGAATGGAGTCATTTTTTTTAAACTGTCCATATCCAATATAAAACACTGTGTTGCCAAGAAGCTTGGAATTGAGGGTGAATTTTCAAACGCACTGATGACCATATATTTGAGAAGACAATGAAAACAGAGTTATCTCCCATATCCCAGGCTTACACCCTTAATTAGATATGGCATAAGTATGCTATCGCATTTAGAGGTCAAGTTCTGTAATATAATAATAAAATGAAAAACAAAAACAAAACAAACAACAACAGTTCCCAAATCCAATACCTAAGTCGTAGAAAGAGGCAAATCGATACCCCTAGCACACAAATACATGATCGCTCGCTTTCCTGGCTTGGTGCAGGCTCATTAATAAATAACGGCGGATATATATACTAAATATTACTTAAAAGTTAATTAATGCGTGTGTGTTGTCTTAAATCTGCTTGCAACACTTTAAATTTTTTCTCATTTATCCATTTTTTACAGTTTGTCGAACCCATTATGAAAGACCTTTTTCTATTAAGCCGTTCAGATCTGAGTTCATTCCACCATGAGTAATGAACAACATGAAATTTTGTATTTTAAGTCGTACAACTCAGGAGATTTTTCTTTCATGTATTGAATGGTTATTAATATAAACAAAACCATTTCTGATCTTGTGATTGTTGGTTTCTTTCAATTTCAAGTCCTAAAAGGGAAAGTCATATTTATTCTAATGAATCTTATTCAGTCCATTGATATATAAATTTTAGTGCTTAAGCCGACACAGACAGCTTTGACTGTCCATCAATATATTGATTCTCATAATTACAACGTTAATAAAGAGAGAATAAAGCTATAATGTTACATACAATACGGATACAGACAACACCAATATTAACAGAAACACATCGATGATGTAATGGCTAGGGTAGGCGCCTACAGTGGGCTTGATCGTCGGTTCAATGCCCGATCTGGTCAAAGCAAAGTCTATAAATTTGGTATTTGCTGTTTCTCCGCTAAACACACAACAATAAGGAGTAATAGGAAGGAGTACGTTCGGTCGATATAAAGATAAAATGTCGGAGTGGAGCAACAAGTCTATCCGCGCGCTTTAAAAAAACAAATAAGCGAATTGATCTAGTACAAAGCAAACATCATCATCATTTCATCAAAGGTAACTGGTTCTCATCAAGGTAGTTGTTAATTGCCCATTTGTCGCTAAATATCAATCACTTATTATAATATTATGCAATAATAAGACTTATTGATTTCGAATGGTTCTTAAATGGATGATGTATTGCTTTAGTTTCTGTATTTTAATACTGTCCTGGTGGGCTATGTGATGTGAGAACAGTTTAGAGATACCAAATGGGTATTCAGAAGGCATAATTCGAAGAAGGACTAATAATACAACGACTGGAAGAAAAAGAGACAAAAATAATAAATAAAGGTACACAAAATACTACACAAAAAGCTAAAAATCGAGCAATGCGAACCCAAAAAAGGGGTGAACTCGGTTGCTCCGGAAGGGCTCTATTTTCTCTTTGATATATCATCATAATCGTCTTCTGTAATCTCCAATGTTTACTAAAAAAGACTTAGATTGTCCTAATTCAAATGTTTCCGGGTGTTTTCGTTATTGTTTTTATAAGTCTGATTTTTTTATATTTTAAAAATACAAAAACGATTTTCTCAGTAGCTACATTATATTGTAGAAATGTTAATCTTTTGGAGTCAATATGAAATCCACGATTGTGTCTTCTTTTTCGTCGCACGTTGAATTCCAAGATGACTCTCCTGATGTTAGAGTAGATATATTGTAAAACAAAGGCAACTACACCAAACCCAGACTCAATGCAAGTCAACGTTAGTCGTATTTACATGAACTTAAAAATTGGTAATCATATTTGAAAGGAGGATATGTTAAATTATTTGTTTATGGGGAGGGGTTATATTGTTTAACGCAACTTTCAACAATATTTCGGTTATATCGCAGAGGTCAGTTTTATTGGAGAATGAAACCGGAGTACCCGGAGATAATGGCAGACCTGCCGCCAGTCACTGACAAACTTTATCACATAATGCTCTATGGAGTACATCTCGCCATGAGCGGGATTGGAACTCAGACCTTTAGTGGTGATAGGCACTAATTGCATAGGTTGTAGTAAATCCAACCATCATACGATCACGACGGCCGCTGAACTATTTATTCATGTTTCTATCTTAAAGTAATTGAATGACACAAGCTCCTTTTTTATTATTATTACTCTAATATGATCAATATGTTGATTGAAAGGTAGATTCTTTATATGTTTGTCATTAAACTCCATTTTAACTAGTATGCAAATCCCGTTTTAACTATGTCTTGCGCAACATAAAAAACATATATATAGATTGGTTTATTGGTGTTAAGCTTCACTTTCAACAATATTTCAATAATATTGCTATGTAGACGAAGGAAGGTGGAGTACTCGGAAAAAACAACAAACCTACAGCAAGTGACTGTAATCTTTATCACATAAAGCTGTATCAAGTACACATTGACACTCGACAATCGCACCTTTAATATGCTAAATAGTGACAGACGATGATTCCACAGATAGACATGACAGACGTTGATTCCACAGATAGACATGACAGACGTTGATTCCGCAGATAGACATGACAGACGTTGATTCCACAGATAGACATGACAGACGTTGATTCCACAGATAGACATGACAGACGTTGATTCCACAGATAGACATGACAGACATTGATTCCACAGATAGACATGACAGACGTTGATTCCACAGGTAGACATGACAGACGTTGATTCCACAGGTAGACATGACAGACGTTGATTCCACAGATAGACATGACAGACGTTGATTCCACAGATAGGACATGACAGACGTTGATTCCACAGGTAGACATGACAGACATTGATTCCACAGGTAGACATGACAGACGTTGATTCCACAGAGAGACATGACAGACGTTGATTCCACAGGTAGACATGCCAGACGTTGATTCCACAGATAGACATGACAGACGTTGATTCCACAGGTAGACATGACAGACGTTGATTCCACAGGTAGACATGACAGACGTTGATTCCACAGGTAGACATGACAGACGTTGATTCCACAGGTAGACATGACAGACGTTGATTCCACAGATAGACATGACAGACGTTGATTCCACAGGTAGACATGACAGACGTTGATTCCACAGGTAGACATGACAGACATTGATTCCACAGATAGACATGACAGACGTTGATTCCACAGATAGACATGACAGACGTTGGTTCCACAGGTAGACATGACAGACGTTGATTCCACAGGTAGACATGACAGACGTTGATTCCACAGATAGACATGACAGACGTTGATTCCACAGATAGACATGACAGACGTTGATTCTACAGATAGACATGACAGACGTTGATTCCACAGGTAGACATGACAGATGTTGATTCCACAGGTAGACATGACAGACGTTGATGCCACAGATAGACATGACAGACGTTGATTCCACAGGTAGACATGACAGACGTTGATTCCACAGGTAGACATGACAGACGTTGATTCCACAGATAGACATGACAGACGTTGATTCCACAGATAGACATGACAGACGTTGATTCCACAGGTAGACATGACAGACGTTGATTCCACAGGTAGACATGACAGACGTTGATTCCACATATAGACATGACAGACGTTGATTCCACAGGTAGACATGACGGACGTTGATTCCACTGGTAGACATGACAGACGTTGATTCCACAGGTAGACATGACAGACGTTGATTCCACAGGTAGACATGACAGACGTTGATTCCACAGATAGACATGACAGACGTTGATTCCACAGATAGACATGACAGACGTTGATTCCACAGGTAGACATGACAGACGTTGATTCCACAGGTAGACATGACAGACGTTGATTCCACAGGTAGACATGACAGACGTTGATTCCACAGATAGACATGACAGACGTTGATTCCACAGATAGACATGACAGACGTTGATTCCACAGATAGACATGACAGAAGTTGATTCCACAGATAGACATGACAGACGTTGATTCCACAGGTAGACATGACAGACATTGATTCCACAGATAGACATGACAGACGTTGATTCCACAGGTAGACATGACAGACGTTGATTCCACAGGTAGACATGACAGACGTTGATTCCACAGGTAGACATGACAGACGTTGATTCCACAGGTAGACATGACAGACGTTGATTCCACAGATAGACATGACAGACGTTGATTCCACAGGTAGACATGACAGACGTTGATTCCACAGGTAGACATGACAGACATTGATTCCACAGATAGACATGACAGACGTTGATTCCACAGATAGACATGACAGACGTTGATTCCACAGATAGATATGACAGACGTTGATTCCACAGGTAGACATGACAGACGTTGATTCCACAGGTAGACATGACAGACGTTGATTCCACAGATAGACATGACAGACGTTGATTCCACAGGTAGACATGACAGACGTTGATTCCACAGGTAGACATGACAGACGTTGATTCCACAGATAGACATGACAGACGTTGATTCCACAGGTAGACATGTCAGACGTTGATTCCACAGGTAGACATGACAGACGTTGATTCCACAGATAGACATGATAGACTTTGATTCCACAGGTAGACATGACAGACGTTGATTCCACAGATAGACATGACAGACATTGATTCCACAGATAGACATGACAGACGTTGATTCCACAGATAGACATGACAGACGTTGATTCCACAGATAGACATGACAGACGTTGATTCCACAGATAGACATGACAGACGTTGATTCCACAGGTAGACATGACAGACGTTGATTCCACAGATAGACATGACAGACGTTGATTCCACAGATAGACATGACAGACGTTGATTCCACAGATAGACATGAAAATCAAACTACATTATTATATTTTACTAACCTCATTTTTTAACAAACTGATCATAATTGTCAATTAGTTTTAAATTATCGATGCAATAACTTATTTTACATTTAATGTGTTTGTAGCAACTATAATATATTACTTAATATCATATTTGAGTCAAACAAAATATGAAATTGATTACTCAATATGAACATGGGACAGTTTTAAGCCTGGTGATAACCTAAGAAGCTTTAATAAATTACAATTCCTCTATGTAATTACTAAATAATGTTTGACGTTTTTATTATATAATGGCTATTTGATAATTTGATAGGGTTTTGAGACCAATATTAAGCTTTGCCCCATATCCGATATTTATAAAGATCAATTTCTGTCACATTTCTACACTCACACTGTAATGTATTCCTGTGATACATTTCATTGTATGAAATCAGGACTAGCTATTGTGATATTTTTCCAGAAATTGGTTTCCTATTTTAAGAATACTGACCCTTGAAGCAACAAATAATAATTTTCTCAATTGAATTTGCTAACAACAGTAAAATTGTTAATAAATTATAGACTACTTTCCCCTAAAGCTTGCCTTGAAAAATCTACGGAAATTTGAAATTAGTTCTTGTAGGTCACAGGATATTAATATGATTATTGAATATTTTCTTCATTCACAGACATCATTAATAGTAATCTCATATACCCTGGCAGGAATCACGTATCTTCAGTGGGGACAATGGACATTAATCGATTAAGACTAGCTGGGCAATCTGAGGCAGTTATCAACTTTATCCTGTTTTGGGGTTTATCCTTTAGAATAAGTGGATATGCTAGGTTTAATAAACGAGAATAGAGAGAACCGAATGAACAATAGAGAATTGACAATCCAGAGACACAGGCAAATACAAAAAACACAACAAACAAAACTAAAAACATGGATAACAGCCAAGCCATTCAGCTGATGGACGTCAGATATATAGAATAAAGATAGTCTTGAAACACGGGTCCCACTAGTGCAACATGAACTGCTTATCCTTCCGGAGCACCTGAGTTGACCTGCAGTTTTAAGTGGGATTCATGTTACTCGATCATTAGTTTCATGTGTAATGTTTTATAGATCGTTGTTCGTCCGTTTGTCCTTTTTCTGTTGGTCATTGTGTTGTCTGACCTTCTTCGATTTACGGGGTCTGATTACACTTTGGTATCTTCAAACTCTTCTTGCACTTATTAATTTAGTATACCATTTTTAGTATCCTCTATCAAATATAAACGATAATAGATTAACTCTTTAACAGTATTCGTAGATAAAGACATATCGATAATCTTTGCATTCTTCCTTTGATCTCGCTGAGTGATATTATTATTATCTGTATTAACGTAGTGACTCTGATAATGAAAATCATCGGTCCATGTAACGTCAAACATATTATGATGTTGACGTTAAAACTCAACGTCTATCTTTACCAAGTCAGGGTCATTACGGTTATCACAGTTTTACGGTTGTTGACTTAGTCTGTTTATATACTTATGAGTTTTGACTTTCCCTTTGTAAGATTGTTCGTAGTTCGGTAATTTTGTTATTACCCTTATTTAAGTTCTCGACATACATTGTAATAAGTGATATTGGCGTTAAAATTGTATCATTTCATATCCAATAGCTCGCAACAAGCATAGTGACCTACTTTTCAAACCGATATTTCGATGTATCTCGTCAAGTTGCATTTTTGTGCAAAAAAATCAGGAAGATTGCAAGATATGTCATTTGGTGTCGTATTACCGTTAAATAATTGATTAATGTAGCTGTAATACGTCAATCAAACAATAAAACATACTTGCATTCAAGCATTCGTGCATTTTCTATTCGAAAACCGGTCTTTAGCAAATCACTTGCATGCGTCATACAGTTTACTTCCCATTTGAAGAGGTGAATGAAATTCAAGTAGTCATCATGACATCTAGACAGAAAGTAAGGGTTTGGGATTGTGATGAATATAATCAGATATATACCAAAGGACCAGCCTTGCCAAGTTTGTCTTAAATTTGGACTGGAGGTTCCGGAGAAATTTGCATGAAGTATGTCTAACTTTCTTATTTAAATAATTTAAACAAGATTCAAAAGATTCCAGAGTAAAAGCTGAAGCATTTTTAAGATCAATTTTGTCAGCATGATCAGTTTGGAATGGGTGCATAGCTACAATTGTATCTTATATCACTGGATCGTGAGTAACTCAGCGTAGCTACCATACCGAAATGCCTGGAAAATATGACATAGTTTCTCCACTTCAGAGTATAACTTTTATTCATTGATTGCTGCTGACTATGCAGATAAATCATTTATACGACTGGTCATTTCGGAGCAGGTAAACGATTAATTCATTCAATTTGTGTAATCTGTGGAGAGCACCAATATGTTTTCAAACAATTTGTAGCAGCACTAATGATTAAATGTTTGTTAGGAGTGTCGGGTGGTGGCCCGTTTTAAGGTAAAGTACTTATCTAATAATGATTTCCCATTCTACCAGAAGCAATCAAAATTAGTGTATGTATTTGAAATACTAATAACCCATGGAATAGGAAAGGTGGACAGGATTCTGACTACGATAAACGGTCATCTGTCACACATATATTCCGTTACGGATAGCTATGTAATGACGGTGATCGCAAGGCTTTCGCAGTGATGTTTTCAACTTACCCACTAGATAAAATACTTTTATGAAAACATATTTAAATCTGCCATATATGTAGGTACCATCATGTTGATATGTTTTAACCTAGTTTATGCTCGCCACGTGTACGTTCCTGTCCCTTGTCAGGGTCTGGATGCTCAATCGTCATATGGCATGGCCGAGTTGCAAATTTTTCATTCATTATGGTTCAAGCAAGGTAAAGGGGCGTACAATGACGGTCAATCTTTATTGTGACATACAAAAAACAGGAACAGATAGCATACTTTATTCCTCATGATTAATGAGGCGGTTGAATTAATGTCAAAAATCATGCATGGAAAATAGCCTTCAGGAATCGCGTATAGCGTCAATATATCAACGTCTGTTATGGACAAGCGTTCCATGGACACAGATCAACAAAGTTGCCAGCATGTTTTAATGTGTGTTATTAATCCTGTAGCGTTTCCATTGAATAACAAATGCCAAGTTAGCATGATTTTAATGAAAATAGTAACTGATACATCAAACATTTCGTGAGTTTGACATCGCTGCAGAAATTAGCATTTTGTCATGACAAGAACTATTATTAGTAAGAAATCCTGTAATTTTGTCGTTAAAATCACAGTTATCATTGAATATTAATGTTATTTCCAGTAGATAGCTACTAAATGCAGCAAAAAATATAAATAATTTATAAAGATTAATTTACGATTTATTTGTTTCATGAGATAGAGGTTTTCAGACTATTTCTTTATTTTCGTAGAATTCTAATTTATTTAGTAAACGACGTCTTTAGGTAATCAATAATTTAAAAGAACAGTACAAAAAAGTCAAAACAACAAAAGTGAAACATAATTGCAAAATGAAGCTCTGTAGATACTCGAAAATAACTAGGCTCTGATCTTCTGTGTTGGTTGTCAGTAGTAGCATAATTATTATCAAACACGCCTATGATTAGAGGGAAGGTTTGGTCCGATAAAACTAGTCTTAGTGTTTCTACCAAGCCAGGACAATGTGCGGCCATGCATATGTGTGTTACGGGTATTCATTTAACATCTGGTTCCACTATTTTTCTGTTAGATTCTCAAACTATTCCGATAGTGTGTTATTCCTAGTTTTTTCTTTTTTTCAGCATTGACTTATGGAATATCTGTGTCACAAATTATAACGAATATGTTCCGTTTGTCGTAACTTTCCTCATTCAAAACTTTTTCATCACCGATGTGTCACTAGAGTAGCATTGACGGATGTCACTAGTGGGTCAGAAACTACTTACCCTTCCGCAGCACCCGAACTCATACCCGATTTCTAGTGGGGTTGGTGTAGTTCGATCTTTGTTTTCTGTGTAGTGATTTGTAGATCGTTGTATGTCTTTTTTTCTTTTGGCCAAGGTATTGTCTGTCCTTCTTCTTTTGGCCAAGGTATTGTCTGTCCTTCTTGAATTTACGTAATCTGATTACCCCTCTGGTGTATCCAAACTTTTCTTACGGGTAGTGTAACTAGCTTTGTGTTCATTGTTCAATACTATAATTTATATTATTTTATAAACATGTCATTTTGTTATTAGAATTTATTTGGGGAAAAATTTCGCTTTGGTGGAAAATAGATTAATGAATGCATTAATAATTGTAGGAAAAAATAGAAATCCTAAAATCAACACAAATTATAAACTAATTTCATTTTCCGTATGTTTCATTACTGGATAAAGTCATTTGGTTTATGAAGTATTTCAATTAATAAAAGTACGTCATATTTTCCCTTACGCTCGACACTACAACGTATTTCTTCATTAACTTTATTAAAGACTTTATATTAATAACTCGCTAATTAACCTATGGCTGAGCTTGAATAGATAATTTTCTAGTTTTCTCACGCATTTGATTCCATAGGGATTAGCTAGCACTCGTTCTCTATTAATAATAAAAGGGAACTGATGACAATTGTTCAGTTTTAATTACGTCAGCGTGATTCCCTAGGGCTAATGTCTTAGTGATGTGACCATGTTGTCTGTAGCAGAATACATATCCTTGTGAAAGTTGACACGGCGACAAACGTATATGTTGACAGGGTTCGTTACTAAAATGACATCATGTTAAAACTCAAAAGTTATTATTGATGGCGACAATGTAATGATGGCATTAACACACTAATGTTATGACTAAATTACAAAAAAGTCATTGCCGTAATCCAATATTACATGTATTTAACAAATGTAGAAATTGATACCGCATCAAATTGCAAGTCTGATATTTTTTAATATAAAAATGACAAGTTTATACACTAATAAAGTAACAACAAAAATGCAGATATCTTGTTTAGTGCTCACGGCATGTTTCTAAAATAACCATCAGGTACGCTCATGCAATGTAGTCAAATGACTGAAGATCCAAAGTACTTACAATTATCAGAAAGGATATGAATGCAAATCAATATTAGAGACTATTCAACATTACACTTAGACACAAAATCAAGTACTGGAACAATATTTTTATTCGCAGGCACAGTAGCGGCCCCTATCCTGCAATTGAGTAGTACTCATTACATTTGTCGAGTAATGCTACCTCTCTGCATCTTTGTCGTTTCGATGTTTTCGGAGCAAGAAAACCAAAAGTTCTAAACGAGATAGTCAAAGTCGTCTTTGATACCTGCGCTAAAATGTATATTGATTAACGACGAATTTCCTGATTTTGCTTCCATCTGAAACGATCTTAGCTTCCTTAATCGCAAATAATTAATTCACTGAGAACTACATTTTATCTGTGTACACATTACCAGACAATTACTCGACGTTAACTACAAATCATTTAAGAAGAGTTTGAAGATACCAAAGGGGTAATCAGAATCCGTATATCGAAGAAGAACACAGAACACAATGGCCAAAAGAAAAAGTACAAAGGGACAAACAACGATCTACAAAACATACACATCAAACTAATGATCGAGTAACACGAACCCCACTAAGCAAAAACGGGAGTGAACTCATGTGCTCCGGAAGGGTATGCAGTTCCTGCTCTACTAGTGGCATCCGTCGTGTTAATCTTTTTACAGGCCCGGTGATAAATCATGAATGAGGAAGTCCAGCAATTTTAAGCTATTTCAAATTATTATTCTGACATTATCAAAAACGAACATGGATATCATGAAATAAAATTAACAAATAATTAGAATCTAAGACTTTGAGTCTGTGGTATTACTTTTATTAAAAATATGTTTTAGTTTAAGTCTCAAACTTTTGAAGACATTTAAAAGTGGTTTAATGAATCAGCAATTTATTTTCGTGACATAATGGCGATAGAAGACAACACGTGATGTGGAAACTCTATAAGATCTTAGACTTGATCTACAATCCAGTAGCAAAATGATCAAAGATAGATCTTCTTCACAGATTATATAATACAAATGTGCGTGAGAGAAGGACGGTTGAATTTCACACGAAATATTGAAACCCTAAAACAGCTTAGACATGCAAGGCAAGTAAATGTTTAGTCTACCACTGTGAAACGATATGAAAGTAAACGAAAATTATGAATGGGCGTCAACGACAATGATTGAAATTACCCCAGTGTTTCTATGGAGACAACACAAATACTGGATTAAGAGATTGTGCTACGTCATTGTATCTAGTTGATATTCCTGCTATATCAGTCTTGTCTCTTGAGGAGGGAGATCTGTCAAAGGGGGGATCATTTACTTTAAGCGGAGAGACATCCTGAATGTTCAGTTGTCTGAGGAATGAATTGTGATGTATGTAGTGTGATTCTGAAGATATCCGTAAAATGTATATATCTATGATATTTCTTTAATATTGAAGTAAATAAATGGATTGTCTACAATTTTGTTTAGTTTACTTTGACATTCATCTTCTGTATTGAGCTGAAGAGTACATTGTAAACTGGCTGTTATTTGTTAATTGATACTAATGGTCGTCAAAGGGGACGTTTTATGTCTGAAACTTGTAATTATTGAATAACCGTGCATTTCTAGAGTTTATAAAGTGCGAACGTGAGACGATAATACAGTCTGTACCTAAGACAATGGTATTTTATACTCTATTCTCGTAGATACGTCGATACGTTCACTTGTTTCCTGTGTATTATATCATGACGGTAATTTACATATCCGTCTTAAAAAAGGCCATACTGATACAAGTGTTATTTTCCTTTGTCCTTTACTTTTGGCCATTGTGTTGTCTGTCCTTCTTCGATTTACGAATTAAGATTACCACTTTGGTGTCTTCAAGCTCTTCTTAAGCAATTAAAACGATATTTCCGTAAAGTAACGTTGTCTGTAGTGTTGTCTCCCGAAGGAATGGGTGATTTTGAAATGTGATAGTTTCAACACTTCGTTGTAAAATACTATAGTTGTTTATTACCCGGTTATTAGTGTTTAATGCCTACAATGTATTCCAGGAATGTGCAAGCAATAGCCAAGCGCGAATTTACGCATTTTGAATTATGACTTAGAAACTGTATATTGAAATATTATGATATAGCAATGATATTGAGTGAGCGGTCTTGTCTATTATGATATAACAATGATAATGAGTGAG
Source organism: Bathymodiolus brooksi (assembly GCA_963680875.1). NCBI lineage: Eukaryota > Metazoa > Mollusca > Bivalvia > Mytilida > Modiolidae > Bathymodiolus > Bathymodiolus brooksi. The sequence goes on along the minus strand of OY804580.1, from coordinate 77,760,606 downwards.
CGGTCTTATCTATTATGATATAACAATGATATTGAGTGAGCGGTCTTGTCTATTATGATATAACAATGGTATTGAGTGAGCGGTCTTGTCTATTATGATATACCAATGATATTGAGCGAGCGGTCTTGTCTATTATGATATAACAATGATATTGAGTGAGCGGTCTTGTCTATTATGATATAACAATGATATTGAGTGAGCGGTCTTGTCTATTATGATATAACAATGGTATTGAATGAGCGGTCTTGTCTATTATGATATAACAATGATATTGAGTGAGCGGTCTTGTCTATTATGATATAACAATGGTATTGAGTGAGTGTTCTTGTCTATTATGTCATATAATAATGATATTGAGTGAACGGTCTTGTCTATTATGATATAACAATAATATTAAGTGAGCGGTTTTGCCTATTATGATATAACAATGATATTGAGTGAGCGGTCTTGTCTATTATGATATAACAATGATATTGAGTGAGCGGTCTTGTCTATTATGATATAACAATGGTATTGGGTGAACGGTCTTGTCTATGTCATATAACAATGATATTGAGTGAGCAGTCTTGTCTATGTCATATAACAATGATATTGAGTGAGCGGTCTTGTCTATTATGATATAACAATGGTCTTAAGTGAGCGGTCTTGTCTATTATGATATAACAATGGTATTGAGTGAGTGGTCTTGTCTATGTCATATAACAATGATATTGAGTGAGCGGTCTTGTCTATATCATATAACAATGATATTGAGTGAGCGGTCTTGTCTATTATGATATAACAATAATATTGAGTGAGCGGTCTTGTCTATTATGATATAACAATGGTATTGAGTGAGTGGTCTTGTCTATGTCATATAACAATGATATTGAGCGAGCGTTCTTGTCTATGTCATATAACAATGATATTGAGCGAGCGGTCTTGTCTATTATCATATAACAATAGTATTGAGTGAGCGGTCTTGTCTTTTATCATAAAACAATGATATTGAGTGAGCGGTCTTGTCTATGTCATATAACAATGATATTGAGTGAGCGGTCTTGTCTATTATGATATAACAATGGTCTTAAGTGAGCGGTCTTGTCTATTATGATATAACAATGGTATTGAGTGAGTGGTCTTGTCTATGTCATATAACAATGATATTGAGTGAGCGGTCTTGTCTATATCATATAACAATGATATTGAGTGAGCGGTCTTGTCTATTATGATATAACAATAGTATTGAGTGAGCGGTCTTGTCTATTATGATATTACAATAGTATTGAGTGAGTGGTCTTGTCTATGTCATATAACAATGATATTGAGCGAGCGTTCTTGTCTATGTCATATAACAATGATATTGAGCGAGCGGTCTTGTCTATGTCATATAACAATGCTATTGAGTGAGCGTTCTTGTCTATGTCATATAACAATGATATTGAGTGAACGGTCTTGTCTATTATGATATAACAATGATATTGAGTGAGCGGTCTTGTCTATGTCATATAACAATGATATTGAGTGAGCGGTCTTGTCTTTTATCATATAGCAATGATATTGAGTGAACGTTCTTGTCTATGTCATATAACAATGATATTGAGCGAACGGTCTTGTCTTTTATCATATAACAATGATATTGAGTGAGCGTTCTTGTCAATGTCATATAACAATGATATTGAGTGAGCGGTCTTGTCTATGTCATATAACAATGATATTGAGTGAGCGGTCTTGTCTATATCATATAACAATGATATTGAGTGAGCGGTCTTGTCTATGTCATATAACAATGATATTGAGTGAGCGGTCTTGTCTATGTCATATAACAATGATATTGAGCGAGCGGTCTTGTCTATGTCATATAACAATGATATTGAGTGAGTGGTCTTGTCTATGTCATATAACAATGATATTGAGTGAGCGGTCTTGTCTATGTCATATAACAATGATATTGAGTGAGCGGTCTTGTCTATGTCATATAACAATGATATTGAGTGAGCGTTCTTGTCTATTTCATATAACAATGATATTGAGTGAGCGGTCTTGTCTATTATGATATAACAATGATATTGAGTGAGCAGTCTTGTCTATGTCATATAACAATGATATTGAGTGAGCGGTCTTGTCTTTTATCATATAACAATGATATTGAGTGAGCGTTCTTGTCTATGTCATATAACAATGATATTGAGCGAACGGTCTTGTCTTTTATCATATAACAATGATATTGAGTGAGCGTTCTTGTCAATGTCATATAACAATAATATTGAGTGAGCGGTCTTGTCTATGTCATATAACAATGATATTGAGTGAGCGGTCTTGTCTATGTCATATAACAATGATATTGAGTGAGCAGTCTTGTCTATGTCATATAACAATGATATTGAGTGAGCGGTCTTGTCTTTTATCATATAACAATGATATTGAGTGAGCGTTCTTGTCTATGTCATATAACAATGATATTGAGTGAGCGTTCTTGTCTATGTCATATAACAATGATATTGAGTGAGCGGTCTTGTCTATGTCATATAACAATGATATTGAATGAGTGGTCTTGTCTATGTCATATAACAATGATATTGAGTGAGCGGTCTTGTCTATGTCATATAACAATGATATTGAGTGAGCGGTCTTGTCTATGTCATATAACAATGATATTGAGTGAGCGGTCTTGTCTATGTCATATAACAATGATATTGAGTGAGCGGTCTTGTCTATGTCATATAACAATGATATTGAGTGAGCGGTGTTGTCTATGTCATATAACAATGATATTGAGTGAGCGGTCTTGTCTATGTCATATAACAATGATATTGAGTGAGCGGTCTTGTCTATGTCATATAACAATGACATTGAGTGAGCGGTCTTGTCTATGTCATATAACAATGACATTGAGTGAGCGGTCTTGTCTATGTCTTGCAAGTGTATCGATTTTGTCTCTGTTTCTATAATTTCTCGATTATATTCTGAAACTATTAAAGAATTATATGACACAAGTTATATATATTATCCTGTTATCGTGTTATTTTGAGTACTAATCAAGGGAACCAATATATTTCCATGGATAGCCATGGACCTAACAAAGCTTTTCTAGTACCTGATTCATGTAGAGTGCAGTATAAGAGCGGATGCGATAGAGAATACCATTGCCAACGATTATGACGTTTTTTGCCGCTTTTGTAGTTAATATGGCAGTAGCTTGGGCCCTTTGACATTTCAGGATAAACACAATATACTTACGTTGTTGGTAATTTTTATTTTATTTTGCTAATACTCGAATATAGTGTACCTTGCACGAAAATCTGGATTAAGAACAGTTGCTCCTAGAGGATTAGCAAGTATATATTTGCCTAAAAACAATGGTACCTCCATGCAATCGTTATTGTAATTGGCAGTTAAAGAAGCATATAATTAAATAAACGTGCATATTGGAGACATTTGTTTAATTAGTTGAGAAAACGAAAGTCCATATGAACCACGTAGTGATAATTGCGTATGAGACATACCACTCCATGTCATTATTATAAGCCATAGATTATCCATGCAACAATGAAAATATTGATCACCGTTGCAGAGATTATTTCATTTTGTATCAAGATGCAATTTCTTTTCTTTATGTTAGACTAACAGTCCTGTAATATGTTAAAAGGTGATTTTTTTCATATTTGTTGTATTTTATTTTATTAGAGGAAATATATAGTAATTGTGTTATATTTTGCTCAAAATAACTATCATAGTAATGATATAGTATCTTTATATTTCCGTTCATGTTTATTTCCTGGATTCAGCATTATTTCTGTTTAATACTTTCATCTGTATATGACTAAGATTAAACAGAGAAGCAGATCAATATGAGATGCTTTATACCCGTGGTAATTGCATCTGTTTTATCCATCTGACGAAAATGTAACTTATTTAAGATGAATTTAGTAACCTTATGCGCTTTTGGGTTTTTTTGTTGTTGTTTTTTTGTTTTTTTCATTTTATATATTTGTTTTGCTATCAATCTGTATATTAGACTTTTTGGCTTATTTCCTCCCAAAGACATTTAACTTTTTACCCTTCTAATCTTCGAATTAACTTTAACAAGAATGTATACAAAGAAACGTTTAACGAAACCAAAGGGTAATTAGAAAAAAGCGTTAGAACAAAAAGACGAACAATGGTTCAAAAATACTACTCAGAAAACTAAAAATTGAGCAACATGTTGAAAACCGGGGAGGAACTGATGTGATCCTATAGATGCACACTGTCTGCAGAAGAAATTGTATTTCTTTAAAGCCCTGGATTTTCTTTATATTTTTCCAAAGCGCATTGTTTAGCTGGATTCAGAAATCAATGAAGTTATTCAAAAGTTCTAATACTACGTAATTATATATTTTCCATGTTGATGATAATTATGCATCATAAATATTATCATTATATAAAATTAGTATAATAATTTTGACAAAAATAAAATAAAACGTCAATAAGTAATCTAGGTTTAAATAGTTTATCGTCCATTTATTGGGAATGCAAATGAAAGAAGAAGACACAAAATCTAAATTACGCCTTAGTTAACCAACCATGTTCTGTCTTCATCTACATCAAACTTTTAAACAGGAATTTTTAAAGTTCTCGTTATCGGCAATTCCATCAAGTTCAAACCGAAGGGGCAATTAACACACACACACACGCATACGCACACACACACACACACACACACACACACACTTCAACATCTAATATACCGAGGATAAGTTAGCAGAATGTGATGAATTCAGGTTTTGACAACCCGCTTGTGCAGCAAGTGTGGCGCATTAACATCAGCTAACTTCCTGTTTCTCAAGCGTTCAAGCAAAACGTCGGATTCACAATTATTTCTGTTACCCCCAGATATAACAATTGTATGATTGCAACGGGTAATCACAATAATACAAACATTTATTGATGATGTAATATTGGGTTTAGGGTAATGGTGTTTACCGCAACCTTTAACACTATATCAGTTACATCGCGGCGGTCAGTTGTATTGGTGGAGGAAACAGGCGTAATGGGGGAGATAAAATAATCACTTTTATAAACATATGTTGGAATACCACTAGTGTGTCAGGAGTTGTTTGTCATTCCAGTGTTCACCTTTGGTATTAGTGGGGTTGGTGTTACTCATCCTTTAAGTTTATAGTTATGTAGATCATTCTTTCTTTTGTCCTTTTACTTTTAACAATTGCATTGTCTTTTTCGATTTACGGCTTCTGATTACCCATTTGGTGTCATCATTTCTCGGGAACTTTTCATTACCCCGATCGAGATGGATTAGCGCAAAAATATCAAATTAGCCATTTTCTTAAAGACATAGTATTTTTTTTCCATTTTCTAAATCAGCATTAAAAACTTAGATAATTGAAAAAAGGGAATAAAATAAATAAATTCGGTGGTCAAAATGTATAAAGCCATATTTAACAACACATAATTAAAAACGTTAATATTTACGCTAGATATCAAACAATATATTTTTTTTATTAAAATAAGGAAAACAAATCATAACGTGTTGAAGGAAATTTCCATAGCGTAGCATAGACAATTCACATTGAACCACAACACATGACTTATGCACATTATGTTAAAAGCGACCTTTCAATCTTAAAATCGTATACTAATTTTTTCCATTCCTCAACCTTTTATTCATAAATAACTAATTAGCTATATGCACTAAGGTCTTTACTGCCTAATTAGTGTTTTTTTAATTGAACCACGTACTAAAAAACTTATATTCAGTCTTACAGGAATCATAAAATAAACTGTTTGGAAACAAAATTAAAAAAAAAAAATGATCACATGTATATTAATGCCCCCTCACGTTTTTCGTTCCTTGAATCATATACCCTATTTCGTTCATATGTCTAATTTCACCCCGCTAAAGGTAAGGTTTATGTTTTATGATGTTTAATGCCACTTTCAACAATATTTCAGCTATATCGTGGAGGTCAGTTTTATTGATGGAGGGAACAGGAGTAGCCGGAGAAAACCATCGACCTGTGGCAAGTCACTGACAAACTTTATCAGATAATGTCGTACACCTCGCCCCGAGGGTCAGCAATTTGACTAAAAGATGGAGCAACATGAAACCAATTAAATCCGAGGTGAACTCGTGTGCACCGAAAGTGCAAGCAGTTCCTGCTACTCGTCGTGTTACTCTTGTGAACTTCTTATCGTCATTAAAACTTTCGAACAGCAATTACTTGAAAATATAAAAATAATAGTATCACGACGGATGCCACTAGTTATTCTAATTTAAAAATACAGATATAATCCAAACGAGCTTGCCGTTCCATTAGCCAATAACATATAAAGTAGCAATTAACGTAGAACACGAGCAAATTCATTCATGCATAAAATATCTTGCAAGAAACTATCTCTAAAAAGATTAGGAATAGGTTCTGCGGATGCGATATTTATTTAGTCGATCATTACAAAAGCAATTATATGTCACGCTTAAAATTTGCTTACGTAATTCATCATTTAAGTGTTTCAGCATGGTTGTAAGATCTCCATATTAAATGCGGGTCTACACCAAGAGTAATAAAAGCAATTGCCAAGTTCGATCACAGACTGTGTTCTATAATATATAACTAGGAGTGTTTGAAGATAACAAAGGGGTAATCAGAATGAGTAAATCGATGAAGGACAGACAACACAATGATCAAAAAGGACAAACAACGATCTACAAAACACTGCACAACTAAATAAAGATCGCGCAACACGAACTCAGGTGCTCCGAAAGTGTAAGCTGTTCCTGTTCCACTAGTGATATCCGTCGTGTTACTCTATTTACAAAGATGGTGATAACTAATGCATAAGGAAATGACCGAAAATTGCATACGACATAATTCCATCTACTCGTGCCTTTGTAAAGGTAGATTTTTAAATGATGTTTTCTATTTATTTTATTTTAATTTGGTAGACAATTTTCTCTTTCTTTCTTCCACCATTGATGCATTCGGGCGTTTTCAAGAAAAAAAACACTGTCTCACATATGTTAAGAACAAATTAAAAAGATGCTCGAAGACTCGGTATTTATAGTTTTCAACGAACAATTTACTTTCAACAATGTTTCGATTATCAATTGTTTGAGCGTGAATGTTACTTGAAAAATATAGATCTATATAATCCCACGCTTGTTATTATTATTGTTGATCACACCTATTATCTCTAAAGGAGGAGAAGTTACTTAGCGGGCAATAATAAAAGTCTAACATTGCAGTTCTCAGTGGTGTAATCACATTTTCTTATGAACGAATTATTATAACATCAGATTAAATATTAAAAAAACGATATTTTTCCTACGATTTGTAATCATTTTTTTTCACTCTTTCTACGATTGTTTTTTCTTAGATTTTAAAATTGTTACGACAGTATACTATTTTTTCTTTTTCTTTTTATTTCCGGAAATGATCGGTTTATATAATTCTTGCTGTATATCACTTGGAGTCGTCCAATTTCCCGTCCTTTTTACAGAATAAATACTGTACATCCCTCCATGAAAAAAGATTTCCATACTTTTGATATTGCTACCATTCTATATTACATATTATCGACGATCTAAATGTAATTCTTCCTCTGGTAACTATCGAATTAGCAATATCACCCACGACATTGATGTAAATAAACGTTAGAGAATACCGAAGGGACAATCAAAAATGGACAATCCAGAGAAACTGGCTACAAAGGGAACACAAGACGAAGAAAAACACAAAACATTATGTGTTGGACAATACTAAGCGCCAGCAAGTACAAATAACGTAAATAAAACTACAAACAACTGGTGGTAAAGACAGACCGAACATCGTGTGTATGCGGAAATCGTAACGAACATCACAACACCAAACTGAGTACGTAAAAAGCAACGCAAAAAAAAAAGAAAAGAAAAAGACGAATAGCAATACTGACCAAAAAAACCTGAGGGTGAACCATAGATCTGGCGAAGGGTAAGAAGTTCTTGTTTCTTATAAGATACCCGTTATTTCTTATAAGATACCCGTTATTTCTTATAAGATATCCGTTATTTCTTATAAGATACCCGTTATTTCTTATAAGATACCCGTTATTTCTTATAAGATACCCGTTATTTCTTATAAGATACCCGTTATTTCTTATAAGATATCCGTTATTTCTTATAAGATACCCGTTATTTCTTATAAGATATCCGTTATTTCTTATAAGATATCCGTTAGATATCCGTTATTTCTTATAAGATACCCGTTATTTCTTATAAGATACCCGTTATTTCTTATAAGATACCCGTTATTTCTTATAAGATACCCGTTATTTCTTATAAGATACCCGTTATTTCTTATAAGATATCCGTTATTTCTTATAAGATACCCGTTATTTCTTATAAGATATCCGTTAGATATCCGTTATTTCTTATAAGATACCCGTTATTTCTTATAAGATACCCGTTATTTCTTATAAGATATCCGTTATTTCTTATAAGATACCCGTTATTTCTTATAAGATACCCGTTATTTCTTATAAGATATCCGTTATTTCTTATAAGATATCGTTAGATATCCGTTATTTCTTATAAGATACCCGTTATTTCTTATAAGATACCCGTTATTTCTTATAAGATACCCGTTATTTCTTATAAGATACCCGTTATTTCTTATAAGATATCCGTTATTTCTTATAAGATACCCGTTATTTCTTATAAGATATCCGTTATTTCTTATAAGATATCCGTTAGATATCCGTTATTTCTTATAAGATACCCCTTATTTCTTATAAGATACCCGTTATTTCTTATAAGATATCCGTTATTTCTTATAAGATACCCGTTATTTCTTATAAGATACCCGTTATTTCTTATAAGATATCCGTTATTTCTTATAAGATATCCGTTAGATATCCGTTATTTCTTATAAGATACCCGTTATTTCTTATAAGATACCCGTTATTTCTTATAAGATACCCGTTATTTCTTATAAGATATCCGTTAGATATCCGCTATTTCTTATAAGATACCCGTTATTTCTTATAAGATACCCGTTATTTCTTATAAGATACCCGTTATTTCTTATAAGATATCCGTTATTTCTTATAAGATACCCGTTATTTCTTATAAGATACCCGTTATTTCTTATAAGATATCCGTTATTTCTTATAAGATATCCGTTAGATATCCGTTATTTCTTATAAGATACCCGTTATTTCTTATAAGATACCCGTTATTTCTTATAAGATACCCGTTATTTCTTATAAGATATCCGTTATTTCTTATAAGATATCCGTTAGATATCCGTTATTTCTTATAAGATATCCGTTAGATATCCGTTATTTCTTATAAGATACCCGTTATTTCTTATAAGATACCCGTTATTTCTTATAAGATACCCGTTATTTCTTATAAGATATCCGTTATTTCTTATAAGATACCCGTTATTTCTTATAAGATACCCGTTATTTCTTATAAGATATCCGTTATTTCTTATAAGATATCCGTTAGATATCCGTTATTTCTTATAAGATACCCGTTATTTCTTATAAGATACCCGTTATTTCTTATAAGATATCCGTTATTTCTTATAAGATACCCGTTATTTCTTATAAGATATCCGTTATTTCTTATAAGATACCCGTTATTCCTTATAAGATACCCGTTATTTCTTATAAGATACCCGTTATTTCTTATAAGATATCCGTTATTTCTTATAAGATACCCGTTATTTCTTATAAGATACCCGTTATTTCTTATAAGATATCCGTTATTTCTTATAAGATATCGTTATATATCCGTTATTTCTTATAAGATACCCGTTATTTCTTATAAGATACCCGTTATTTCTTATAAGATACCCGTTATTTCTTATAAGATACCCGTTATTTCTTATAAGATATCCGTTATTTCTTATAAGATACCCGTTATTTCTTATAAAATATCCGTTATTTCTTATAAGATATCCGTTAGATATCCGTTATTTCTTATAAGATACCCGTTATTTCTTATAAGATACCCGTTATTTCTTATAATATATCCGTTATTTCTTATAAGATATCCGTTATTTCTTATAAGATACCCGTTATTTCTTATAAGATATCCGTTATTTCTTATAAGATATCCGTTAGATATCCGTTATTTCTTATAAGATACCCGTTATTTCTTATAAGATACCCGTTATTTCTTATAAGATACCCGTTATTTCTTATAAGATATCCGTTATTTCTTATAAGATACCCGTTATTTCTTATAAGATATCCGTTATTTCTTATAAGATATCCGTTAGATATCCGCTATTTCTTATAAGATACCCGTTATTTCTTATAAGATACCCGTTATTTCTTATAAGATACCCGTTATTTCTTATAAGATATCCGTTAGATATCCGTTATTTCTTATAAGATACCCGTTATTTCTTATAAGATACCCGTTATTTCTTATAAGATATCCGTTATTTCTTATAAGATACCCGTTATTTCTTATAAGATACCCGTTATTTCTTATAAGATATCCGTTATTTCTTATAAGATACCCGTTATTTCTTATAAGATACCCGTTATTTCTTATAAGATATCCGTTATTTCTTATAAGATATCCGTTAGATATCCGTTATTTCTTATAAGATACCCGTTATTTCTTATAAGATATCCGTTAGATATCCGTTATTTCTTATAAGATACCCGTTATTTCTTATAAGATACCCGTTATTTCTTATAAGATACCCGCTATTTCTTATAAGATATCCGTTATTTCTTATAAGATACCCGTTATTTCTTATAAGATACCCATTATTTTTTATAAGATACCCGTTATTTCCGATAAGATACCCGTTATTTCTTATAAGATATCCGTTATTTCTTATAAGATACCCGTTATTTCTTATAAGATATCCGCTATTTCTGATAAGGTACCCGTTATTTCTTATAAGATACCCGTTATTTCTTATAAGATACCCGTTATTTCTTATAAGATACCCATTATTTCTTATAAGATATCCGTTAGATATCCGTTATTTCTTATAAGATACCCGTTATTTCTTATAAGATATCCGCTATTTCTGATAAGATACCCGTTATTTCTTATAAGATACCCGTTATTTCTTATAAGATACCCGTTATTTCTTATAAGATGCCCATTATTTCTTATAAGATACCCGTTATTTCTTATAAGATACCCGTTATTTCTTATAAGATACCCGTTATTTCTTATAATATACCCTTATTTCTTATAAGATATCCATTATTTCTTATAAGATATCCGTTATTTCTTATAAGATACCCGTTATTTCTGATAAGATACCCGTTATTTCTTATAAGATACCCGTTATTTCTTATAAGATATCCGCTATTTCTGATAAGATATCCGTTATTTCTTATAAGATACCCGTTATTTCTGATAAGATACCCGTTATTTCTTATAAGATACCCGTTATTTCTTATAAGATATCCGTTATTTCTGATAAGATACCCGTTATTTCTTATAAGATACCCGTTATTTTCAAAAGATAGAAATCCTTCAAAAGCGATGATGATAAGCAAACAACAAATGTGTCATGAGAGGATTTAATTTTATCACTTTCTGAGTGATGCCTCAAAATACGAGTATATCCATAAACCACCAAGGTTAACTCGGAAAGTTGTATTTAATCTAGTAGTCTAAGGTAAGGGTTAAGGTGTTCAACGCCACTTTCAGCATTATTTCAGTTATATCGTGGCGGTCAGTTTTATAATATTTCATTATATATATAATGATCATAGATATGCACTTTGTGGTCGAGATTCCATACAAAACAATGTATCATACCATCAATAAAAGCCATCTTCTATTACATACATCGGGTACTATTATTTGTACATCAACGTGATGAGGCTTAAATATTATGGCTAAGATCAGAAAGAAGTGCGATTGGTTTTTACCTTAAACGGGACAGTTTAGATAGTAACTTTTGTTAGTCTTTTTTTCGGGTATTCCGGTTTCTGTTACTTCTAATTGTGATAGAGCTGACCAATAATTGCCTACAAATGTAAAAAGGATCAATTCCAACAATTATTTATGGTGTGATTATATGTGTGTTGCCGTCCCAGTTCTAATTATCAAGAGGCCGTTGGGATCCCATTAACCAGCTTCACACAGCAACACTACAATTGTGTCCTGTCCCAAGCCAGTACCTGAATTTCCAAATGTCATACTAGTATGTAGTGGACCTTTTTCATGTTCAATGACTGGAAGTGATAGATGACTGTTCTTTTGGTTGATATTGGTGGAATTGTTGAACTTCACTGTTTAAGGTTTCTTTTCACAATTAATAGACTCAATGTATTATTAGAAAACTCCAGCGTTACAAATCTTTTAGAGAAATACAAATAAATACAACAGTGTCGGAACTGATAAAAATCTAATCGAAAAATCGTATAAGAAAAGGTAAACTTGATATCCGTAACACATATACTTATATATGAGCGCTCAAGTTCCTGTCTAATTACAGACACTTCAATAAAAAAAAAGTGGCGGGGTTAAAATAGTTTCACGAGTCCAAACCTCCTCTCTTAGGGAAACGATGCGGTCAAGTGTTTTCAACATGTGCATAAAAATGTCAACTCTCACATATAATTGAGTGAGCAGTGTTGATCTAAAGAACATCGAATCATAACTCTGAACTTTATACATACCATATCTTAATGTATTAAATCTGTGAAAGAGAAACGATGTTCTTAGCCCATTCAAACATTAGATAATATAAATCGCCACCGAAAGATATAATATGGAAACAATTGGCAAGTCGGAACCTAAATCTATTTAATTTGTACGAATCTATGTTGCCGACTAGATGACCTACATAGGTAATAACCAACTTACTACGAATGTCCTCATAATAAAACAAAACAATCTCACATTAAGTCAGTCGTTTAGACGTCGTATTAAATCCAAGCGTTTCGATCAAATCCTTTTGTAGTGTTGCTGTATTCCTGATCTATTGTCTGAAGAAAACAGATAAGAACACAATGCTGTATCAGACATGGAAGTGCTCATTCAAACAGACATTTCAATTATATTGTCTTTACATGTCTAAATGATGGATAGTTAAAAATGTTTTAGCAAATTGCTGTTTAATTAGAATGTACTGCAAATCTTCCTTTGAACTCAATAACAGCAACGCATTTTGGTGTGATTGTTTTTAAAAAAATTTCTTCGAGAATTGGATTAACAGCAATGCATTTTGGTGTGAAAGTTTTAATTTTTATTTTCCAGAATTGGTTTAACAGGTTTTATTTTAATATCAAATTGTGCCTTGATAAAGCTGACAAATTGCTGAGTTGGCGTTAAACAAACAATCACTCACTCACTCTTAAATATCAAATTGAGCACATATATGTTTACTTCTATTACAACGACACTAATCTCCAGGAAGTAAACATATAAATCAAATAAATACTAATAATACTGTTTACTTGTATTAAAAGTAAAATCAAAAGAATATATTTCATCGCGGGATGCGAAATAGTAATGGTCAGAATATGTATCTTATAACGTGTGGTCGCTTTTAGTCTAGATATCAAGAGGAGCATAGTGGGATCATATTGGCGCCTTCTACAATTAAAACCAGTATCGTATCGTTATTGCCATTGTAATCTTCAAAAATATTTCTTGATGTTTGCTAGAAATAACGGGCCATAATTTACTTTTAAGTCACTCACTTTTCCGCATAAAAACTATGTTCTGTTCGTCTTTACCTCCAGTTGTTTGTAGGATGTCTTTTTTTACGTTATTTGTGTTTGTTTGCATAAAGAGGTTTTCACCGCGTATGTGTTGTGTTATGCTTTGCTTTTCTTCGTCTTTTGTATCATATGCTGCCAATTTCTCTGGATTGTCCAATTTTGACTGCCCTTTCTGTATTCTCTAACATGTATTCACACACTTAGCTTATTACTGCAAAGGAATAAATGCATCATGAAACATTGAAAAAGACATCCTTTATGATCCTTCATGTAAATTAGTTTTTTAAGAATGTCACACTTCTTGCAAGTAAAATTCAGCTTTCAGCAGCTTCTGATAAGCAATAGCTTAAAATATTTTTTTTCAGATTGGTCGTTGCTGGTACGTTGTAGGCCAATACTTTCATTGTGACAATCAACACTTGAGTTTTAAGCAATTTCATTTGCAATAATACGAATGAACCTCATGGTGTATAAGTCAAACCGTTCTGTTATTTATTGTTGCATAATGTTCAGTGATGCATTGGAGAAAGGAAACACTTTTGTTGTTTTGTTTTTATTATTGGTGATATACATAGAGTTAACAAAATAAACAACCGCATCGGTGGTGTAATAGTTAGCATGCTTGCATCGAGTGCGGCAAACCAAATTATAAAATTGGTATGTGTTGCTTCTCCACTAAGCACGCAGCATTAAGGAGAAAGAGCAAAGACTGGTTGGCTCGGAATCAGGATAATGTGTCCGAGTGGGGCGACATGTCTATCCGCGGACTGTTGTTTCAGTGAGCTAGCACTATAAAAATCCAGCTAAGCGTGTTGGTCTAGTGCAAAACGGACCTCATCATCATTTCATTGAAAATTATTTCTGCGTAGCAAACATGACAATAAAAATTGTTCTCACCATCATATAGCTTACAAATTGGTGAGTCAAGGGAGATACGAAATGTCAGATTAAATCGTGATATTGACCATAATTCGGCTTGAATGAATCTTAGTTAAGGTACACATGTATAATATAGTTTGTATCCTTGAACAAACAATTTATTTGAAGCATGTAGGTGTCCTGTTAATTAGGAATAACATATAAACTGGAAAAACCCAGTCCCAATATACCGGATTATAATTGCTTTGAAAAAATAGGAATTAAACGATGGAAAACTATAATAAGGTTTATATTTACCTTGAGCTAAATCAATATATTTACTTGTACCGTTTTCTTGTAAAAACATTGTTTAATAAACTTTATATTGTTTTATCACGTTGTTCAATGTTGGTAGCGGTATAATTATGATAAGTTGTTAAGGTATGGGAACAGACATGGGATTGGGAATCCTAATTCGACCCATTACAAATCACAAATGATCCGATTTGTAAAATACACTGACTTTGTAAACCGCTGGTAGAATAACATTGCCCTCTAACGATTTACGAACGTACGAGCTAATCTAATCATTCGTACATGAGATCAAGCCCATAATATACAGTAATCCAGGTGTGAACGCTAACCACTACACCGTCGAGGCCTCCTGATCATATTTGCAGACTATATTGTGAAATCTGGACGAAGAACAGCAAATAATCTGCGTTTCTTATAGTTCTTTTAGAGACGCACGTTAGTATTGTTCGTGTGTGACACACGCTCCTGTCATTCATATATAGACACATGTTCTTATCGTTCGTATATATGCACGATAATATCGTTCCTTTTAAGGGAACGCTGATGTCCGGATATAGTGTGACACTATCACGTTACATCATTACATGCTTGATTTTAAAAATAACTGATTGTAGACAGAAATATCTAGACCATACCGATTAGAATTTACATTTAGTTTTAAATTAAGAATATATTCAAAGACAAAATAGATAAAAAAATATGTATAGTTTACTTATACAAATCCAACTAACACCATGCAGTATTGTCGACTATTAGAATTTAAGCAATATTTATTTATTTATTTATTTATTTATTTATTTATTTATTTATTTATTTATTTATTTATTTATTTATTTATTTATTTATTTATTTATTTATTTTCATTTTTTTTTATTTCCTTTTATTTTTTTTCCATTCATCTATGAAAAATGAAATGACAGCACACAAAAATTGCACTTTTACATATTGCGAGTTTACTATTATTTAGTCTCAGGCAAACAGTAACAAGTACATGTATTATTTATTTGCAGACAAAAAAGGTACATAACGATTACTTCAACAGGAAACAACTAGTAAAATCGATACTCTTAACACAACTATTACCGCTCACTGACCTGCCTTAACATAAGCATTTCAAAAAAAAGTAGGGGGATTAAATTAGTTATATGGCCACAAATCTCCACCGAAATGATGAGGTCATGCAAGTGTTTTAACATGTGATTATGCCAACCTTCACAGATAACTATAACGAACATTTTTATTTCACAAATATCTTCCAAATTTTCAACAGCAAAACAAAATAATAAGATCCATGAAGTATCAAAAATAGAGTATGAAAACGAACTCGCTAGTCATATACATACGAACAAAAGAAATATACAAGACGGACGAAAAGGGGGCGTATGACACTCGATATACGAACAAAAACGTGATGCAATTTTACTCTTGGGGATTTAAGTTCGAAATATGTGATATCTCTCTATGTGTTTAAATCCTTGTTAGGATATTGCTGGTACGACTTATTAGATTACAGAAATATATCATTATTAGTGATTGATTGTTGTTTAACGCCAAATGACCAATATTTCAGCTATATCATAACAATAAAAATTACATTTCAATGAGATGATGATAATGATGTTCGCTTTACACTAGATCAAAACGCTTAGTTGGATTTGTATATTGCTAGCTCACTGAAACAACAGTCAGTCCAAGAGACGTGTCACTCTACTCGGACACATTATCCTGATTCTGAGCACTTACTCCTTAATGTTGCGTGCTCAGTGGACAAGAAGCAAATACCAACTTTAGAATCTTTGGTTTAACACAACCGGGACTCGAACCCACGATCGAGGCGAGCATTATGGTTTAGGTTTAGGTGTATGGTGTTTAACGTCATTTTCATCAATACTTCAGTTATATCGTGGCGTTCAATTGTATTGGTATAGAGGAAACCAGAGTACCGGGAGAAAATCAAGTCACTGACAAACTTTATCACTTTTGTTGTATCGTGTATACACCGCCATGAACGGGGTTCGAACTCACAACTTTACTGGTGATAGGCACTGATTGCACAGTATTTCAAATACAAAGAAATACCCATATGGTATTTTAAATCATTTTTTTTTAATATTCATTTTGGTTCAAACTTGTCTAATTGCAATTCTTGTTGGGTGTTTTAAATGAATTAAATCTCTGCATGTAGGAACATAAACTCTAAGAAACAAAATCCCTGTTGTAGATTTAATGGTAATTATTGTCATGTTTGCTACGCAGAAATAATTTGAGAATAAATTGTGCATTTCAAGGGTAAACCTGACATTTATTGATTAATAGTATGTGTTAATTAAAATATACCTCCTCTGAGATTATTCTATAAGCTTAAGACACATTTACTACTCCTTTAGACAGTTTATTATCATATGATCATTCACGTCGTTTTATAGTACAACATTGCTAAATTACAATGATTTGCTTTGGTATATGGTGCTTAACGCCACATTCAACAATATTTCAGTTATATCGTGGTGGTCAGTTTTATTGTTGGAGGAAAACGCAGTACCCGGAGAAAACCCCCGACTTGTCGCAAGTCACTGACAAACGTTATCACATAATGTTGTATCAAATACACCTTCTTACAAAGGGAAAGTCAAAACTCATAACGAGGTTTGAACTTACAACTTTAGTGATGATAGGCACTAATTGCACATGTTATTGTAAATTCAACTACCATACGATCACGGCCACGACGACCCCTATGTTACAAAGACATATATACAAACAAACTGTACTTAGACCCTTTGACTTTTAGGTAAGGGGTATATTTTCTAAGCAAATATTTGTCTTCCTATTTTATAGATAAAAAGTATATTGACTTGAAAGATGAAAAACAAAATATATTTTGACCCAGAAGTTTTCAACCAGAAATGTTTACTGAAATATCTAGCAAATACTACAGTCAAACCTGCCTTAAAGGGCACCTCTATATAACAAATCACTGTCTATAAAGGGCAGCCTCATATTTCCCATTGATGAATAGTGTCTATAATTGTAACCTGTATATAAAGGGCACCTGCTTATAAAGGCCACATTTTCAGGTTCCCTTGAGTGCCCTTTATACACAGGTTTGACTGTACATTAAAAACTAAATGTAATGCTAGAAGTGCGCCCGGAAAAACGGGGTGGGGTGTGAACTCATGTTTATGTGTTCCGGTAGGATAAGAAGTTCCTGTTCCACTAGTACTTGTTCATCTTGTGTCTTGTGATTTATTCAATAAAGTTGAAAGTTGAAAGTACTTGTTCATCTTGTCAAAATTTCGGTGGTAGCTGCCAAAACATGCCTGAATAGTCAAATCTATTTAATTTCTCAAAACTGTTTCAAATATCATCTGCATGTGTACCCACTATTAACATTAAAACTGCCATACAAAAATAATATTTTACGTGCGTAGAACTATCACCTTCCCATTATTTGCATGGCTCTCAACAACGTTTTTAAAAGTCTGCTTAATTTCAGTAAATATCTCCTTGTGAACGCTTTTATTAAATTACACTCATTAAGTTTGGTAGATAAAAAAACGAATATTAACCTCGATCATGCATCACAAGTGCTGCTTCACAACATTTGTCTGTAAGGAGAGAATTAGGCATCAAGTGTTCGCTTCGTTGTTTTAATTCTATAACAAGTCGTCCATTCTCTTCTACGACTTCTAAAACGCGAGAAAACTAATCGAAGTTTTTGACATTTTAATTTAACTAAAGCTAAAGAATAGTGAAATTAACAAATAGAAATGGACATGAGGTGTATATTACGACAGCTTCGTATTGATGGGATGGTAAGGGACGATAGACGTATAACAAAAATGTATTGACACCACTTAAAATTAACTTCATCAATGAACTGGGCGAGATATTCCATCTAAATAAAGACGACGTGTCGAGAAACAAATATACCAACTATCGCTTTTCCAACTAATAACGTTTTTAGAAGAGTTTGAAGGTACCAAAGGGATAATCAGAATTCGTAAATCGAAGAAAAACAGACAACACAATGACCAAAGGACAAAAGGACAAACAACGGTCTACAAAACAATGCACATTAAAGCTAAAGATCGTGTAACATGAAACCTCATTAAAACGCCGAGATGATCTCATTTGATCCGGAAGGGTAAGCAGTTCTTGCTACACTAGTGGCTATGCGTTCCGTGATAATATGTAATTTTGATATGAAAATTGAACACTATAAGATTTAAAATAAAAAAAAGGTTCAACATTAATGGACCGACCAATTAACTTTTTGTGCCCCTAAGTTTTTCATGAGGCAGGAATGTTTTTGTACATGGAAATTCGTTAATTTTTCTTCAAATACTATATTTTGTTTGCTGAAAACTACAGGGTTAGATCATTTATTTATATTGCTTTGCATATTTCAGAACAACACACACACAGTTAAATGGTAATTCCCGAATAGTACGGAAGGTGGCTAAACGCAAAAAGAGCAATTATTCTCTTAATTTGCAAAAGACCCCTATGCATATGATACATACAAAATGTATATGATATAAATTTTCAGAAGTATGATGCTTTTCTAGAAGTGTGAAAGATTGTACCTCATTAACGGCGTTAATCCACGTTAATAGAAGACCTAAATTTGGATCATTGTTTGTCCTTTTTCTGTTGGCCATTTCACTGACTTTCCTTCTTCAACATACAGCTTCCGACTACCCCTTTGAGGTCTTCGAAATTTTCCTAAAATACGCCTTGGATTTTTCATAGATTGATCGTAATTCATATTGCTTTTTGCTTTTCATTTTAATGAGTTGTAATGAGTGTAAACATTCAATGTAATGGAACCATACTTGAAGTCATAATTACCCACGAGGGTTAAAGAAATAGAGTATCATGGCAATATCAAAAATACCAAGAGAGATATTTAGTATTTCGTATGAATCATCCCATTACATTCTGAGGACGGAGCGGAGTGACTTACTATTAGAGAATGTCAAGCTTTTTGAAGTAGACGACAAACTATATCACTCCCCGGAAAAAATTAATAAAAAGTAGATGTAAAATTTACTGCGCACGATGTGTTTCTGGAATAAACTTCATTATTATACTGCAAGACTGGCATGTGACTGGACAACTTTGTCGTCTGTCAGTCATGTTAGTAAACGTATATGAAGGAGCGGCTTATCCATAATAAGAGATATCACTCATGACATCAAGCAATGATGTTACAGCGGTGGAAGTGGTTGACGTCGGATACCCATAATCCTTTGCGTGGTGATTGAAACTATAGATGTTTTAATGAGCAACAGTTTGTTCATAGTGGTGGTCCGTTTCAATGCGAAATTTCCGGATCAAATTCACCATCTTCGCGTTTACCTATGGAATTCGACTCCTCCGTCCATTGAACGGTTCAACTGACATACTTTTTCCATTAATTTATCTGTGCTTTACATTCTGGTCTATTGCTTGTTAACATGTTCTTGTCAAGAATATAACTGCAAGTCCGACAATATGAAGTTAAATAACAATCATACCCTACTACAAATGAAAAAAACAACTTGTATATTTCGCACTTTTCAACAATTGCATACGTCCTAAATTTGTACAGTAAAACATTTTTAAACCGGACTCTGAATAAAACGGGATCCTGTTGATACTGAACCCGGAATAAACGAGATCCTGTTAAAACCGAAACCGGAATAAATCGGGATCCTGTTTAAATCGAACTTTAAATAAAGGCCCAATGTGCAAAATTTTTGTTAATTTAACCTGTCTAAGCGGAAAACCTATGTATTGCGAACACAAAAGGTTGTCCCAAAGAGGTTCGGTTAAGACAGGTTTAACCGTATTACAAAAATTAGATTTGTTTATTCAAGTTGATAAGTATATATCTACATTTCTCATAATAAATCTAGTATATTTGTGTATTGTGAATTATTTATATAGAAGCTTCAAAAATAGCAATGTTAATGTTGTGTACCTGATGCAGATTCCTGCACGTGACACTGTTTTATTTACAATGTATGTTATATGTGTTTGTTAGAGCATATTGGTGTGCAATGTCTTGCTTATATGAGCTACATGGCGGGTGTGTTATAAGATAAATGATCTGCTTGTCCTTCGCAAACACCTGGATTCACCTCGGTGGCTTTTGGTGGGGTCCATGTTATTAATCTTTTAGTTTTCGGTGTTTTGTATTTTGTTTTGGTGTGCTTTTATATATATATATATATATACATGGATGATTCCACTATATGATTTAGGGCCAGCGGCCCCAAAATAATTGCAAGTAAATTAAAATTCCCAATTTGGAAAATAAAATACGGTATTATCGATATTTCTGGGAAATTTCCGTCAGCGATGCAGATTTTATACAATCCGGTGATTTAATCTTCAGAGTGCTTTATTCAACAGCGCTAATAACATAGCATTGTTTTACACATGGCTGCACATGGTTGAATACCGATGGAAAGTATGAAAGTATTTAATTTCTATGCACACTCATTTGATCAATGCCCAATGTCTAGATCGTGATAACAGTTACAGGTCATATGAATGTCTGGGTGCTCAATGAGTTAGGTAATTGGATTACCTAACAACTCATACAAGCCTATCCCCAATACGGCTTGGGTTCGCGTTCCGCTTTGTAAATTACAAAAAAGGTGCATTCGACTCGCAGCTGCAAGTGATAAAGTTTACCAGTTGCTTGCCCATGGTCGGTGGTTCTCTCTGGGTACTCCGGCTTCTTCCACCACTAAAACTGGTCGCCATGATATAGCTGAAATATTGCTGAAAGTGGCGTTAAGCACCAAAAATCAATCAATCAATCAATCGTAAAAGCAGATATACATGCACGTGTCTTAAAAATGAAAACATGCCGCTGATAACTGTTGCAACGTTTCTCTTAAAAGTTAAAAGCAGACACGTTTTCAATTCGCGAAGAACATGTTAACGAAGTCCATGCAGTGTTAGTCAATTGCCTCTGGAGACACTTTTTTGCTGAAATAGTAACACTGACGCCGTCTGACGGATTTATCATCACGATGTCCAGAGTCGCAAAATGAAGCTGGTTCTTGAGATGACTATCATGAGAATTTGTCAAAATGAAAGTCTTGTAAAAGCAGACTTTTTAACACTCATGGACTTTGATATAGTTGTATCCATCTAATTATTTTAAGCAAGTCTACAGACACTGCAACCTTAGCAGTACTAAGCGTTTAAAATATCGTATTCTGATTTTTAAAAAAATGATTAATTACAAAATTTCCCAATTTGCTAAAAAAAAAATCCCAATTCTGTGTAGGGGACCCATTTTAAAATAGCTGGAATCATCCAATGTTGCCAGTGTGTCTTGATTGTCCATTTCTGATTACCCCTTCGGTTTTCTCTCACGTCCGTATTTATTGCCACGTTCTGACAATAGCCTTCTCTACCATGTAGATATTACTGATAATCTAAATTAATACAACTCTATCGTTACTGATACAATCATAGGTACCTAATAAATCATATTTTTGCGAGTTTTAATTATTTATATACACATTTATTTTGTTTCTAAGTATAAAAAAAAATGTATGCTTTCGCAACAATTGTTTCCGAACATCCATTAATTTATAATGAGACACCGTGGAAATTTAATAAGACGTATCCGCTACATCAATTTCGCTGTAGTAGTCTGTACACATAAATCGTTCCTGTTTGACAAGATGATCAACGAAAATTAGTTCCTTGACTAAATTTAAATCCTAAGAGAAATTATGTGGTCTTAAATCATGTTTTTATATGATTTGTTCCTATCAGGGAAGAACAATAAACATTTTATTATTGGTAAAGTATCATACATATTTTCTGTTCATTGGATGTATCGCCATTTGAGCTACGAAATGGATTGAACAATAGTGCAATTTTCCAATTGAAAAGGAACCGACTGGTTATCGTACTCGTCTCGAGTCTGGCAGGGATCGAGAGTTCGAACCCCAAGTCGGGTTAAATCAAAGACTATGAAATAGGTATTTGGTGCTTCTTCGCTAAACACGATGTATTAATAAGTAAGAACAAATACTGTTTCAATATGCTATCAGTATAAAAATCGAACTAAGCGTGATGGTCTAATACAATGCGGACATCATTATCATTTCATCGAGTGTAACGTGTTATCGCAGTGATATATCTGAAATATTGTTCACTTGCCGTAAACAACTATAACTCATTCACATACTCAAATGAAAAACTGCTCACAATAACGAGCTTTAAGATACTTCGTCGGCAGAGAGCTTTACCCTTTGTTTGTGCATGTAATTTCATAGAAATTTATGACTACAGTAGCTCGAACAACCTCCTCTCACATCAAACCACTGATCACATAAACAAATATGACGTTGGAAATCCAGGTTCTGTCTTGGGGCAGGAACCAAAATGTTGCAGTGCTAAACCTGTTAATGAGATACCATTGTATTCATACTTTTAAGCCAACATGGACAGCATAAGAAGAGTTTGAAGATACCAAAGGGGCAATCAGAATCCGTAAATCGAAGAACAGACAATGCAATGGCCAAAAAGAAAAAGTACAAAAGAACAAACAACGATCTACAAGACATACACAATAAATTAAAGATCGAGTAACACGAACCCCAATAAAACCGGGGTGAAATCAGCTTAACTTTCATAAAGAATCGTTGCATTTCATACAAAATACTCTTTTCATTTCATCTGCATACACATTCATGCAGCCATTTATTTATTACTCATTTTACACTTCTTATATTGCACCATTAAACAATCAAACTTGAAACATTTATTACTATTTTGCAATCGACAGTTTATACCTTATAAGCAACTTTGATCTTAATATAAAAAGGTGTAATACGTAACACATTTTGTTATCTAATTTTACCACGTGTTCGATCAAAGTGAAATAGCTACAAAACAGCATAGCATAGCTTTATCTGTAATGGAGCAATAATAACGTGACATAGATATAGTATTTAATAGCTTTTGATTTTGACATATTTCTTCAAATAATGTCGTTCAAGAGGGTCACAGAACTAAATGTCATTTATTGGTTTCAAGCCAATCAACACAGGAAAGTGTATATGTATCAAGTGGGGAATAATTGAGATATCATTAACCGATCAAACCCGCCACATTTGTATACCTGTCTCTAGCCCGTATTCTGGTTTCCTCCAGATTATATGTTGGTTTTTTCTTTTATGTGCAATGATTTGGGGCGAGAGATGAATATGCGTTTTGTTGATATTGGTGGTTTTTGTGATACATGCCAAACGGTAATACATGCAAGACATGTAGCTGTATTTCAAACTGACCCGGTACAAGCATAATCGATGTTTACATGTCTGATCGTGAACTCAAGGATACATCAGATCCTCCGAAGTCATACCTGTATATTTACCTGGACAATGAAGAACGATTCAAATCCAAATTTTATGAAAATTTAAGCTTTCCAATCGTTTACTTTCCATTCATTTGACATAAAATTCAAGCAGAATCTGAATATGGAGCTCATATATCTTAATTGATAAGACATTCCTGTATATGTGTATCCTATCTGTATCGGCTCTATGCATACCCTCTTTATTCAACAAGTGGCCGTTTCATGCACAAAAATGACCTATGAATATTTTGAGTATGAAGGAATCTGATGAGACGTGTCGTTCGTGCGCACTCAATTATATATCTCTTTTTTTTTTATTTTTTTTTTTTTTTCACTGACGTTTGTAAACACTTTGTCTTGTAGTGTAGTTTACCTTCTCTTATTCATATTTCATGAGGAAAATTTACTTTTTTGCAAAAAAATTCTCTGGAATTGTAATGTCTGTATTGTATGTAAAAATGGAAAATTACAAAAAAGAAAAAAAAATTCTCTATTATTTCCTTTACGTTAATTCCATAAAAATGTGTAGTTCGCACGGCACGTTTCTAGAATAACTGTCATCAGGTGTGCTCAAAGCCTAAATATTTGAAAGCCAAATAATTCTTAAAAACAAATATCTATTTTACCAGACATAAAAAGTACTATTAACCTGTTATTCTAATCAGCTGACACAAATGAATTGTTCATTACTATTTGATCAAAACAGCTCAGAGTCATTCATCATAGCCACGATGTATGCTATCAATGATTTTATTTGATTCGGATTTCAGGAGACTTAAACAAACGTTTGTTGCAGATAATCTGATTGATATATTAGTTAAAGCTCATTTATTTCATTATCGCTGACGAGTTGAAGGAATTTTCAGTTATAGGCAATACATATTTAACCAACATATATGTTAAGCTTGCTTTCTACAACACAGTGGTATGTGTAAGTATTTATAGAAACAATGTTGAAAAATTTTGCATAAAGCAATGTAGATATAAAAATGATTTTTAAACCAAATCTATCTATTTATTTACAATTTTATGCCATGACAAATAATTGTTATTAAGACCAGGCACGCTTTTTTAAATTTATAAACAAATAAGATTTACATTTTTGTAATACTTTGCTACAGAGTGGTAGATTATTAAAAGAAAGTTTATAAACAGTAATGGTCAACATTTTCCAACAATGTCACCAAACGAACAACTACCTATCACCTCCAACCACTGAACAAAAAAATATTTGGACATAGGGCATTGAAAACACGGGTTCTCTTCCTTTATTGAGGTATAAACAGACGAAATATTCAAATGCATAAACGCGAACTGGTTAACTGCAACGAAATACCTTTTCTCAAATAGCAATGAATGTATTCCCTTCTACGTAGATGTTCCTCTTTACTCTATCGCCGAATAGTTAAACCTTAGCCGTTAATATAAATATATAGTACGTTAGACAAAGCCGAAGGGACATTCCAGAATGGAAAATTCAGCGACACGGGCAATATTTGGCACAAGACACAGAACGAAGACAAACAAAATAACACAACGACAAAAAACCGAAGGGGCAATCAAGAATAGAGCCATAGAGCAACATTCGGCACAAGACACAGAACGGAGACAATCAGCACAAAAACATAACGCAGCACACAAACCTAAAATAATGACACGGATCCCACCAAACAATCGTGGTTGCTTGCTACGAGTAAATAGTTCCTGTTTCTTATTATGTTACGGATTTTTATTAACCCTTTGGTATCTTCAAACTCTTCTTATAAAATCCCAGCTGTGTTACTCATAGTCAAATCCAGTAAAAATCTAGTCGGCGATAGAGTAAAGAGAAACATCTACGTAGAAGGGAATATATTCATAGCTGTTTGAGAAATTGGTATTTCGTAGCGGTAAACCAGTTCGTATTTATGCATTTCAATATTGTGTATAAAATTCAAGTAACATAGTGCTTCTCTTTTTATATTACATAAGCAAAAATAATGACGTTTCTTGAATTGTTTATTAATTTCATTCAGAATTTGGATATTCATTTTTCATTTATTTACAGTTTTAACTGTGGGTTAAACTTAATCTATTCACAGGTTCGTGTATTACTACATTTTTTTTCCTAGTTTTCGCATATTTTATACGACTTATTCCGAGACAATATAGTTCTTCCAATTAAGACATAAAGCTATAATGTTAACATTTCTGATCCTGAATACGAGTTGTAAAATTTGTGATTTTGTTGTTTTATTGGACATTAAGAATTCAGTAATCGATCTTTTACAATAACAATTATAATTGGTTTTTGTCGTTACCAATCCGAAGCTGATAAGCGAGTCAGTTCCGTAATGATTCCAGAATTTATAGTCCAAAACTCTTAAAACTGACGTTGTCATCAATAATTATAGTGTTTGTCGTGGTGTTAATCTCGGATTGATATCACATAGACGGCTTGATTTTTACTTTATGACTGCTAAGATACTTTTTTCTTGTAAATATGTGGTAATCTACAATGATTAATTTTCCAGCCGACCTATTGATGGATTCTGAAAGAGGCAGTCTCCGCGTCTCTTATAAGAGAAACATGATAAATAACAGCCATCGATTAGAACATAATTGACATTCTTGTGGGTCAAAGTTTCCTTAATTCTCTGTCGTTTTGCTTGCCTTGTTTCAATAATGACATTAGTACAAATGTAATTGAATTAGATATTTTGATATGTGCTGTGTTGGTAAGGATTGTATACCCCGATCAGGAGCCGTCGTTGCCGTGTTCCTATGGTAGTTGAATTTACAACTACCTATGTTATCGGAGCATATCTCCACTGATGTGCGAGGTATACAACATTATGTGATAAAGTTTGTCAGTGACAGGTCGGTGGTTTTCTCCGGGTCCTCAGGTTTCCTCCACCAATAAAATTGACCGCCACGATATAACTGAACTGAAATATTGTTGAAAGTAGCGTTAATCACCATAAACCAATCAACCAACCATATCCCGATCGTACTGGAAAGATTTATGACCGGCGGTACTGAGCGTCGATGTGTTCGACTGTACAGTAGTATATTTTGTTTTTCCTTTCATTTCATATTGATTGATTGTTGTTTAACGTCACTTTGGCAGCTTTTCATATGACGAGCTATTTTTTAAATACAAGGTTTTATTTGTTTTAAAATCAAATCAATTATGAATGAGTGGTTGTTGTGACTGTGTGTATTTTTCTGTTATATCAGCTACTTGTTGCTGGTATGGTGATGATGATGTCCACAAAAAGACATGTCAGCTCCATTCGGACATCTCGTAATTACGAGTCAACCAGTTTTTGCTCTTACTCCATTACGAAGTACATACTGATTTTATTGCTGGTGTTCTAGATATGTTCTCTCTCGCCGAAAATTGCTTTGTAGGCATTTTTCTGCACGATGGTGGGGGAGGACTTTGACTTCATAGTCATTTTATCTCCTACAACTTATCCATAGTCAGTCTCCCCCACAATCAGTACTTCCCACCGCGTCTTCTGTTCTCTAAACATTTTGTTCTACAATTTCATGCAGTCATTAATTATTTATATGTAATTATTTTTGTTAATTACTACAGGTGATAACCGTGTAATCAATCAATCAGATTATTGTATATCTTTTTGAAGTTTAATGGGTGTTTAAAGCATTAATGAAAGGTAATTATTAATTAAGTAGAATCTCGGGTCACATCATTAAATTAAATTAAAGCAACGCCTACAAAGAACGTATCCATTAATATAGATAAAACAAGTTCTTATAATCTGGATCTATCATTTCCTATGATTAGGTCCGACAAAAAAGAAAATTTCCATGCGATATGAATTCGAGAAATGCTATTTTTTTAAAGATAATACTAATACAAATATGTAAACGTTGTGAGGATGTAGTGCATTCATAGAGTAATAACAACGTAGATATTAAATTTAGTGCGCACGACGCGTTTCTGGAATAACCTGCATCAGGTACGCTTATAATCGAAAGATTGGAAAGCCAAATCATTTTTGGGAGTAATAAAACCAAATGACCTAAATAGGATAGCCAAATTGGCTATGGTTACCTATACCGGAGGGAGGAGAGCCTCTTTTTTTTATTAATAATTACATTCTTTAGGAACTGTAAATTTCAGTAACAAATACATATAACAAACCATGTCAGTTCCGAAGCATTGACTATCGGGTGGATGATACCATCGGGGACTAATAGTCCACCAGCAGAGGTATCGACACAGTGATAGTAATACAAACGTAGATATCAAATTTAGGTGCGCAAGACGCGTTTCTAGAACAACCTTCATCAGGTACACTCTTCATCAAAAGATTGGAGAGCCAAGTAATTTAAGGTTTTGGGAGCAATAAAACCAAAGCACCTTAGAAATTAGAAAGACCACATATTTTTTTTTAATAAAACTAAGGTTATTCTCTCTCAGACATATGTGACCTAGCTTAGCCGATTTTTGGCTTTCCTGTTTAGGCCCTTTGGTTTTATTGGTCCCAAAACACGTTCCAATCTTTCGATGTTGGGTGTACCCGATGAAGGTGAATCCAGTAACGCATCGTCCGTTTTTATTATTATCAGCCTAGACATATAGGAAGTAGATATTTACTATTTCTATAACATTTTCTGCAAAGACGCCTTTCTATATGTACTCGTGACATCATTTTACCGTTGACGTAAAAAGCTGGAATTTGTTTTTATCTTTGCATATAAAACATATAAAACATGGGTAAATTTAAATCGCCATTGAACAAGAAATGTCATTGTCAAATTAAACGTTGGCCTTGTGTATATTATACGTCGTCATCACAAACTGATTCATAGTTATGAAATATCCATTTCTCAAATATCAATGGATATTTTCCATCTTACGTAGACCTTTTTCTTTCCTCCATCTCCGACTATACTTTTACAGGACATTACTATGAGTAAGATGACACGTGTATTATAAGAAACAGGAACTGCTTACTATTTAAGTTCCTGTGTTCATCCTCGATCGGTTTAGTGGGTTTTCGTTTTGCTCGCTCATCTTTTTAGTTCTTATGTCGTGTTTTTTGTTGTTGTTTTTTGTTTGCTTTTGTTTGTTTGTTTTTGTTTTGTTTTGTTTTGTTTTTTTCTTTTTTTTTTCTTTTGTCTTCGTTCTGTGTCCTGTGCACCTTTATATATAAAAAATAAAATGTTACGGGAAAACTGCCTGTGACTGCTGATCAAGGGGAAAACTTATTATATTGTAATTTTTTCCTGGAGAGGGCCATTTTACCGTTGTGTGTAATGGCTATAGAGAGAACGACTCTATAACACTATGAGGGTAACCACAATTTACAATACCCAAGACGAATACGTTAACACTTACTTCACAGAGGCGGTCTAAATTGATTTTATTGTTATGCAACAAATTAAACAGCTATTTTCCAGATCTCCTAAATCTCGCCAATTTTTGGTACTCTAAAATAAGATGCAGTTTTATTTTATCAAACAAATAGCCACTTTAAGGTTATAAAAGGTAATTTTGTTATTTAATGAAATAATCTATTACATTCAATTAGTTACCTAAATGTAGATCGGTTTATTCGATATGATTTTATTTTCCTAAATGTAGATCGGCCTATTCGAATGGAATTTTATTTCCCTAAATGTAGATCGGCCTATTCGAATGGGATTTTATTTCCCTAAATGTAGATCGGTCTATTCGAAAGGAATGTTATTTCCCTATATCAGGCCTGATAATAAATGTGAATGAATATCGCCATATTGGAAATTTGACGATGAAGTTGTGATCGAAGGAAAAAATCAAATTTATATTGATATTAATCAAACCTAATATAGATTAAGAAATGATCAGGAAGCTTCAACGATTTATTTAATCAAATGATACATCAGTTGCGTGTTAATAAACTTTCTATTATAAACACGATTGATAAAACCGGTCAGCATAGGATAATAAAGACACATGCGGTGGTGTAATGGTTAGAGTACTGGCCTCGGGTGTGTTAGATCCTGGATCCCTCGATCTACCGCACTCATCGCGAATACGCTAACCATTACACCCGGTAGTAACTAGCTACCGTTTACCTACGTGATTGATCATTATAAATAGTTTCTTGTCGTGAACTGATATACTACTCTTATGACGTTAAACAACAATCAAACAATCAATCAATCAGTAGCCCTATTCTTATAAATTCTGGTTTAGGCAATATCAATAGAATAAACGGTCTTATGATCTTTCTTTCTTTGGGGAGGCAGCGGCGGTGTTTTGTTTTTGATTTTTTGTGATCATCTATGGACACAACCAAATAAAATAAAAGACAACATGAGCTACGGGTCCGCAGCTATACTAGACGAACAGTGATTTTAACTTTTACTTTTCTTCTAAAATTTATATTTTGTGATTCATAATTCAACAGTTTTTATGTTATAATGTCGAGGAGGTCAGATTCATAGGTGAAGGTCTCTGTTAAATACGCAGAGAAAACTCATTGGCCTTCATGCTTCGTATATGACGGAACTACTTTATCTCACAGTGTCGTATATAGTAAACAATACCACGAATAATCAAGGAACTACTTTATCACACACACAATATATATATACATAATAAACTATACCAATGATATAACATTCTCTATCCAGAGTTGTCGTTCCTGCTACGCTACACTTCATCTCTGTCAACGCCCATTTTACAAGATTTTTGTAAAATTTAGAAACAGTAAAAGAATGTACTTAAAATTGTTTTAATTATTGTAAATATCAATAAAGATGAAAATAAATCACTCATTTCAAATCAATTCTCTCTTAAAAATGATTTGTGATCGTTTAAACTTTTTAATTTTTACCTCCGCAAAATAGTTCTCCAAGAAATGGGGGGAAATCATTTTTAAGAGAGAATGGATTTGAAATGAATGATTTATTTTCATCTTTATTGATATTTACAATAATTAAAACAATTTTAAGTACATTTTTTTTTACTGTTTCTAAATTTTACAAAAATCTTGTAAAATGAGCGTTGACAGAGATGGTGTGTAGCCTAGCAGGAACGACAACTCTGGATAGAGAATGATCCTAATGGTTACAAGGTTGGGGTGAATCCAACTACCATTCAATCACGACCACACACGACCCAATCGAAATGCATTACAGAAACATATTTTGATAGTATATATCTTTTGTCCTTATAACAGAAAGTGCTCTGTTTGTGATGGCAAATATCTAACTGTCATCAATAGTTATATATCTGTCAGTTAGATTGTTTACGTACGGATATGAAACGTAATTATTTGACACTGTAAACGTATTTGTCTTGCCCTGACGTCAAACATAAATGTATTTTATTAAGAAAATGCATTTCTATGATCACGTAAATGAATTATACTAATTGCTTCATCTTAAATTCCAGTTCACTTGATATAGTGACAGTTTCTACAAACATAGAGACATTGGAAGCATTTATTTTATAAATTAAGTCTGTTTTCTTTCCGATAAATACTGTTAGTTAAGAAATAATTCATGGCAGGCATAGAGTTGTGCAAATTTACACATGGGCTGGGTCTTTATATTCGAATTTTAAAATCTAAGAATATAAAGGCCCAGCCCATGTGTAAATTTGCACAACTCTATGCCTGCCATGAATTATTTCGATTCTAATAGGACAAATAAGGTAATTTTTAACCATTCGTGAACTGTATACACACGGCATTTGGTGGCTGTTCCATTTACCTCCTTCGGAAATTTTGAATTGATTTTGAATTATTTGTATTTGAACGAGATATTTTAAAACAAAGATATGGATGTTAACATGAAAAACATATTTATTGTGTATTTTCCAACATAGATTCGATTGAACAATTCCTGCGTAAAAATATTTAAAAAAAAGTCGGAGTTCATTCGTTCATCATTTCGTGCGCTAACAAGATGGCGGAGCGGAGTTGTCAAACATAATATCGAACACTTGAACAGTTGTTAATAATCGACAATTATTGTTAGATATGAAATAAAAAAAATAAATGCCAATGGAAAAAAAAGCTTGTATTGCTGACATAAGAATAAAATCCGGAATAAATACTTAGGGAACGACCATTTAACTTGAAGGGGGGGATTATGGTTTTTTTCTAAAAAAATATTCTGATTCCCAGTGTTGCTGAAAAAAATATTCTGATTTTGGTGGAGGAAAAAAAAATAATCTGATTCAAAGTTTTTGTCATATAACCTAATATTAAATTCTGGAAAAAAAATTCGCGCTTCGCGCAACAAAAAAAATAAATATTCTAACTCTTGTGTTGTCCGAAAAAAGATTTCTGAACGAAACAAAAAACCATAACCCCCCCTCCCACCCCCCTTCAAGTTAAATGGTCGGTCCCTTAAGAAAACCATCTATCGACTTTGACTTTTGTAATATATCGTCATCCTGTGACGTTGTTTACAAGGGACGCTGATTGACACAAGCTGGTTACTGATTTATTTTACGATTTTGTGAGCATTTTACATGTTTGAGTAGCAAAATTCAAAATGCCATCAAATTGGAAAATATCAGTAACTTAATTACATCACCGTCCAGTTATCAATGTATACGTAGGAAAACATGAAGGTTAGTGCATTTTCCTGTTATTCATGGCCGACACATATCAATGGAATGTATGTGTGCGTACTGGGGATCCCCAAATGTAAAATTTCAAAACAAATGATAAAAAAATACTTAGTTACAGAATATTTATTTATAACTGAGGGGAAATTTTTATTTTAAGGACTTTAAAAATACGTTATATGCCGGTGTTTTGTTTGTTTACACTCGGTCGTCACGGTAATTTCACAGCGGGAGTCACATCGGAACAGCCAGATTTGTTGCGTACTGCACTTGCGCTAAATATAGAGTTGTTGAGTATTATCGTGCGTGCCGTATTAGAGACGTCATATTATAATTTTAACTAATGCAATGTTTACGGGTTATAGATCTGTTCCTACAAACAGAACTGAGGGTTAACTATAATACAATACTGTAGTTACCCTTAGCATTTCTTAAACAACATTATTAAGAAAAAAACTGGTAGAAGGTGCTAAAGTGGGTCACGGGTCACAGTAATCGGGCGGCTGTATCGAGAAACAGATAGGGGGGTTGAAAAAACTGTTGATTGTAACGAACTTGCATTATGTATTTATATATTATATATTGGATAATTTAATATGGTTATATTTTCCACTAACACCGATAGAAAAGTCAAACAGACCGATAGTTTATCACGTAGTACGGTTACCCATGAGATTTAAACAAGGTGAGCTGAAAGTCAGTCGGCACATGTACTTTGAGTGGAGCACACGCTTTGTGTTTAAGTAAAGTGAGGAACAGGCAGTTTGAGTATTACAATTGTCAAATACAGGACATGGATATTCATAGGGGAAAGTTCATTACACTCAGGTGTTGTAAATGGTGTCTGTATTGAAATGGTACCGGTTTTGGTGTACATAAATTGATGCCACAACGCCCAGCATCGGTGATATTATTATCGTTAAATGCCGTCATAAATTTGGAGTTTTAGAGTCCATAATTACAACCCGAGAAGTCCGTGCTGAACACATTATATTTATGCAGTCATATTAGTCACGGTTCGCTGGATACAATAGTGAAGCAATATATTAATCATCTAGTGTCCTCGTCATCAATTTAGAATCTATATCTATGTGAAATTATTCCGTCCGTATTTATAAATTATCCAAGGGGAACAACCCAGTCAAATTAGTGAATTTCTACAGTACCAGGAATGCGTGCGTGCAGGATGGTATGTCTCCGGCTGTAAAATGCATATCGTTTATATATGCATTATATTTGTTCAGTGTTTTGAATGAATATCGTTTTATGTTCAGTGTTGTGAATCTTGTAATATTGTGTACATTTTCATTCCATATATCATTTGTTTTGTGTTTATTTTTCTTATGTTTTGTTCATTAAATTTATATGTTTAATATAGTTTTATATGACATTGGCCACCTGACAATCCAAAGAACTTACTTCTTTACAATGGTGGCAGCGGTGGGATTGTCACTGTGCCAACAGTTATATTAGACAGTTGACAAGAACAGTTATTTTGACATATATTATTGATGATTATTTGTCATTCATATTTATTTATTTATTTTTGTGTATTTGATTTTGCATTGTATAACATGGCTAGTGGATTGCCAAAGTGGGTATCAGAGTTGTTAGACAAGGGTGAAAAGTTAGAGGTATGCCTAGAATTGTTAAAGAATATGCAGGCTACAGAGAGGGAAGACAGAGCAGCTGAGAGAGAAATGAGAAAAATAGAGATGGAAAGAGAGGTAAAATTAAGAGAGTTAGAACTTAGAGAGAAAGAATTAGCTCATGGTAATGTTCAACCTTATTCTACTCCCAATTTGAAGTCAAAACTGCCCAAATTTCATGAAGGTCAAGACCCAGATGTGTTTTTGAAGTCTTTTGAATAGTTAGCAGCACTTCATGAAATACCGAAGCTTGAGTGGGCCCTTAGATTAGTCCCTTTACTTTGTGGGAAAGCTTTAGAAGCATTTTCTAGATTGCCAGACAAGGACAGTAGAAATTATGACGAAATTAAAACTGCTATTTTGTCTAGATATGAGCTTACTGCTGAGGCATATAGGGAAAAGTTCAGAAACACCAGTCAGCTTTCAGATGAATCATTTAAGGAATTTGCTGTTCGATTAGTTGGTTTTCTAAGGCATTGGTTAGAACGCGAAGAGATAGGTAATGATTTTGCAAAGTTTGCTGATTTAGTTGCAAGAGAACAGTTAATGGTAAGTTGTAGTAAAGAGTTAAAACTTTGGATAAAAGAACAGAAGCCAAAAACTGTTGATGAGCTGATTGAAAAAGCAGAAGCGTTTCAGCAAGCTCACAAGAATGAACATGTAAGTAAACCAGACCAACTAAAACATCCAGGTAAGAGTTTTCAGTACAAAGAAAGACAAGCAGAGACTAGAACTTGTTTTATTTGTCATAAAGCAGGACATATTGCAACGAATTGTCCTTCAAAGCCAAAGAAGCCAGCAGAGAGTGGACATAAACAAGGTAAGTTTGGCTTATGTATACAAACTCAGCATGAACATACTATTGATGGCTATAATAGTGGTGTAACTGTAAAGCTACCAGGTATCTCGTGTAATGGCAATACAATACAAGTGCATGGACTTGATATTGTTGAAGGTAAGATTAATAGCGATGATGTATCTGTTTTAAGAGATACAGGATGTTCTACTGTATTTGTTCACAGTAAGTTTACTAACGCTGATCATTTTACAGGTCATACTAGAGATATATGTTTAGCGGATGGTACAGTAAAGCAGTGTCCTGAGGTGTACATTAATGTATCTACTCCTTTTATTTCAGGTGACATTGTAGCACTAATTTTTGATACACCGTTTGCAGATCTTGTAGTAGGTAACTATGTGAATACATCTGTGCCATATAGTATTGAAGAGGTTCCTGTGACTGGGGGTAGAGATATTTTTGTTTCAGAAGAGACAGTTCCTTTTAATGCAGTTGAGACTCGATCTAGAAAGAAGAAGCAAGATGAAGCAGATAAGAAAATAGACGAGACCACAGAAAGGTTTAGTAATGATACATCCATAACTCATCCTATAGATTTTTCAGATATATCTCAAGAATTCAAGATTTGTGACAGAAAACAGCTGATAGACTTACAGAAGACAGACACAACTTTAGATAAGGTAAGATCGTATGTTAGTGAAGAACACAATGAAAATCAGTCATCATACTTTGTTTATTTGTCCGATTTACTGTATAGAGTGTACAGTAAGCCAAGTGGTGAAAGTATTTACCAGATTGTGTTGCCAAGGCAATTAAGAGACATGATACTTAAGCTAGGGTATGACATTCCGTTAGCTGGTCATCTTGGAAATAAAAAGACAAGAGATAGAATTATGCAACATTTTTTTTTGCCAGGTATATTTAATGATATATCAGAGTACTGTAGATCTTGTCCTGATTGCCAGATAGGTTCAGCAAAGGGGAGAGTACCCCGAGCTCCACTGATTAGTATACCACCTATGGACGAGCCATTTCAGCGCATTGCTTTAGATTTTGTTGGCCATTCGCCTATGACAGACAGTAAAAATCGTTTCATTTTGGTTTGTGTCGATTATGCTACTAAATATCCAGAAGCAATTGCATTGAGAGACCAAGAAGCTAGCACAGTTTCAAATGCTTTGATTAGTTTATTTTCTAGGGTGGGAATACCTAAAGAAATGCTGACTAACCAAGGGAGCAACTTCATGTCGGAGTTAATGCGGGAGGTATGTAGATTATTACAAATAAGTAGGTTACGCACCAGTCCTTACCATGCTATGTACAATGGACTTTGTGAAAAGTTTAATGGTGTACTGAAGAAAATGTTGAAAGCATATGCAAGATCGAAGCCTAAAACATGGGACGAATATATTCCGTACTTGCTATTCGCATACAGAGAAGTGCCAAATGAGAGCACCGGATTTTCGCCATTTGAACTATTATATGGCAGGCATATTAGAGGTCCTCTAGCAGTTCTTAAAGAGGAATGGGAACAACCGAGTACATGTCAAAATTCTGTATCAAGTCATTTATTAGACACAAGAGAAAAGATGAAAACAATGGCAGAGCTTGTCACTGAAAATGAGAAACAAGCAAAACAGAAACAAAAACTGTACTATGATAGAAAATAAGGGTAATAACAACATTACCGAACTCCGAACAATCTTACAAAGGGAAAGTAAAAACTCATAATTATATAAACAGACAAAATCAGTCAACAACCGGAAAACTGTGAAAACCGTAATGACCCTGACTTGGTACAGGCATTTCTAAAGAAATGGTGGGTTGAATCAGATTTTAAGGCGCCAAACCTCCCGCTCTCATTACGGTTCAAAGGTTCCGGCTGTCACTATAACAGTATTTAAATACAGGAACAAAATAGGTAAAAAGCAAGAGATAGGAAGTTGGTCAAAAAGTACTTATATTACTGCCTACACATACATCCAAACTATTAGCTAGTTGGAAGGGACCGTTTGTTGTAACCGACAAAGTTAGTCCAGTTGACTACAAAGTCAAAGTTAGAGGAGGAAAAGAAAAAGTTGTTCACGTTAACATGCTAAAGGTATGGCATGAAAGGGTAGAAAAGGATAAGGATAATGATGTTCAAACAGATATTGCTGCGTGCTTAAGCTTAATTTCAGGTCTTAGCACAGATGAAGGTACAGACAACAGTGAGATGAATCCAGCTATTTCTCCTGCTTTACAAAGAAAAGAAAGTGTAGATGACGTCCATATATCACCAGAGTTGACGTCTGGTGAGAGAAAACAGCTCAAAGAACTCATGGTAGAATACGATGACATAGTTAGTGATGTACCTCAGGTAACAAATAT
Source organism: Bathymodiolus brooksi (assembly GCA_963680875.1). NCBI lineage: Eukaryota > Metazoa > Mollusca > Bivalvia > Mytilida > Modiolidae > Bathymodiolus > Bathymodiolus brooksi. Next base: position 77,722,981 of record OY804580.1, on the reverse strand, counting down.
TATAGAACATAAAGTAGTTACTAGAACAGAAGAGCCAGTATATAAACGGGCTTATCCGATACCATATGCATTTAGAGACAAAGTCAAGAAAGAGATTGACGATATGTTGAAAGCAGGTATAGCTGAACCTGCTGATAGCCCTTACGCAGCCCCTATTGTTTTAATTAAAAAAAAGGATCAATCTCTCCGCATATGTTTAGATTTCCGTGATTTAAACAAACAGACTATTTTCGATCCTGTATTGATGCCTCGCATGGATGAGGTACTAAATAAGGTTAGTAAAGCGAGGTACATAAGTAAGCTGGACTTAACAAAAGGGTACTAGCAGGTCCCTCTCGATTTAGAAAGTAGACGAAAAAGTGCATTTATTACTCCTTTTGGGCACTATCAGTTCACTGTGATGCCATTTGGAATGATCAATTCCGGAGCCACTTTCGTCGTATGATGGACAAAGTCTTAGAAGGGTTCGATGAATTTGCAGATTTATTTATTGATGATATAGGTATTTTTAGCGATACATGGGAGTTTCATGTTGAACACCTGAGAGCAGTATTTCAATCCTTAAGAGAGGCAAAGCTCGTTGCCAAACCAAGTAAGTGTTTTGTCGGATACGGAGAGCTAGAATTTTTAGGTCACATTGCAGGAAGTGGTAACATTAAACCTGTTCAAGACAAGGTTTCTGCTATTCGACAGTTTCCGGTTCCTGTTACAAAGAAACAAATCCGGTCATTTTTAGGTCTTATAGGTTTTAATAGAAAGTTCATACCACAGTTTTCAGACATATCAGTACCTTTAACTGACCTCACAAAGAAAAACGTACCAAACAAAGTTAAATGGTCAGATACAACACAGAAAGCATTTGACAAATTGAAGGATTGTATTTATAGTGACCCTGTTTTACGGAGTCCAGATTTTTCTAGAAAGTTTATTTTGCAGACTGATGCATCAGGAAAGGGTATGGGAGCTGTGCTTGAGCAAGAGTTCGACGATGGGCGACATCCGATTTTGTTTATCAGTAAGAAGCTGTCCGGAGCTGAATGCAACTATGCAGTGGTAGAAAAGGAGTGTTTTGCCATTGTTTGGGCAGTAAAAACACTGAGAAATGTTCTTGAGGGTAAAGAGTTCACTATTAACACTGATCATGCCCCTTTACAGTGGCTACATAAGATGAAAACTAGTAATCAGCGGTTACTGCGTTGGAGTTTGATACTTCAAGAATTCAGTTTTACTATTTCTTACATTGCAGGCAAGACGAACATTGTTGCAGATGTATTATCTAGATGTGATGATATTTAGTTATCCCCTGAGTGTTACATTTACAGTTGTTTATATTTTCACATTTGAGTGTGATGATATGTTTACAGAATTTTATTTTAACCTTATTTACTTTGTAATTTCAGATATTTTTTTGAAGTTCGTTTGGCTGGTCGGACTAAATGGTCTTTAGTCTTTAGGAAAGGGACGTTTGTAACGAACTTGCATTATGTATTTATATATTATATATTGGATAATTTAATATGGTTATATTTTCCACTAACACCGATAGAAAAGTCAAACAGACCGATAGTTTATCACGTAGTACGGTTACCCATGAGATTTAAACAAGGTGAGTTGAAAGTCAGTCGGCACATGTATTTTGAGTGGAGCACACGCTTTGTGTTTAAGTAAAGTGAGGAACAGGCAGTTTGAGTATTACAATTGTCAAATACAGGACATGGATATACATAGGCGAAGGTTCATTACACTCAGGGGTTTTTATGCCTGGTTTTTGGTGTGCGTGTAGTAAAGTTTGCTGTCGGTGTAAATGGTGTCTGTGTTGAAATGGTACCGGTTTTGGTGTACATAAATTGATGCCACAACGCCCAGCATCGGTGATATTATTATCGTTAAATGCCGTCATAAATTTGGAGTTTTAGAGTCCATAATTACAACCCGAGAAGTCCGTGCTGAACACATTATATTTATGCAGTCATATTAGTCACGGTTCGCTGGATACAAAAGTGAAGCAATATATTAATCATCTAGTGTCCTCGTCATCAATTTAGAATCTATATTTATGTGAAATTATTCCGTCCGTATTTATAAATTATCCAAGGGGAACAACCCAGTCAAATTAGTGAATTTCTACAGTACCAGGAATGCGTGCGTGCAGGATGGTATGTCTCCGGCTGTAAAATGCATATCGTTTATATATGCATTATATTTGTTCAGTGTTTTGAATGAATATCGTTTTATGTTCAGTGTTGTGAATCTTGTAATATTGTGTACATTTTCATTCCATATATCATTTGTTTTGTGTTTATTTTTCTTATGTTTTGTTCATTAAATTTATATGTTTAATATAGTTTTATATGACATTGGCCACCTGACAATCCAAAGAACTTACTTCTTTACATTGATACTCATAAAATATTGATAAATGCAATAAAAGTTTATGTTTGTCTTCATGAAATATGATAGACAAAACCATGTGTGAAGATTTATGACGAAATATCTCCGAGTTCTATGTAAATTTACGAGTTGAAGTGGGGAAACACCCACAGGTAATTTTAGCGATGTATTTTTATCTTGGACAAGAATAATGAGCGTCCTGATTGGATGACCGATTTAAAACACACTGACTCCGCATTCTCTATCCAGAGTTGTCGTATCTGCTACGCTACACAACATCTCTGTCAACGCTCATTTTACAAGATTTTTGTAAAATTTAGAAACAGTAAAAAAAATGTACTTAAAATGGTTTTAATTATTGTAAATATCAATAAAGATGAAAATAAATCACTCATTTCAAATCAATTCTCTCTTAAAAATGATTTCCCCCCACTTCTTGGAGAACTATTTTGCGGAGGTAAAAATTAAAAAGTTAAAAACGATCACAAATCATTTTTAAGAGAGAATTGATTTGAAATGAGTGATTTATTTTCATCTTTATTGATATTTACAATAATTAAAACAAGTTTAAATACATTTTTTTACTGTATCTAAATTTTACAAAAATATTGTAAAATGGGCGTTGACAGAGATGGAGTGTAGCGTAGCAGGAATGACAACTCTGGATAGAGAATGACTGACTGCATGGCTTAGCAAGGTTACGCAGGACAATAGTTTATAAATATAGAATCTTGACATCTCCAGCTTTCCAACCATGTAAGTAGTTTTGCTCTACGGCAAGGAAAAGCATATATCTGAGTGAATTAAGGTTAAAATGTTATTATTTTTTAAATATAATTATTTTTTAAAAAGAAAAACAGCTATAAATGTGTTCTTTGGTTCATATAGTGGGTCACGGGTCACTGTGAGTAGGATGTGTAGTCACGTGACTTGTCTCGTTGGTAATCGGGCGGCTTTATCAAGAAACAGATACGGTGTTGAAAAAACTGTTGATACTCATAAAATATTGATAAATGCAATAACATTTTATGTTTGTCTTCAAGAAATATGATAGACAAAACCATGCGTGAAGTTTTATGACGAAATATCTCCGATTTCTATGTAAATTTGGACAAGAATAATGAGCGTCCTGATTGGATGACCGATTTAAAACATACTGCTTCCGCGTGGTAAAAAGATGCATATAAAAGAAATCTATGTTATATTTATTCATTTGTTTGATTCTGGAATATTGTTGATCATTGATTTAAACAAGAAAAAAGGGGGAAAAGGGGGGGGGACTTTTATTTGTGAATTTTAGAGTTAAATAAATGTTATGTTTCGACAGTTTAAAGAGAAAAATAAAAATTTGTTGCGACTAAAGCTTAAATCGGCGTTAAAAATTGAACAAATATCAGTGGTTTTGTAAATGAGATTTATTTTAAATAGAAAATCTGAATTTATTATTTATTAATTTATTATTAATGATACAATTTTATATCCCTTGGGAGGGGGAGGGGGGCTATGATGAAAATTTGAAATAAAAACACAGGACCGGACTTTAAGCAAAAATAATAATCCAGGATTAGTTTTTTATTAAAAAAAAATCCAGGACCTCTGTGTCCATGAATTTTTTTTTTTTAAAGTTAATAATATGAAATATTGACATCCACACTTGCCTTTTGGACATCACATTTCTGTGTCCACTTTTGTTTAATATATAAATAAAAACTTGTTATATCTATCAGAACTAAGCTTACATGGAAAAATGATACTTGATTAAACAATCATTACAACTAACTGCAAAAAAAACTTTGGTTACACTCAAATTGTTTTAGCTATGTTCTTGTGAGAATTAATGGGGGATTTTTTGTGTATTTTATTTTTTTTTTTTTTTTTTTTTTGTATTATTATTATTATTTTTGTTAATTTTTATGCTTGGTATTGTTTTTTTTTTCATTATAATAAATATTGTTTCTTTTATCTTATTTCTTGTGTTTTACACCCGTATTGCTTTTTTCGTATTGTTTTGTTATAATTGTGTGTGTGAGGGCGTGTTCAATTTCTCACAAACTGCAAAATTATTTGAATGACATTGACATATTTTATTTCAATGAAATGATTGATCTACATGCATATGTAATTTTGCTGGTTGGGTATATATACTAATATGCCTCCTCTTAGTAGTAGTTATAAACCGAGGATGGGGGTCATCGTGGTCGTGATCTTATGGTAGTTGGATTTACAACTACCTATGGAATCAGTACCTAAAGTTGTGAGTTCGAATCCCACTCAGGCGAAGTGTACTTGATACCACATTATGTGATTATGTCAGTGACTTGCGGCATGTCGGTGGTTTACTCCGGGTGGTGTAATGGCTAGTGTGGTCGCCTCTGGTGCTTTAAATTGTGGGTTTGAGGACCTGTCAGGGTAAATTAGAGACTAATATTTGCATTTGTGGGCTGTTTCCAGGCTAGGCAGGCAGCATTAAAGAGTAAGAACAAAGGCTGGTGTGTCCTGGTCGAAACACATGTCTATTGTTGGACTGTTGTTTCAGTGAGCTAGCACTATAAGCAATCCAGTTCAGCATGTTGGTCTAATGCAAAGCAAATATCATCATCGTCGTCATCCCATTGAAATGTAACTTGTTCCCGCCATGATTTAACCGAACAAGAGGCTCATTTGGTGTTAAGCAGCAATCGATTTGAATTTGAAACTGTTCTGACAGTGTGTTATGCTAATATTTGGTTTTATCAGTGTATCACTCACTATACCTCGGATAAGGGTAAAATACCGATTAAATAGAACAGTAATCGATTATACGGATAGACAAAACAACAAAGATGAAACGTAAATTTAACAATAATAAAAGGAATAACAAAATACCACAAAAAACGATCGTCCATCCGAGGGTGAACAAATGTTCACCGAAGGTGTCGGGCCCTCTTGTTAGTGAGTGATTGATGTTTAATACCTAATGAGTAATTAGTATATCATAGCGAGAATAATTTACATTCAAACTATCCGCTTTGTATTAGACCAACACGCTTAATTGGGTCTTTATAGTGCCAGCTCATTGAAACAACAGTCAGCGGGTAGACATGTCGTTCGGACACATCATCCTGATTCCGAGCCGATCGAGTCTTTGCTGTTACTCCTTAATGTTACTTGTTCAGAAGAGAAGCAACAAATACCAATTGTATTGTCTTTCGTTTGACTCTACCGGGTGTAATGGTTAGCGTATTCGCCATGAGTGCTGCGGTAGATCGAGGGATCAAGGATCTAACACACTCGAGGCCAGTACGCTAACCATTACACCACCGCATTTGTCTTTAGTATCCTATGCTGACCGGTTTTATCAATGGTGTTTATAATAGAAAGTGTAATAGAAGTTTCCTGATCATATCTTAATCTGTATTAGGTTTGATTAATATCTGTATCGTACCATAATTGAAGAAGTTTGTTGACTTGCACAATGTGTGTAACGACAAGTGCAGTTTACTTCATATATATTTATAACTCATCTTGTTTTCATTTCCATATTGAGCAATTTCACTTAAATACTCTAATTTTTATGGCGCCGTCGTGGTCGTGATCGTATGGTAGTTGGATTTACAACTACTTCTGCAATCAGTGCCTATCACCACTAAATCTACGGAAAATAGCGCCTATAATGGCAAGCATTAAAATTGCGTTTTACGTTTATTATTTATCAATAATTTCTCCAGGTATGCATGTCTATGTGTATTACATGTTTTTTGGCAAAATTACTTCAAGAAAATTATTTAAAATATCTTTTCTAAGATGTTCCCATATGGGAACATTATGCGCTAAAACCTCTCAGTGGCGCCCCCTTCAAGTGGCGCCCAGGGCACGTGCCCTACTTGCCATACCCTAGATACGCCACTGGTTGTGAGTTCGAACCCGGTTCATGGCGAGGTGTACTCGATACAATATTATGTGATACAGTTCGTCAGTGACTTGTGACATGGCTGTGGTTTTCTCCGGGTACTCCGGTTTCCTTCACCAATAAATCTGACCGCCGCGATATCGCTGAAATATTGTTTATAAGTGGCGTTAAACAGCATAAGCCAAACCTAAATTTTATTTGTGTCGTTCTTCAACATTAAATGTATTTTTTTTCATGGAACGAATGCTCCAAAACGATAAGATATTATAAATGAGGTCTAATCTCTAACTGTTCAGATGTGCCGTGTTTAATGCCGTTATTTATCGAAAATATTATCGGCATTATTCATACCCCTCCAATTTGTATTGACTGTTCGTGCCTGTAATAAACCAGGAGAGACAGGGCATGTATATGTGTATGTTTATTTCTATAAATTTTCTTACAAATATACACATAACATTCACATAGTAGCAAACATACGTTCTCTGAAAAGGTTATCGTTCTACCTTACAAGAGAAAGACTGAGTTCTAAACGCCTACAAAATTTGAACCAAATAAACTATGTTCATAAGAAATGGAATAATAAAGTCACCGAATCATATATAAAAAGATCAGTTGAATGTAATTTCCGTGGCAGAATAATATACCGAGAAGTTCAAGTTACCCACCCACAATTACTTTCAAGAAACTCTTTAGAACACTGTAGTCTTCAAAATCAACAGTATACATTTATTTAATGATAGAAAACGTTCCTTGAGAATTTAATTAATTATTCAGGTTTAGCAGTTCGTTATTTAATTATATTCGTATTCTCTGGAGAACTTCATGACAGCTATATAACAGATATATTCCTGCCGGCAACAATTTTAGCAAAAACCTAATAGATAAATGTTAGATGAAACCGAAGGTGAAATTCATAGAATTGGCAATCCAGAGATACATGCAACATTGTACAGAAGACACAGAACAAAGACAGTCTAAACAAACAAACAAAACAAAAACACACACACCACAGTAAACTAAAAGGTTGTACAACAAGGAATACACCAAACACATGTTAAAAAGATACTTAAATAAAACACGGGGACGAACCCAAGTGCTAGCGATGGGTAAGCAATTATTGTTCCTTATACGACACATGCCAAGTTAATCAGCCATGAAGTCCAGTAAAAACTTTGTCGATGATAAAAGAAAATAACAAAACTGCATAAAATGGGGAACGATTTATTGTCATTTAAAAAATGGATATTTCGTGACGGTCAACAAGTTCGTGGCAACGCCCATCGTGATAAAAGATGGACGCTTATGGCTCTATAGATGAATGTTTCAATTGCCACATGTAAAAAAGCGGGTGGTGATAAGGTAGAGAAAATTCCATTGTAAACAGTTACCAACGATCGCTTCTAACAGGTGCAATTATAAGCGAGCAACGTGACATTCTCAATACTCTAAGCAGCTACAAAGGTTTGAGGCAAAAACTAGATAGTATTACTAGAATATTGTATGATAATTAATTTGCAGAGATAACACCAGTACGTGTTTTATACAACCATTATATTAGCTTATGTTTCCTTGTTTCAACAACCAGTCTTTTGGTCATTCACGACTTGTGACCGTGTTAGTAACAAGAGTAATACGACGGGCGTCAGATCACCAGAGTTCACTCTCGGCCTCTATTGGGGTTCCCGTTGCTCAATATTTAGTTTTCTGTAGTGTTTTGTAGATCGTTGTTTGTCCTTTTGTACTTTTTCGATTGGCCATTGTATTGTATGTTCTTCAGTTTACGGCTTCTGATTATCCCTTTAGTATCTTCAAACTTTTCTATCTATAGAAGTCAGAATTACTGTATTGATATTCTTTATTTGATAAATTCATGTTTAAAACAAATATTATGAAAACTGTTCAACAGGATTAGAATTAGCACGCGGAAACCAAGTGAAAGCTGATGTTGGATGATGATGATCGGTGATGATGCTACTCGCTCACACAATGAGCCTTCAAGACAGAAATGCAAGTTCAGATAAATAATAAGCATTTTTCTAATTTTGATCCTTGTTGTGGATTAATGATTCATCTGTAAAAAAAACATGTACATGCAATTAGCAAAATCTTTTGTTGAAAATCTATAGGGAGTTTATGGTGTTTAATGCCACTTTCAACATTATTTCAGTTATATCTTGGAGGTCAGCTTTATTGGTGGAGGAAAACCGGAGTACCCGGTGAAAACCACCGACCTGCCACAAGTCACTAACAAACTTTATTACATTATGTTGTTCGAGTACACCTCGCAAGAACGGAGTTCGAACTCATAACGTTAGTGGTCATAGGCACTGATTGCATAGGTAGTAATAAATCCAACTACCATGCGATCACGACCAGGGGTTCTGGATTTTTTTAATAAAAAACTAATCCTGGATTATTATTTTTGCTTAAAGTCCGGTCCTGTGTTTTTATTTCAAATTTTCATCATAGCCCCCCTCCCCCTCCCAAGGGATATAAAATTGTATCATTAATAATAAATTAATAAATAATAAATTCAGATTTTCTATTTAAAATAAATCTCATTTACAAAACCACTGATATTTGTTCAATTTTCAACGCTGATTTAAGCTTTAGTCGCAACAAATTATTATTTTTCTCTTTAAACTGTCGAAACATAACATTTATTTAACTGTAAAATTCACAAATAAAATTCACCCCCCCGCCCCTTTTTTCCATTTTCTTGTTTAAATCAATGATCAACAATATTCCAGAAACAAACAAATGAATAAATATAACATAGATTTCTTTTACATGCATCTTTTTGTTTTACATTATCATATCAAGAAAATGGTGGCTGTAACATTCATCAAATTCAAGTGGGGGTAGGGGTTTTCGGGTGGGTTTCCGCTTAAGATAGTTCCGTTTCAATGTTAAAAGTCCGGTATTTTCCTTTCCTATATTAACCAAAGAACACATTTATAGCTGTTTTTCTTTTTAAAAAATAATTATATTTAAATAATAATAACATTTTAACCTTTAATTCATTCAGTAATATGCTTTTCCTCGCCGTAGAGCAAAACTACTTACATGGTTGGAAAGCTGGAGATGTCAAGATTCTATATTTATAAACTATTGACCTGAGTAACATTGCTAAACCATGCGGAGTCAGTCATTCTCTATCCAGAGTTGTCGCTCCTGCTACGCTACACTCCATCTCTGTCAACGCCCATTTTACAATATTTTTGTAAAATTTAGAAACAGTAAAAAAATGTACTTAAACTTGTTTTTATTATTGTAAATATCAATAAATATGAAAATAAATCACTCATTTCAAATCAATTCTCTCTTAAAAATGATTTGTGATCGTTTTTAACTTTTTAATTTTTACCTCCGCAAAATAGTTCTCCAAGAAGGGGGGGGAATAATTTTTAAGAGATAATTGATTTGAAATGAGTGATTTATTTTCATCTTTATTGATATTTACAATAATTAAAACCATTTTAAGTACATTTTTTTTACTGTTTCTAAATTTTACAAAAATCTTGTAAAATGAGCGTTGACAGAGATGGAGTGTAGCGTAGCAGGAACGACAACTCTGGATAGAGAAATCGGAGTCAGTGTGTTTTAAATCGGTCATCCAATCAGGACGCTCATTATTCTTGTCCAAGATAAAAAAATACATCGCTAAAATTACCTGTGGGTGTTTCCCCACTTCAACTCGTAAATTTACATAGAACTCGGAAATATTTCGTCATAAATCTTCACACATGGTTTTGTCTATCATATTTCTTGAAGACAAACATAAAATGTTATTGCATTTATCAATATTTTATGAGTATCAACAGTTTTTTCAACACCGTATCTGTTTCTCGATAAAGCCGCCCGATTACCAACGAGACAAGTCACGTGACTACGCATGCTACTCACAGTGACCCGTGACCCACTTTAGCACGTTCTACCAGTTTTTTCTTAATAATGTTCAATTGTTGTTTTAACTATTCGAACGGTTATCCACCTCTGACCGTACATCGGTCAATTATCACATTTCCTTATTATTCTCATTCAAATTGGTATTTATATCAAAGATAAATACCATGTTTACTTGGGCACTTAAACCAAATAAAATTCCAAAACATCGTTTAATTCGATGAAGAAATGTCGGTTCACTGACCTTTTTTGTTTGCATAAGTTTTTTAATGGCGCACAAGTCACGTTACCTAAAATCGGTCAACCATAAAATAGTCATGTGAAACACCAATAGGCCAAGGAGATTGTATTTTAAAATATTTTTTTAATTTGCTTTTTCCATATTTCCCCATTTTTTCCATTAAATTGTGTTTGCCGTCACTTGTTTTCAGTAGAGAATTTCTCTGTTTTCATGTACAATTTTATCTATTGCCATGTACAGAATTTATATTAAATTATATTTATTCCACACAATTTCCCGCTAAAAATCTGAAAATTGTCTAAGGAATTACCGAATTTCAAAACGAAAACAATACAATTGTCGTTGCCATAAGAGTCAAGATGCGCAGTGGAATGTAAACAAACCCAAACCCACGATATGCAAATTATCCACTACGGACTGGTTTTTTTCTGTAAATATTTGACTTTGATTATTAAGTCAAAATGGTAGTAGTAAAATGGCACCATTTTGACACCAAAGCCTATAGATAGTTTTTCTTATCTGTTTAAATCTCATTGTTGTCTTGATCAAAGTGAAAGTAAATCGATTATCTATTTCTGGACGCAGTTTGCAGGATAAATGACGTCATCGACATCTGAACTCAAGTGATGTCCAGTGCATTCCAAAATGGTGACCGATTTCAGGTGTTGACCGATTTTAACGAACGAGAGTATATGTGTTTGGGTTGACATTTTACTCATATACGGAAACAAAAACATGCATGCATAGCCGCATCACTTCACTGAGAGTGGAGTCTTAATTTGGGCCCCCCCCCCCCCCCACCCACACACACACACACACACTTCTTATTGTTGTGCCTGTTACAAGATAGAAACTTCTGCGGTCATGCATATGTGTTAGTAAGTAAGTAAGTAAATTTTATTTAAAGTCGGCAAATATATATACAAATCAACATGTCAAACATGAGCTCTAAGGAGCTCTTTGACCGACTGATATTTTAAAACAAAACAGCAAAAGTATAACAAAACAAACACATACAGATACAGACATGGTAAAAGGCAAACATGTTTAAGAAGGATATAAGGGACCGACCATTTAACTTGAAGGGGGGGTTATGGTTTTTTTGTTTCGTTCAGAATTTTTTTTCCGGACAACACAAGAGTTAGAATATTGATTTTTTTTGTTGCGAGAAGCGCAAATTTTTTTCTCCAAAATTTAACATTAGGTTATATGACAAAAACTCTGAATCAGATTATTTTTTTTTCCTCCACCAAAATCAGAATATTTTTTTCAGCAATATTGGGAATCAGAATATTTTTTTAGAAAAAAAACATAACCCCCCCCCCCCCCCCCCCCCCTTTCAAGTTAAATGGTCGTTCCCTAATATACAAAGATAACTACATGTGAAGTTGTTTAATAAATGTAACGTATATAGATACTTATATTATCCAAACAGAAAATTAGATACAGTGTGGACGTGTAGATCCCATGTACGTTTGGCCATACAAGGTAAGCGCATCGAAACTGTCTCACACACCCAGAAATTTAATTTTGGTTAACTTCACATGAAGCGTAAAACACACAATACACAAAGCATATTTGGAAATAGCACATGCAGCATAAGACATAAATAATAAATCATAAAAGCAAGCACATATAAAGCATAACTGCAACATTATAAGCATGCATTAAAATGACATGAAACCATGCATACAAACATAAAAACAATACTTATAAGCAAAGCAAAGAAAGTTAATAACACAGCACTATAAGAAAAGCATATAAGAACATAAAAACAGGAAGGGCTTGAAGAGTTCTGTTATGAGGCGGCCAGATAACTACGTTCGACAAGAGCTGCAAAAACAATTTTCAGAAAAACACCAGAGTTGATATGAAATTTTTGAAGGTTCCAAAGGTTGAAAGGTTCCTTGCCTGGTCAGGCAAGGAGTTCCAGAGTCTTGCTGCCTCATAACTGAAACTGTTCCTACCATACCTTGTTGTTCTGGGGCGAGGAATATCTGCTGTGTTATTGTACCTAAAATTGTAAGAGTTTTGTTTAATTTTTACAATATCATGTATAAAAACAGGACTGGTTTTGTATATAATTCTGTTGGTCTCCATTGCCATGGCCCTCAACCTTCTGATCTTCAAAGATGATAGTTTAGATTGTTCCAGTAGATAATTGTACGAGTTGGTGTAGTCATCATATATAAAGCGAAGCGCACGTTCTTGAATTTTTTCGATTTTTTTGTGTATTTATTTCGGTACAAAAATGCCATGTGAGAGGACAATAGCTTAAATTTGATAGGATGAATGAATGGTAAATAGTGAGTTTGGCTAGTCGACTGAGATTTGAACCAATTCGCTTAAGAACATTAAGTTGACGTGCAGTTTTTTTCACAGATATTCGAAATATGTTTATTAAAATCTAATTTGAAGTCGATGGTTATCCCAAGGAGTTTTACCTCATCGTCACAATTTATTTTGCTGCCGTTAAGATCGAATACTATGTTCTGTTTATGGGTTTTGTTTCCTATTGCTATTGCTTGGAATTTGTCTGGGTTGGCCTGCATTTTATTAAAGGCAAATCATGACATCAGAGATCTACTATCTTCCTCAAGGGATTCAATAACTGTTTCTAGTGTGTTATCTGATTTTGAAAGTGTATTGTCGTCAGCATAATTGTAGAGATCACATTTTTTTTTACAAAAAGGAAGATATCGTTAACAATAGTTTTAAATAGTACGGTCCAAGAATGGATCCTTGTGGAACACCTTTATAGATTTCTAACATTTGATTTGAAAATTTACCTAATTTGACACATTGTTTTCTATCGGAAAGATAACTTTTTAATAAATTTAGAGCAGAGTCATTAACTCCATAGTTGCTTAGCTTCAAAAGTAAAAGATCATGTGGTAAGCAATCAAAAGCTTTGCTGAGATCCATAGGGATAGCAGCAAGATATGTGTCACTGTCCAGGGCTTTTTTCCAGTCCTCTAAAATTCTAAGTAAAGTCGATTGACGGCCACAGCCTGATCTAAATGCGGCTAAAAGGGGGTTGAATAGATTTTGAAATGGCAGAAAGGACACTAACAGGCCTATAATTGCGCTTTTCCAGAACACTGTTTTTCTTAGGGAACGACCATTTAACTTGAAGGGGGGGTATGTTTTTTTTCTAAAAAAATATTCTGAATCCCAATGTTGCTGAAAAAAATATTCTGATTTTGGTGGAGGAAAAACAAAATAATCTGATTCAGAGTTTTTGTCATATAACCTAATGTTAAATTTTGGAGAAAAAAATTTGCGCTTCTCGCAACAAAAAAAATAAATATCTAAACTCTCGTGTTGTCCGAAAAAAAAAATTCTGAACGAAACAAAATACCATAACCCCCCCCCCCCCCCCCCCCCCTGCAAGTTAAATGGTAGGTCCCTTATGAATTGGAGCCACACGGGCAATTTTCAATGAGTCTGGAAAAGTAGCAGAGGACAATGACAAATTTACAAGATCAGAAATTGGTTTTGCTATTACAGGTTTTGCATAATGAAACAGTTTTGGAGAAATATTATCTACACCAGTTGCTTTTTTAACATTTATATTAGAGATACGCTTGGATACAAAAGACTCATCAATAAGTTTCAAAATGAGCTGATGTGATTTACTGGCATTTGAGTATTTTTCACTAATAGCATTTATGCTCGGATGAGTTTTATCAATTTTTATGTTTTGATCGCCAATGTTTTTCGCCACATTAACAAAAACATTATTGAAGACTTCACATATTTCTTCTTGATTTGTGATGATATTATTATTTTCTTGAAGTATTACATCTTTCTGATCGGAGCATCCTTTGTTGGTAGGGAAAGGCTTCACAGTGGGCCAGGAGTCTTTTGAATCTTTCAATAAAATAATTATTTATAGATTGCTTCTTCAGTTTTGTTACATTATTCCTATGTTTACGATAAGCCTCCCAATTTTTTCTCGAGTTTACATTTTGGAATTTGTTATAGTACATTCTCTTTTCATAAACTGCAGATCTCAAAGCTTTATTCATATATGGAACTTGTTTGGGTTTAATTTTCCTTTCTTTGAACGGGGCATGTTTATCTGCCATTTCCAAAAAAAATGTTGTTAAAGTTTTCATATTGAGAATTTATATCAGAATTTGGGTCAATATCCCAGTTTATATTATCAAGATAACATAAAAAGTTTTGTTCGTCAAAATTTTTAAAGCTTCTACATTTAGAATATTTAGGTCTAGAATTTGATCTTTCACATTTAACGTCAATGGCTATAACATTGTGACAATCGCTCAGTCCACAGCCAAAGTTACAGATTTTCCCACATTTTTTGTCTTGGTTTGTCAAAATTAAATCTATGAGAGTTGGTTTAAAGTTTAAAGTTTAAAGAGTCCCTCAAAGTTACATTTTTTACATCATCGAGCATATTAAAATTCATGTCGCCCATAATTATAAAATTATCATACATTTTTACAATTTTGTCAGTTGTTTTGTTAAAATCATCAGAGAAAATATTGTCCCGCATGCTTGGGGGTTTATAGACACCAAAGAACAACCACTTTTGTTTATTGGAGGTTACCTCAAGTTCTAAGGACTCAATGTCTTTAAACTCGACCTGTTTATTTCTGTCACCGACTAGGTCTGACCGCAGGTAGGCCAACAATCCTCCTCGATGTGGATTTCTATCAGATCTATATAAAGAAAAAATGTCAACATTAAACAAGGAGTCAAGGAAAGAGTCATCCAGTTTTGTTTCTGAGACTGAAACAGAATATCTACTCTATTTCTCTGGAGAAGTTCTATGATGTGCTCGTATTTGTACCGATAGCTGTTTATATTGAGGTAAGCACATATTATATTCAATGGAGATTTCTTCCGCAGATCTACAAGCTCTTTGAAAATATCGAAAGTTTCATTTTTATCGTCAACTATAATTATTGATGTGTCATCGGTTGACTGGACATAGTCGTTCTCGGTTTCTAGTTCGACAAAAAGAGTCCGAAAAATTTGAGAGTGTACATGTCCGACAGTACCAGCTTTCAGTTGAGATGGAAAGCTTTTCATATGTCTCTATATGCATATCGATACATTTAGTATGGAACCAATAATTACATAGTTCACATTCAATTTTTCGTACAGGTTTGGCATATGAACCACAGGGGTATCGTACAGGACCTGGGTTCAGGGAAATGTTCCCACTGATGACAAAAATAACCATTAACCTCTGCCATCTCTGTTTGAACTCCATAGGCGCCGCAAAATAATGAAATGGCCGACTGTGTTTCACATGATAGTATATGACATGATGCAGGTTAATATCTAGGTCGTTCGCAAACTTTACCTCGTAGGCACAGGCACTTGTTTCATTCAAAAAATATGTGCCCCCTCCTCTTCCTTACTTCAAGGTAAACATCTACCCTTTTCCCCTTCCCCACTTCGCCTCAATATTTTTCGATTATTTGTGATCCTTTCGCTGACCCAATCATATCGTTACACTCCCGAGATATTTCTCTTTTCGACTGCCACATTTAAATATATCTGCCGGGCCCCCCTCAGACAAATTGGACAAGAATAGTCAGCGAATGTGGCTTATTAAAAATTTCAGTCAATGAAACGGATACAACCACTTGCGGTTTGCGCTGGATTTGTCACTCCATTCGGAATTCTAAGTAAGGAAGAGGAGGGGGCATATTTTTTTAATGAAACAAGTGCCTGTGCTCGTAGGCCATCATAGAAGAGTCCGCATGTGATACATAAGACATGCTAAGCATATCAGGCCTAATCTTGTTTTCACCATGTTGTTCTGGTGTTGAGTGGCCGTAAAAATATGATATGAGAAGTAATATAGCTGTTCTGTAGGCCAACATTTTTGTTTATTTACTCCGGAAGTGGATTATTGAGTGTGATGGTAGTGGCGAGTAAATTGACTGTCACTGTATGGGATTTTGTTGATTTAATATTCGAGCGTTTTTGTAGAACTAGATACATTCATCAGTTAATTCTGCATGTTCCCCTTGGTATTTGGGTTTTTCTAGATCTTTGGAATGCAGTAAATATTAGAAACTTTGATGTGTATTTCGCTCGTTTGAATGTTTTAAGGGTGTGCAGTTTGCTTCTTCCTACGCTTTTTCAGTTGGAGTTTAGAACTACTCTGACAGTGTGGTATTTTTTGTTATGCATTTTATTGATATTTTTGTAAGCGTAAATATTATTATAGCAAAGATATGTTACTTGTCTCGTCCGACATGACATGTGACGTTTTTTTTGTTTGTTTTTTCTGCTTCTGGAAGGTACATAGCGTTTGATGCTATTTGTAGGTGGAAAAATTGTATGAAACATGAATTACCCGGCATCCGTTTGCAACGTGAGAGCTATTTCCTCGTTTTGTTCATTTTGGCGGAATTGTTAATATTTGAGATGATAAGTACCGGATCATCTCCTTATAACATGTCATAATCTATCAAAATCTGTAACATTGTGCCATAAGAAAAAGTGTTAAGATACTAAAGAGTGTAAACAGAAACAGTAAATCTAATACACGTACGTGTGTGTGTGCGCGAGCGGGAGTGAAACAGCTCACCACGGACCACTCCTTCCGCCATACTACATTTTACATGCATGACAAATGACATGTATGTATGTCTATGTAAGCAATATAAGTAGGTAAAATAAAAATAAATGACTTGAAAAATAATATTTTGAATCTGTTTCTATGGAAGAGCAATAACATAAATATAATTACCACGAAAGCGTCCAAGCAATTAATAAATGGTTAGTGTCTGGCGATCATATAGTGCTAACGCGTACAATGCGTTTTGACATTACTGCAGAACTTTAAAAAAAAAAAATCCACACACTTATAACGGACTATCCGTATAAATCTAAACTAAAATGAAATCTCGCTGACCTGTTTTCGCATATACAATTATTATTAGGTGGTCTCCCATGATTGACACAATATCCCCCGCACTGGTAGCATCCGCCATCAGCGCATCCTCCCCAACCGATATCTGGGCATAGCACTGCTTCCGCTTGATGACATTCCCAGCTCATTAACATCAATACTGCCACCATTACTAAGATCACAGACTTCATTCTGTTTAAGGAAAAAAACATTTGTTTTATTGAAACACGTTGTGTTTTGCTTGTTTTATATGTGAGGGTTAGCATTTTACTCGCCCATGGAAACACTTGCATGACCGCATATTTTCACCAAGAGGGAAGGTTTGGGTCCGTTAAACTAGTGTAACTCCGCCACTTTTTATTCAAATACATGTACCAAGACATGAAAGTGAGCGGTCATGTATTTGTGTGTATGCGGTATTGGTTTTGCCTTTTTCTACAATTTTTATTTTGGATTTTGGAATTGTTCCTACAACTTGGCACTTTTTGTTTTTTCACTTTATCGTTAGACTTATCGCTCAGCAAATCTGTGAATATGTAGTGAATAATTAATTATTAAATAATTAGCTATCGCCGAGTGAGAGATATTTCAGATATATGACTAGAGCAAGATTACCACCAATAAATAAATCATGTGATGAGACAATGTGACACTAGAATTGCTCAGTCGTCCATCCCTCCTCAGGAACCACGGTCGGGATATCAAAATATTAACTGGTACAACCCCTTCCAATGGGGAGGGGGCATCATCTGGGCGTGTGGAACGAATTCAATTTACACGTCGCTTTAATGAAGGGAGATAAGGGGGTTCTACTGGGTGCAGGATGCCAACCTCAATACACTTTAAAGACTATTAGTTTATAGGAGGACGGTCGTTGTTGTGTCGTTGCTTGGTTACTTAATCAACTATCTCACTTTATGTGTGGCAATAGTGGCATAACGATCAATTCACCAATCATGTATTTATCTTGTTAAATAAATAGGATTAAAAACATAGATAGCTTTTCAAACTGTAAAATCGTCGTAAAATAATAAACGTGATTGAAACATTCCAAAGAAGCCGAGCAAAGAAACATACTTCAATATTACAACGAGTGTACACTCTTGTGAAGCAGGAACTGCTAACTCTTCCGAGGTACCCGAGTTCACCTCCTTTTTTTCATTAGTGGGGTTCTGTTGCTCAATCTTTAGTTTTCCTGTGTAATGTTTTGTAGAACGTCATATGTCCTTTTGGCCTTTTTCGTTTGGTCATTGTATTGTCTGTCTTTCTTCGATTTACGGTTTGAAAAGACAATATTCTATTTGATCTTATTTTGAAGTAAATTTTGTATTAAGTATATTTTGATAATGATAACGCATGTTTAATTGATACATTGTAATTAATGTTTCTATAGATAATCTACCACTGACACAAACACACCAAACATGTTTGACAATTCATAAATACAAATCTTTGCAAACAAGTAAATCTTACCTGGTGAACTATATCTGAATATAATATATATACACAAATGTATTTGTCAGTTGAACAACTTATATAGCCTGATTTTTAATTGCTCATAAGATACTAACATTTTAAATTTAGATTTGGTTTTATCAAACCAGTCATCAATTTGCATATTTTAAAAACATGCACGAGTAAAGCACATCTATATCCTGTCATATTTCCTGAGTTTGTCCTTGTGATACCACTAAAAACATTATTCATTGAAGAGTTATTGTATCATATTTATATATATCGTAGATAAGTATATTAATAATATTATAACTTTAAATCATTTGGCTTCCCAATCTTTCGCTTTTGAGCGCCACCTGGTGAAGGTTATTCCAGAAACTCGTCGTGCGCACTACATTTTATATCTACGTTTTTATTATAGTAGTTGGGTACTTAATAATTGTAGTAATATGTTTGAATAAACGTTAGAGAATACCGAAGGGGCAATCAAAATGGACAATCCAGAGAAACTGGCAATATAGGGTACACAAGACACAGGACAAATAAACGTTAGAGAATACCGAAGGGGCAATTAAAATGGACAATCCAGAGAAACTGGCAATATACACTAGGAAATAGAAAATGCAAATATCCCCGGTAAAATGCAAATATTCCCGGTAAAATGCAAATAATTAAAGATTACCAGTTATATTAGCGTTTACCAGTTAAATTAGCGAATTGTCTTGTTATATTTGCGTTTTACCTTTTAAATTTGCATTGTCGTGGCATTTTAGCGTTTTTCCTTTTATATTTGCGTTTTTCCTTTTAAATTTGCATTGTCGTGGGATTTTAGCGTTTTTCCTGTTAAATTTGCATTGTCGTGGGATTTTAGCGTTTTTCCTTTTATATTTGCGTTTTTCCTTTTAAATTTGCATTGTCGTGGGATTTTAACGTTTTTCCTTTTAAATTTGCATTGTCGTGGGATTTTAACGTTTTTCCTTTTAAATTTGCATTGTCGTGGGATTTTAGCGTTTTTCCTTTTAAATTTGCATTGTCGTGGGATTTTAGCGTTTTTCCTTTTAAATTTGCATTATCGTGGGATTTTAGCGTTTTACCTTTTAAATTTGCATTTTACCAGTTAAATCGCACGGTCATCTAAATCACCCGCTGAGTAGAGATTACGTAATACTGTAGTCGTCACTAGCTCATTGAATATGACGATCTATAGTATTATATTATTGTGTATCTATCTATACGTATTTATTTATTTATTTATTTATTTATTATTATTATTTATGTCATACTAGTCTGGCCCTTAATAAATTTAGTGTATTCAATACACAATAATCCATCAATTGTTGCGTATTTGATTTTTATGTCGTATTTTAACTTAATGCGATGTTTATTAAGAAATGTGACTTTAAATGTATTAAAATATTAGCAAAGTGTGATACACGTACAGAATACGTATACTGTTGTCACTTCACTATTACTTGTTTTTGATTATCATGCGAGAAACACATTAACCTTGTATTACCTATGCTGGGACTATTTACTAAAAAATGAATTAAGTATATATTAAACTATCGGTCTCTATTAAGCTATGTATGTCTTGTTTTATAGCACAGGATTGTGTATGTACAGCGTCAAAGTTATTGTGCTTTAAAAGTTCTGATTATTGTAATGAGGCACCTTAATGAACAATAAATATTTTTGTTTACGATATAAAACAAATAATCATATCCCTATGTAAACGCCGTAAAGCGAGAGACCATATTTTAATTTGAAATATTTTATTCTTCAATAAATTAAGGCAAATAATTCCTGAAATAAGAAGTGAAAGGCGGGTTTACTTATTTTTATTTTCATTCTGAAAACGACAGGTACATTCACACCGGTTCACTCAGCAGGGTACCTAATATTGCCAGGCAGAATATACAAGTGTCATCTTGCATTCGGTCGACGGGACTCTGACCGAATACATGAATACATGTGTCACAATCGTTGGCAATAATCAGAAACGCAATACACATTTTGTGACCATTTAACGGTACCCGTGACTAGAATAGGAGATGCAATACACATTTTAAAGGTTCTAATAGGTGATCAAGTATACATTAGGAATGGGTGCATATTAAAGCACACTGGCGGAGCAAGGGGGTGTTCGACAATTTAGTAAAATTCGTGTATAAATTGGGTAAAAATTGGCAAACAAGAGCCTGGGTCCCCGTTTTCAAAACTGCTGGATCCGCACCTGATGCAGCAATGATTCTGGGGCTATTTTCACAAAAAAATCTTAAGATTAACATTGATCGTAAGTTATATTGGATTGTTCATTTTTATCTTGATTTTTTTTGTGCATCATCAGAATGATATAGCAACAACCAAAATTATGAAGTAAAGCAGGGTGAACAGAGCAGGGTAGAACATTCTTCTTGCAAACCCCAAAACGCAAAATAGACAAAAAACATTCATATGCAATTTTTCCTTATAAAAACAACAATCATATTTTTTATGACTATTCTGAGATTAATCAGAAGGGTCCGCCAGTTCGAAAGACGTTATTAAAATAAACAGAAAATGTTTTCGTTACGCAGACATATTATATGTTACGCTTTGTTCGAATCAGAAATAACCGTTATGAAAACAGACTAATCTTTTTACTGTTGGCAAGTAAGAATATTGTATTTCCATAAACAAATTATTATATTACCCTGAAGTTTTGTATAATATACTTTAAAAGTATTTATAATACGCATCGTCTGTAATTGTCAAATGAAAACTATTACAAATTATATGTTTACATAATCCTCTCAATTTTATGGCTTCCTACCCTGTAACTTTCTGTGCTTTTAGCTAAGAAGCAGAGCTTATGTGTAGCTTTATTGTAGTGCATGAACGATCGATTACAAAGTGCGATCTTATAAATAATAGCATTAAAACAATTTTACTCCGTAGCATAGGCCTATTTTTATTTTATTACGAATTCATGGCATTGTTCCGATGTCTGTTCTTTTTTTTTCACATAATTTCGTAGTTCTTCAATTTTCGAAAAAAATCTTTTGTAAATGTGTCTCATTAAAGACGGATCGTTTTCTCCGATTCGTTTGTTTTGCCATAAGTATATAGAAACAAAACGTAAATCTGCAAAAAGTGATTGTGTAATAAATTCATAAAAGATGTTAAAGTTTGCTTTTAAAGACGCAAGTACCAAAAACAGTGAACCTACCTACTGAACCGTACTTTTTGTAATGCTAAAAATTTACTTCATTTATAAAGTAGCTGGAAAAAAATCCAGAAGGGCTATATAAAATGGAACTATGTCGTCTGCCTCTCAGGCACTGGCTCTTCCTGTCATGTAACTGTCATGGGGTCACTGATCGTACTTGTAAACAAAAGAGCTGACTGAAATGAGCCTGTTTCTTATATAAAATACATGTCACTTTGCAGTGCATTGTGGTTTCAGCACTAAGAAAAACATCAAAAGTAAACACAATTTTGAAAGTGGTCATTTTCAAACATTCTGTTATTTTATTTAGATGTAATATGATTTGGTAGATGGCCAGAACGATGAAATTTTAAAACCAGCCATTTCCGGATTTTATATTCGTTTCCATCCCGTATATCGGCCCTGTTTTTACTTCATACGAAAACAGATGACGCCATGTTACTGACAGCAAAAGTTGCCAGATAATCGAGAGTATATTAAAATACAAGAATGGCTTTAAAAACAATCTTATGTACAAAGAAATATTTAACTAGGCATTCTTTGAAAATTCCAATCGTCATATGAATGAAGGGTTAAAACGCTGTTAATCGCTATATCTGAAAATCGATAATAGCACGAAAACCGATAACACGATGCTAATAATCGAATATTCTTCTACATATTTTTGGACAGGAAGAGCTCAGATCACATACTCCATTCATTATTGTATTTTTATTCAATAAAATATTCTAAAAAGTTGTACTTCAATTTTCTATTTCATTAGTTAACGATATTTTTTTTTTTGATAGCGTCACGTGTTTTGTTGGTTATGCATGTTTGTTTGTTGACATCCTAGTTTTAGTAATATTTTGATCTCGGGGTGAAATTTAAATGTATAACAAGCTTGCTTGCTGTATTTATCCTTTCTTAAGAAAAGAATGTCATTATTCCTACAATGTAGCGTCAATTTATGTGTTTTCATCCGTATTTTTACATCCGACATTTTTTTTTATTGACATGTACAAGGTTACATAATATAGTCTCTGATCCATTCATACACTTTGCTAATAAGTAATATTTTCTTTACAATAGTTTATTTTTGTTAATAAAATAGACGAATTATTGAATAACGATATATATAAATGAAACGATTAAAATTGATTGCTAAAAAAAAGTGTTATTATTAAATACCCGGATATGTTTGGATAAGAGAATAGCATTCGGGTCATCGAGGGGTCATGTAGTCTCGTGTGTAGGGCGAACGAACCCGGGTAAATGATTATAATTTATACATTTATTTCTTTAAAGGCAAATTTGGATTAAAATTAATTAGTAAAATTTAAGTTTTATTTTGTTTATGGCGAATGGGTCATAAATCCGTAAATCCCGTTTTTTTCTTTCTTGAAAATTGGCAGTCTGCGGAGTCCTGATATAGGTGAAATAATATTTTATTGGTGTATTCTACGTTTTTTTTTACAGTTTACCTGTCAAAACATCACCCATCTCAGCATGTCGTCGCATCGTGCATTCATGATATACAAATACACCTATCACAGGTGTGAAAAAAAAACGTTGCTCAAGACTCCTTTTACTAAGACTTATAGAATAGAATAGTTTTATTAAATCAATCAAGAAGCCCGTGAGAGCACAGAATTACAGACATTTGCATTTTTACACTTACAATGATTTTGATGATTAGTAACATATACAATGTATATAAAAAGAATAAAAACAAGTATAGATGATCGACACTGCAGGGGGGAAACCACCCATAGGCAGAACAAACTATGGCAGTTTATAGCTAATATTATGATATACATAACAATATATATTATACAAATATAATATGATGCAGATATAGCATGGTGTTCATATCATGAATACTATTTTATCTTTAAGTAAGGTTAAATTTGCAATGTATGGTTCTTCCGTATTTCAAAACTTTTGTTTAGGAAGACAGCAAGTTTATTTAATAACAGAGTGTCTTCACTACTAAGAAGCCAAATCAACTTATTGTTCGGACTCAGATGTTCAAAATTTTTACAATTATCTTGAATGTATATCAGTAATGTAGCCCTTTCAGTTTCATATATTGGGCATTTGAATAACATATGACTTTCGTCTTCAACCTCATTTAATGTACAATGAAGGCATTTTCTTTCCCCTCTATCTAGCATAACTAAATTTCCTTGGGAGTTTCGGATACGTTCATAACGTCCCGTTTCTATTCTTAACCGATGAGCACTTATTCTAAATTTTGTTACAATAGATCTATTTATAATATTTTTCAGTTCAAAGTATTTTTCTGTGGTAAATCTGGTTTTAAATTGGAAGTAAGTGGATAATTTACCAGATTCTCCCTGATTTTGTTTAATATTATTCCAATAGGATAAAAATTTATGTTTCAACGTCTTTTTTAGTTCATTTTTAAACTTATTCCTGCCAAAAGTTTTGGATAAATTCATATCAATGTTTAGTGTTTTACAAAAGAATTTCACTGTTGAATACCACGTGTCAGTATATCCTGATCTGTATAATGATTTATATTCTTCATAGGCAGATTTTAATAGATTGCTTGGTTCATTTTCAAGCATATGCCAATAGCTAAGAACTTGGGTTATTAATTTCAAATATATAGGATATCTACCCAATTCTGACAGAACTGCTATATTAGTACTTTTTTTATTTACTCCCAGTAAATATTTGCAAAATTTAATATTTAGCTTCTCAAAGTCCCAATCTTTGAATGTTTCAAATAAACTAAAGTTGTTATTGTTAATTTTATATGCTGATAATGTGCCCCAGTTTTCACATCCATATAGTAAGATAGGGCATATTGTATGGTCAAAAAGATGCAGCACAGTGTTGACATTTGGGTTTAGAGAATTTACCTCTTTGTACAGTTTATAAGAAGCCTTCATTGCCTTATTAAATAAGACCTTTTGTGCCTGTTGAAATTTTCCTGAGGCAGTAAGCATTATACCAAGATATTTATAGGTTTTAACACATTCAATACTCTGGTTGTTTATATTAAAGTTTCTAGTGATCAATCTACCAGATTTATTAAAGATTATTACCTTAGTTTTGTTAATGTTAATTTTCATGCACCAGTCTTTGCAATATTTGTGCAAGATATTTAATCTATCTTGAAGGCCCTGTTCAGAGTCTGATATCAGAATTAAATCGTCTGCATAGAGCAGACAGGAAATTTTCTTGTCTTGTAAGTATACAGAGTCGTTAGAGTTTTCAATTATATCTGAGAAGTCATTTAGAAAGAGCTTAAAAATGTTTGGATTTAAAACATCCCCTTGACGGACGCCTAAACTTGAGGTGAAGGGTTCAGTTAGTTTGTCCCCGATCTTGATGGACACCATGCTAGAACTGTACATGTTGCATATTATCCTATAGAATAATCCATTTATACCATTTCTAATAAGTTTATATCTAATGTCGGGATGAATAACAGTATCAAATGCTTTATGGAAGTCCACAAAGCACACAAATAACTTTTTTGTATCTGTTTTTAGATACTTTTCTAAAATACATTTTAATACAAAAATGTGGTCAGAAGTTCTGGACTTTTTTGAAAATCCTATTTGGTTTTCATGAATAATATTGTTTTCAACTAAAAATTTATCTAGTCTATTATTTAAAATGGAATTGAATACCTTTCCAATGCTATTACATATAGTAATTCCTCTGTAATTTTGAGGAAGTTTAGGATTTTCTGCCTTAAATATTGGAGTAATGTACCCCTCAGACCAGATCTGAGGATAAATGCCAGATGTAAAAACTGCATTGAATAGTTTAACCAGACAAGGATTTAAATAAGTTTGTGCCGTTTTTAACAATTCATTTCCAATCATATCCAACCCTGGGCTCTTCCCGTTTTTTAAATTACAAATAGCCTTATTAAGCTCGGAGGCTGATATGCGAAAATCGAGACAGGAAAATGATTTAAATTCTGGTTTTTGTTCTAATTCCTTTACTTTTTTGTTTAGCTCTTCAATTTTTTTGTCAAATTTAGGAGGAACTGTAGATAACTCTGAAAAATATGCTAACCATATTTCATCATCAATACTTTTTTCTGGGTTGTCTCTCTTAGATTCACGAAGAGAGTTTACTAAGTTCCAATATTCTTTTTGATTATTCGATTGAAAAGTATCTAGTTTGTCTATTATTTGTTGCCTAAATTGTTTCTTTTTATATTTTCTAAGTTTGGCATATTCTTTGTTAATTTTAAAGAATGATCCTCTAATTAATGGGTCATGAGGGTATTTTGACATTAAGAAGCCTTTATCCTTAACTTGCTTCTTTTTCTTATGCAAATCTTGGTCAAACCATTTTTCATTCTGTGTTTTTTTCCTTTTGTTTTTTGATTTTTTCCTTAAAGTAAGATCCGCAACTTGTTGGATTACCGAGTGCAGATGGTTTGTTGCTTTGTTGATATCAGAAGTTGTTAAATTTATTTCATCTTTTAAAAAGTTATCAAGTTTATTTTTAATATTTGGGTTCAAAAATCCCTTTGTAAAATCTTCAGAACTTTTATCGTTCCATATGTATCTATTTAGGAAGTCCTTCAGTTTTCTATTGATTATCTCTCTCTGATAGGATGCCAAAATTTTAAATGATAACTTACAATGACAATCAGACATTCCAGCATAAAAATTAGAAATTTGCATATAAAGAATTTGACATAAAAGATGTTGTGATACAATAGCATAATCAACTACACTACAACCCGCTGGTTTATAGCAGGTATAGGCACCAAATGAGTCACCAAATGTTCTTCCATTAAGGATTCTTAATTGGTTTGAAATACACATGTCTAATAATTCTTTACCTCTTGTGTCAATATGTGAATCATGGCTAGATCTTTTACCCACTGCAGTATCGATCACATATTGGTTGTCGCTCAGTGGAACGTGGGAGGTATCATCAGATATAATCAAATCCTCCTCGCTTCCTGTGCGGGCATTAAAGTCGCCCATCAGTATTATATCCCCCTTTTCGCTATATTTCTCAATAAGATCTCTTTCTATTGTCTCAAGTACATTTATTTCCATTTTGGTTAAGTATGGGGAGGACTGGGGGACTAAATATAATGTACAAAGATAAATGTCTTTTTTCAGTTGAAAAAAAGACTTGTCTAATTTGAGCCATTGGTATTCAGAGTTTCCATCTTCAAGAAATTTTATACCTTTTCGTATATCCTTTTTAATGAGGATTCCTAGTCCTCCAAAGTAACGATTATTTTTGGATTTTTGTCTACAAAATGGATAATAGAAGAAGTTTTCAACATCTACAGTTGTTTCATATCCAACGTGTGTTTCTGACAATAAAACTATGTCAAACTCTTTTATTTGGTCTATAAAGTTTTGATCGTGCAATTTATTACCTTTCTCTGTGATGAGTCCTCCCACATTCCAAGAGCAGAAACTTATAAAAGACGCTTTATTCTTGGTCTTCATGCAATAAAGTGATTAAAATACACAAATTTTGTAAACTATTACTAACTAGCAATAAGAAAAGAAAATGAGATATACAAAGTATTACAAAAAAAATATACAATGATACCTAGCAAACGGCCACTAAAGAAATATATATTCAAATTGACTCAATTGATGAATGTCTAAATCATTTACTAGATTTGTAAATTCACTTTTAATATGGAAAAGAAAATAAACAATATTTGTCTTTTTGTATTGGTAAAATATTTTTGTTTCAATATTTAAAACAAAATAATTGGAAAAATATCCTTGTTTATAATGTGGATAATTTATTTAAATTGTAATTTCTTTCAACATACAAACTACAGTTTGCATTGTATATGTTTTATTATTTTTTTAGAGTTATTTTTCTTTGACTGTTGTTGTCAGTATAATCAGAGTATGTTTGTGGCATTGGCTTACAATATTTATAAAAGTTGTACCTTTACTAAACAATATAAAACTGTAACTTCAAAAATATTAACAGTATTTTACAAGTGAGATTTCTAATAATACTGGTAAGAATTACCCCACGAGTAATAGGGATCAAAATAGTTAGGTTGCTTATGTCTACGGTTTCCTTGGTTGTTGCTTCGTCCTCTGTTAGAATATCTGCGATCTCTTTGATTCGTCCTCGGTGTGTTGTTTCCACTTGAAGTAGTATCCTTCACAGGTTGTGTGTGTTGCGGCTCGAGACCACACAATTTTTCAATCGATTGTCTGATGTTTGAGGCCAGTATTGTAACTCCTTCCTCATTTAGGTGGTATCCATCTCGGTCTAGTAGCTTAGATTTGGGTGTCCCTTTATATGACATGTTGCTATTGTCACACAATAATATGTTCTTAATATTTCTAAATTTGCGTTTGAGCATTGCATTAAGTAATTCCGCACTGTCGTTGTAGTGGATGCTATCTGCACGTGGTGTTGCTAGTGAGATAAGCACGTTTGCTTTTGGAAACAATGAAAGTGCTTTATTAGTAATGTTTGACATTTCCTCTACGCATGTTTCTACAGCAGCTGTTTTCAGGTCATTTGTGAGAGAGTGAAATCCAATTACCTGAGGTGTTGAGTGATTTGGAATGGTATCAAGGGCTTTCAGTGTATCTTTCAGAGTATATTTGTAGATTTTTTCACAGTTGAATTGGCTCTTCCATTTGTCGGTATCAATGTTCTTGGTGTTTGAAGTTCCAAACAAAATAACTTTTGGTTTGGTATCTTTTGGTTGATCAGGTGTCGCAGTGCTGGGTTTTGCCTCATTGAATTTGCCAGACAGAGTGTCACTTATGCTACCAATATGAGATTTCAATGAAAGTATTTCATCGACTTTATGGGAAATTTGTTGTTTGTATTTCTTTATTGTTTCCTCCATTTCCGAAAGTTCTAAATTTCTCGCGGATAGTCGTTCTGAAATAAATGTTCGGTCTTCATTTGCTGAGATTTTATACGAATCGTATCTACTTTTTGTTTCACTATGGGCAGTTTTTTCATATGAAAGGTTGGATTCAATAAAGGATTGTTCATACTGTAGCTGATTATTTTGATGCCTTAATTCTATATTTTCAGCTTGTAGTTTCTGTATCTGAGCATTTAATTTCTGAACATGTTCACTATCGGGTTGCATATTAGAATGATTCATTTTTTGGTTTATGTCTTGTTTGATTTCTGTACATGTTGATAACACTTTTTTCAGATTCTCATTGTGTTTCTCAATCTTTGTATCATTGGCCACATATTTGGCCTCCCATTCTTCAAATCTTTTCTTAATGTAATCTGAGGTTTGCGTGCACATATTGTCTAATGCGTTTTTCAATTTAGACTCAAGAGATTCGAGCATGGTTGTTTTATCTTTCTCAATCATGCTTTTTATGTCGTTTATGAGTTCTTCTTTGTTAAGAGTATACGATTCAGACTGTGTTTTTATTTCATCACATTTTGTTGTAAAGAGGGTTTCACCTGTTTTTTCATGACCTCCTTTGTTCTCGTTCGAATCGGTAGGTGAACATACACTATCTTGTTCAATAATTTCTTTTGCGATCGTATTGTGATGATCTTGGTCATTGTTTACGTCTGATGGTTTCATTTTTTTCACAATTTTTTCTAGCATAGGAAAGTGTCTTGTTCTGAATATATCGTGCTTATTACCTTGGGCCTGTATGGTTCCTGTTTTCATAAAAACTGTGACTCTGAATAATAAAGGATTATCAGATTGGGCTAGATTTTCTGAGCTTACATCAATTGTTATTGTTTTCAAGTCACTCGGGTTTTTTCGTTCTATGGGGTCGTCCTCCCATTTGATGTCGTATTCCTCTGAATTACCCAGGAATTCGTAATATAAAATATCTAGGGCATGGATCCAGTGTAATAAACGAGAAGATGTAACCCGGAAAGCTACCATTCGTGCATCAAGATCGTATATGTTGGGATCAATCTTTTCATATAAACATTTTTTGGCTTTTCCGGTTGCCACCCTTTGTTTATTTGGGATGCATGGCTTGTACAAGAATTTATCGCTGTGGGTGGCTATTAATTCATTAATTTGAGAATCTGAGAGATTTATGGTGCTCATTGTGATATCAGTGGTATCAGTGGTCGAAATAAATTTAACACCTACAAACACTATGAATAGGATATTTTCTTCTAAGCAAAATTTGGAGCAGTCATCTGTAGGGGAGCGAAACTATATAAACATAGATAACTATTTTGCGTGTTCGATTTTCAAGCCGTCTTCCAATTTATTTGTACTTAAAAAATAAATTTATAACTGACCCAAGCTAAATAAATGAAATGTGACTTAATGTGTTAATTATATAAATCCTTGCCTTCTATAAATTTTAATTTCTTATCTAATTCTTATTCTTATTATGTAACAATATGGTCAGGTTGTTATTTTCATTGAATGACATCTCAAAATAGATGGCTTCACAGTAGGAGCTCTTCCTGTATATTGGTTACATCCTGTATATTACAACTGACAGCCAATGCAGGACAAACAATTTTAATCAGCCATCATTATCTTAAAATACTTTATTTTGATGATGACACCTAATTCCCATCACCTAATCCAAATTAGTATAGTAGAGGAGTACAGTATTTTTCGGACAATAAATTTTGTTTACAGTATACCTTTATTTTGCTGTAGGTTTATTTCTGAATAAGAACACTCGTATCATCGATGTTCTTGGTGTTATTTTTTTTAAATAAAGCAATACAATTTATGTATACTAACAGGGGGTGCAATTCTGGGGAAAACATATTCAACATCCGAAAAAAATCAATATTCAATGATTGAAGTGTTAGCGAAAATCAGTTCAATATTGTATTTAATAATAAAATATATACTATAAAAAATGTATCTTGTTGAAAAAAATCACAGGGTGGATCGATTTACAATATAAAATTATTATCACAAAATATCTAAATATAGCTATAGCTTTTCTATAATCGATATTTTATTGCAATAATTCATATGAGGCTATGGGTGTTTAAACGTCACTTTTCAACAATATTTCAGTTATATATTGACGTTTGAGCTACCTTTCCTGGCGCGAATATGGTGCAAGGTGGAAATACACTAGGGTATTTACGTACAAAATAAAGACAAAAATATCTCATATTTATATAAGTAAGAAAATTTTAACAGAACATTTGCATGAATGTTTGTCGGAAAAGGTTGATAGTTTCAGTAAATTTCAACACACAATTTATCAGTCATATTTACCTTACCCCTTTTTGCATACATCATCAAAATCATTGTAAGTGTAAAATGTAAATGTCTGTAATTCTGTGCTCTCACGGGCTTCTTGATTGATTTAATAAACTATGTTATGTTATGTTATGTTATACATGAACATGCGAAGATATATTTTTACACCTAATCATTTTTCAAATTTTTGTTTCAACTTTATTCGTAAAGTCTAATGCTAATTCCGTCTAATATGAGATATATACAAAACAATATACATGTAAATATTTACGTTGCCGTAAATTTGATGATTGATGGTCCCGATATTTCAGGTACAGGTTGAATGCGTGTCAATGATTTGTAATCACATAAAATTAATTTCAGTAATTTCAAATGCAAAAGTTAAATGGGATTGACTGAACAAAGTAAACTGTACGACTTTTACGTTTGCACCGGTGGGCATCATTTGTAATTTATTTTAAAAGTCGGTACATGAGTACAACAATAACATAAGCTCTAATGTGCTTTTAAGTCCGATATTAAAAAATATATACATAATATCTTTTTTTTCCCCTTGTTAATTTTATATGCCCTCCTGGGGCCCTGATTTTGTTAATAAACTTATATTTATTCTATTTCTATATCTGTACAATAAGCACCGCCTATTTGTCAGTCAATTATACATCAAAGAGACCGATATGGAGCAATTAACACATGATTGACAAGGTGAGAGAGTTGTAAAATAAATCGATTATGGATGTACAAAACAGAGAATACTTTTCTTGTTTTGGTAACGAGAAAGATAATTTCATTGCATACATATAAACAAGTTAAATTCTAAAAAAAAAAAAAATGAAGAAAACAAATAAAAGTAAATAATAATAATAAACAAAGATCGTTTCTGTATGACTGCAACAAAACTATTTTTATGTGGTTACTTTCCTCGCTTGCCGCGCTAATAACGTGTTGTCCGCGAATGTCCTGATGGACAATTTGACTGCCGCGTTCGGCCGCGAGACGATCGCGGACTTCCCGATGCTAATTAGTCAATTTCCGCGCCGCGATCGTCCGCGAAACCGCGCGGATTTGGCTTAATCCATGCTGGCTGTAGTGAGGACTGACATTTTTTTCACTAGGACCACCAAACCCATATGCGATTTCGCGAACTCTGTAGTATTAATGTTTAATATAAATATTAATTATTATGTTTTCATACTTGATGTGTGTTTATATTGGTGTAAAATTAATAATAAATATTCAGTATTATATTTTCATATTTTATGTGCAATTTTATAGTTTTAGAGTTTAATAATACATATTCATTAATTTGTTTTCGTATTTTATGTAATTCCATTTATGTATAAAAAGCAAAAAAGAGAATCAAATTTACCTTTATTAACATGTGATTACCCTGATAATTCACCCTTAATGGGACCCCTTAATTCCTCTTAATTAGGAAGGACACCATTCTTTGATATTATGTTATAGTTAGAGTATATTAAGTGAAATTTTAATGGTTAAGAAGGGGCGGAGCATTGCTTGACCAATTCAATACATACATACATATATAAATAAAACTGAAGTCGTATCAAAATCTTTAACTATTAAACATGTCCAAGAGAAAGCCAAACTGGACCGATTGAGAGAAGATGATACTAATGGAGGAATACGAGAAAAGAAAGGACGTTTTAAGAGCAAAATTTTCGTCAACAATTATATTTCTTTAAAATTTAGGTACATGTATGTTTAACAGGGACACAATCATAATGTTCCTCAACTTCCCACTTTTGAGTTTGGATGCACCTCCCTCATCTATTTGGAGGATTTTACGTTCAACAGTTATATACGAAACTAATTTTAATGACTGTATGGAAATATCATGTAAATAAAAAAAAAAAAAAAAAATAGGCTCGATTCCTAAATGTACTGCTTTCTAAGTCATCCTGTAACATATCACATATCATCATAATAGACTGTCGGTCAAATCTGTATTTGTCTATTAACTCGAAGTCATCGTAGATATCAAGAGGTTTTGTACGATCTCTGAATAATCGCTCTCTACGTAAAGCTCTTCTCACAGCATGAAACAACCGAAAACGTCCGACATGGAACATGTTTGTATTGGTAATAATGCAATACTAATATGCTTTAATTATACTTATTTCATATACCCGCAAAGCACGTGCCATCAAATGGTACGGTTGTAAAAAATATTTACTCATCCGGAAAATGACCTTGATGGTGAATTTTATGTACATGTAAGATATGATATGGATTTGATGATAAACTCGAATGCCTATGAAATATTGCTAATATGGTTTGTTGTTATCTTTTTATTCATACAATATCACTTTCATAACTCACAATCAATATAAAATAGCAATTCAAGAAAACTTAAGGAACCTATCCATCTACCTTAAAGTTAAGGGAAATCTTAAGTGTTTTCTTAGTTTAAGGACGTTTATGAATACCACTTAAGTATGATGGGCGGAGTTTCCTTAACTTAAGGTTATTCTTAGGAAATACTTAAAATAAGAAGTTTTATGAATACCACTCAAGTAAAATGGGCGGAGTTTCCTTAACGTAAGTGTTTCCTTAGGAAAATCTTAACTTAAGTGGCTTTATGAATATGGGCCCAGCTGCATTAAAAATGAAATGCATGTGCGCGAAGCCGAAGGAATTTTTAAAATTGAAGTGCCCGACAACGTAATTTTGGTATCAAATAATCGTAAATCTCTATAAATCAATATAGAGAGAAAGAAATAGTAGATTTATGATTATTTGATACCAAAATTATGTTGAGAAGTGTATGGAAAAAAAAATGAAAAAAAGGGGGGGAGGGTAATGTAGGTCATGACCCCATGTACCTGTGCTTTTACGATCACAATTTTCCTTACGTTGTCAGGCACTTCAATTAAAAAAAATTCTTCGGCTTCGCGCACACGCGTTTCATTTTTAATGCAGCTGTTGTGTGGGGATGTCAAGTAGTTGAGACAAAGATATATTTTCGCTTTCGTCATTCAACATGTCCTCCATCATGCCGTGGTAAAATCAGTGCCGCGCACTTTCCAGCAAACGTCTAGGGTGTAACGTATTAAATGTCTGGAACATTGAACCAATGAAAAAGTAGGTTACATTCTCATACATGCCAACCCTCGAGAGACTAAAAGCGGTAGAGGGTCTAGGGTTTGCCCCCCCAGAAAATTGTTTTTCAGAAGGACGCAAAATGGTGCATTCTGTTGCGTTTTGGACATAACATCTGTTCAGTCAAATCTTTAAATATAGTATGAAAAAATGGAAATTAGCATTTTACATATATACAAGTCAAACCTCGGTCCCTCGAACTCGGATGGGTCGAATACCATGGATGGCTCGAACTTATTTGAAAGTCCCGCCAATTTTCCATATATTTTTAAGCTAAAAAAAATCTTTCGCTCGAACACTGATACCTCGAACAGTCGAACTTAATAAATGGTCCCATCAATAATAGAGAATCATAATTAAATCACGAGTTTTACCATATCAAACTCGAACATCGCAATTTAATTGACAGATGTACGTTGTATGTGCTTACATACAAATGTACATATATATATGATTAATCAATCTACTGGCTTGATAAATACACTTCAATATAAAATAGCGGGGTTATGTTACTTAAAATCATTTAATCCACTCATTTCTTGTGTGTGTTACAATAAGATATCATCAATTATGAGTGCCTATTGTCGAGTATGTTTTACTATTAAAGCGGAAAAAACATTTCCTGGTTTATTGTTGAAAACAAGGAAGATATACTAATATATTTGAGACTTAAATCACTTATTTTTCACAATTTTTTCACATTCACAGCTAAGTTGATAAAAAAACATGCTAATATTCACATATGAAATTGTAAAGATGCGCTTCAACCTGGAAACGGAGAATCTCATATGCGCTTTCCCCCTCCTAGAAACCCGGACAACCACTATCAATAGGACAGGCAAGCAAGAGAAGCGACTGATGAAAATGCCCCAAGGTCTAAAAAACAGAAACTTAATTTTTCAGAAATAAAATGTTTGTGGTATCAAGTCAAAACTTTTATTACTTAAATTTATACAGTTAATTACAACACATGATATACAGTATGTATTTTTATAGAGACAACAACTGACAAATATGACATTTTAAATATCTATGGTTTTAACTATGTTGCAAAAAATAGAAAAATATTTAAGCATACATCTGGAGGTATTGTTGTTGTATATAAAAATAATCTTAAAAATCATATTAAATTTAAGTATTTAATAATGACCTTTTATTGGGATGTGTATACACCCTACCTGAAAACTCTCTATATTCGTCAATAAATGCATTTTTAGATATTGAAAATGAATTAGTAAATTTTATAGAAAAAGACATGAAATGTGCACTTGTTGGAGATTTTAATGCTAAAACTGGGTTTTTTTGAAGATTTTTTTGAATGTTATGGATGTAAATGTAGAAGATGGCCTATTTAGATATCATATTGCTATGACTACCAAGTTTTACTTGATAATAATATTTCCTTAAAAAGATATACTCAGTGTGAATGCAGACCAAATAATTTTGGACGAACACTTTTAGAAATGTGTAAGTCTGCTTTGGCTATATTTGAAAAGTATTGTCATCATTGGAAATTGAAGGTTAACTTGGAAAAGACTAAAGTAATAATATTTTGTAAAAGAAAATAAAAAAATCAACCTATTTTTAAGCTATGTGGAGAGAATTTACAAATTGAAGACTCTCATTCATATCTAAGTGTTATATTTAATTATAAGGGCTCTTTTGTGAAGGCAAGAGCTAAATTGATGGATCAAGCTCGCAAAGCTTTATATTGTTTGTATAGAAAATTGAGAAATATATCGATTCCAATAGATTTACAATTTAAATTGTTTGATACACTTATACTTCCAATACTTACTTATGGCTCTGAAATATGGGGTTATGAGAACACTAAGTAACTAGAAAAACTTCATCTTCAGTTCTGTAGAAATATTTTAGGTGTTAGAACCACTACTCCAAATTTTATGACATACGGAGAACTTGGTAGAACACCTATAGATATATTATGTATAAAATTAAGAATTGTAAATTTTTGGAATAGACTTATTTCAAACAAGAAGAAACTTAGTTGTATTTTATAAAAGATTATGTTTAATTTGAGTATTATTGATAATGTTCAATTTAAGTGGCTAAATTTTATCAAATCAATTTTTGAGAAAACTGGGCTTAATTATCTATGGAACCAACAACAGCCAGTTCATTCAGTGCAACTAAAATTTATTGTTAAGCAAAATCTGACTGATCAATATATTCAAAACTGGTTTAACCAAATTGAGAACGCTTCTAGGGGAGAACTTTATGGCATATTTAAAA
Organism: Bathymodiolus brooksi; assembly: GCA_963680875.1. Classification (NCBI taxonomy): domain Eukaryota; kingdom Metazoa; phylum Mollusca; class Bivalvia; order Mytilida; family Modiolidae; genus Bathymodiolus; species Bathymodiolus brooksi. Next base: position 77,686,439 of record OY804580.1, on the reverse strand, counting down.
ATGAATTTAATTTAGAGAAATACTTATTAAAATTATTACCACATGAGAGAAACATGATAACAAAGTTTAGATGCAATAACATTAAGCTTCCAATAGAAACTGGAAGATGGCCGAATACTCCCAGAGAAGAACGTATTTGTCATCTGTGTAATGTTGGTTTAGGTACTGAATTTCATTTTTTATTTGAATGTACCTCTGCTGATGTACAAAGGCTTAGATGTAAATTTATTCCAATTTATTATACTAGATATGCAAACATGTACAAAATGAAAGGCCTGTTATCTTTGTGTAATGTTAAGGTTCTGAAAAAATTGTCTTATTTATATCTAAATTGCAAAATGTTTTGTAATTATATTCTGAGGCTGTATTATTTTAGGTTAGTTATATCCGTCATTATGTAAAATATTTTGTATAATATTCCACTTGTTACACTTGTATATATGTGTCCGAGTGAATAAAGAACTTGAACTTGAACTTAAATGATTAAATATTTTTTACGAGAAAGGCCAGTTTTACTGTGCATCAGTTATCATATATAGGTAATGAAACTGTCCCGGGTCAGAACAAGATTTGTTTCTGTCTAAAATTACGAGACCTCGGTGGCTCGAACTTCCGATAGCTCGAACATATTTTGACAGTACCTTCGAGTTCGAGCGAGCGAAGTTCTACTGTATATATATGTTTAGGAGTCATAAGTTCAAAATGTAGTGCTTCAAAACTTTATTTTAAATACAGTTTCTGATTGGCTTAATGATAAAGAATTGACCAATGGAAGTTTCCGGTACAAATCTAAGAGGGAAACGATTACGGAAAGGGCCTAAATAATTTGGATTTGTACACATTTATACGTCGTAGAAATCTACAAGAATAATCAACATGTGAACAATTCACGATAAAAAAAAATTTACATTTTTTTTTAAATCGGTAGGAAAACGTCTAAAATCGGTAGGCGGTAGAAGACTTAAAAAATCGGTAGACTACCGCGTAAATCGGTAGAGTTGGCATGTATGCATTCTAAGTCAGTTAGAGTATATTAAGTGAAATTTTATTGGTTAAGAAGGGGGTCGCATCGCTTCTCTCCTCCGCCCCTTCTTAACCATTAAAATTTCACTTAATATACTCTAACTATAACTTGGCCTTGAGGGATACACGAAATCATAAAATTTTATTACTTTGGTATAAATTCATTACTTACAGCTCACTCCAATACAATATACACTTTAGCAGTAAACACAACAGGTGGTACACCTGAGGAAAAGGCCTCTAGGCATGTAACTCTTGTGGGGACAACAAATGTGTTCTCTCTCTGAATTATAGAAAATTCAATTGTTTTACACTATTTCAACACATATTGTAATACAAGGCCTATAAAACAGATGTTTACAGAAGTGAATTTCATTTTTTTAAACGTTAAACTTAACGTAAAATATTCATATGAATAATTTCTTAGCTCCGAGCTTTGCTTTCAGATGCATACAAATCTATGTTTAACACTGTATTAGCGATTATTTAAAAAAAATATCCATATACATATTTTTTTTTATCGAAAACAAGCCCCTAATAAATTACAGAGTTATGGAAGCGAATCATGATTAAGTTGGATTTAATGTCGCACAATAGGCTACCCGATTTGTAAGGCTTGAAGTAATTTACCAAATAACAATATGTTCGTAATGATGAACGGTAAGGCCACTAAAATGCATGAATCGCCTGTAAAATAAATAAACATAAATTATAATGTTGAATCTCCGTGAAAATATTAAACGTTTACATTTAAATCAACATCAAATTGAAATAAATATGAGTGCATAGTTCTAGATCCTGAAAAACAAAATCAAGAAATCAAATATACATAACTACTGTAAAATACACAACGATTGATGGATTATTGTGTATTGAATAGCTAAAGTTATTATCATCCAGAATGGTACAAATAAATAAACAATAATATAATACTATTATAGATTGTTCTTATATTTATCAGGGAATTATATAAACATTTGAAGAAAAAAAAAAATCCTGTATTTATTGATCAATCTAATTAACTGACAAAATTGTGTTTACATGTAAATTGCATATTTCTGTTGGATCGGACAAGGGCGCGTACGTTACGTATACATAGGGTTATGATTATTTGTTTTATATCATCAACAAAAATATTTATTGTTCATTAAGGTGCCTCATTACAATAATCAGAACTTTTAAAGCACAATAACTTTGACGCTGTACATACACTATCATGTGCTATAAAACAAGACATAAATAGCTTAATAGAGACCGATAGTTTAATATATACTTAATTCATTTTTTAGTAAATAGTCTCAGCATAGGTATTACAAGGTTAATGTATTTCTCGCATGATAAACAAGTAATAGTGAAGTGACAACAGTATACGTATTCTGTACGTGTATCACACTTTGCTAATATTTTAATACATTTAAAGTCACATTTCTTAATAAACATCGCATTAAGTTAAAATACGACATGAAAATCAAATACGCAACAATTGATGGATTATTGTGTATTGAATACACTAAATTTATTAAGGGCCAGACTAGTATGACATAAATAATAATAATATATAAATAAATAAATAAATACGTATAGATACACGATAATATAATACTATAGATCGTCATATTCAATGAGCTAGTGACGACTACAGTATTACGTAATCTCTCTACTCAGCGGGTGATTTAGATGACCGTGCGATTTAACTGGTAAAATGCAAATTTAAAAGGTAAAACGCTAAAATCCCACGACAATGCAAATTTAAAAGGAAAAACGCAAATATAAAAGGAAAAACGCTAAAATCCCACGACAATGCAAATTTAAAAGGAAAAACGCAAATATAAAAGGAAAAACGCTAAAATCCCACGACAATGCAAATTTAAAAGGAAAAACGCAAATATAAAAGGAAAAACGCTAAAATCCCACGACAATGCAAATTTAAAAGGAAAAACGCTAAAATCCCACGACAATGCAAATTTAAAAGGATAAACGCTAAAATCCCACGACAATGAAAATTTAAAAGGAAAAACGCTAAAATCCCACGACAATGCAAATTTAAAAGGAAAAACGCTAAAATCCCACGACAATGCAAATTTAAAAGGAAAAACGCAAATATAAAAGGAAAAACGCTAAAATGCCACGACAATGCAAATTTAAAAGGAAAAACGCTAAAATCCCACGACAATGCAAATTTAAAAGGAAAAACGCAAATATAAAAGGAAAAACGCTAAAATGCCACGACAATGCAAATTTAAAAGGTAAAACGCAAATATAACAAGACAATTCGCTAATTTAACTGGTAAACGCTAATATAACTGGTAATCTTTAATTATTTGCATTTTACCGGGGATATTTGCATTTTCTATTTCCTAGTGATAGGGTACACAAGACACAGGACAAATAAACGTTAGAGAATACCGAAGGGGCAATCAAAATGGACAATCCAGAGAAACTGGCAATATAGGGTACACAAGACACAGGACAAATAAACGTTAGAGAATACCGAAGGGGCAATCAAAATGGACAATCCAGAGAAACTGGCAACATAGGGTACACAAGACGAAGACAACCAAAATAAAAACACAACATAATATGCGTTGGACACCACTATTGGTCTTGTGTACCATAATTATGTCGCCGGTTTACTTAACCCCGCCACTTTTTATTGAAGTGACTGTACCAAGGCAGGAAAGTGAGCGGTCATGTATTTTGGTTAGGTGTCACTCGATTTTGCCTGTTTTCTCTACGAATAAAACTTACCCCAACGATATAACTGAAATACTGTTGAAAGTGGCGTTAAGCACCACCAAACAAACACACATTTTTGGTATCATGATCATTGACACTTAAATATCCCTTCAGTCTTGGATAATATGCATTCGTCTTTGACCATGTAGAAGGTAGTGTTATCCGTATCGTTTTTGAATGAGTGATTATTGTTTAACGTCAAGTGAGCAATTGTGATATATATCAATGCGAGAACACGTTACAATGGGGATAACATGATGATGATGTACGTTATGAAATGGATCAACAGGGTGAATTGAATGTGTTTGGTGATAGCGCACTGAAAGTCTATGGGTAGGCATGTCGCTTCATTTGGACACATTATCTCTATTCCAAGTCAACCCGTTTTTGCTCTTATTCCTTAATGATGCATGCTTAGCAGAGAAGCAGCATATACAAATTGAAAGGCTTCACTGTAATGGAACTCGCACACACTATCTACATCACTCGAAACAAACACACTAACAATTACACATAATACTTCTTCCTCTGGACGTACTATGGTATTTCAATGTGTTATGTACAATCTCCATATATAGGAATATGAAATGTAATCATACGCATAAAGCGAGATAACTCGTGTGATTGGTTGCTATTAATAGTGATGGTCATCATATTTCTAAAAGTGGTGACTAACTTTAATTCAGTTATTTAACGTCCAGTGACAACTATTTCATGCGTATACATTACGATATCTAATTTAATACATAGAAGATAATCTTATACCCTTCCCCTTGTAAATCAAAGAGGGACAAACAATAAAACGGCCACATGAAAAAAGACCACAATCACCATGGTCCACAAAACACTACACAGAAAACGAAAGACTGAGTAACCATAACCCAACTAAAATCATCTATAAAACCTGAGTTGAAATCAGGTGCAATGTAATAGTAAGCAGTTCCTGCTCTAATAGTATACACCTGTCATGTAATTCTTGCTAAAAATCCAGTGAAAAGCCATGAACGTAGAATTGATTGGATTGTGGCTGAGACAAACTGAACATATAAGTGGTCATCTATGACATACACATGTAGGTATTCCGTAACATTTTCAAATTCTTCTTTGAATAATCATACTAGAGCACAAATCGTTCAGTTGGTAATAAAGTACCTGATTAATATTCAATGACAAATAGTGTACAATTTGTGTTCAATCAGGTTTGCTTTCTGTAACAACAGTAGTAGTGGATTCACAGATTTAAACATTTTCTCAAAGGTTCCAATGTTAAGCACTGTCTTGTATGAGCTAACATTTTGGATTTATGATCGACAAAAAAAAAACACAACTGTTTTAAGGTCATATAAAGATTACTCCTACAATATTAATGTAACAATTTTCATCACACAAATGGGTTTCGGAGAATTTTGAAATATAAGTCAATCAGAAAACATAAATGGTCCAACAGTCATGATCAATTTCCAAATTAACAAAAATCACTGTCTTGTAAATAAATTTCAAATGATATGCTTTAAAAAGGGAAACTTAAGATATTGAGCGAAAAAATTGTGGGAAGTAAAGATGGACGGACATACAGATATCTGTAAAACTCAATGTGGCAGGGGTATAAACAAATTTTATTGTTAATGTAAATGTATAAAAAATGTGTGTGTGTTCATCAATTGAATTCATGCCACGATATAGCTGAAATATTGCATAAGTTGGTGTTAAACACCAATCAATCAATCAATCATTAATTGAATGAAATTAACAACTATTGTAGTTTTCATTAAAATATATATATTCATCAAATATTAGTACATTTTAAACATAAAATTAAAAAATTAACAAAAACAAACTTATGAATTGTAAAATTATGGCATGGCTAGCAGATTGTTGTAAACTATTTCAATAAAATTTATACAATAATTCATCTCAAAATATGAAATAACAATGAAATATCAAAATAAATCCAGAGAACATGAAATGTTGGAAAATAGCATGAAAATACATGTACATAAGTTTTGTCATCACAATAATGGTTTGAAACAATGAACACAATGTCATGATTAGCTAAGGGAACAACCATTTAACATTTATGGAGGTGGCTATTCCTTTTTCTTAATTTTCTGCCTCTCTTCAATTTGTAATTTTATTGAAAAAAAATCCTGAAAGAAGCAATAAAGAAAAAATTGGTCGGTCAGATTATTATTTATTGCATCTTTCAGGTCAAGATATTTTTTTTTTAACAAATTTGAAATTTTTTAAATCAGAAATTATGGTGGAAAAATACTGATATTTGATATCCCCAAAACAGATATTTGATATCCCCAAAACAAATAATATGATTTTTCCTTTGTGTGAAAACTATTTTAAAACTTGGAGTGGGGGGAGAGAAACATCCTCCTCCAAAATGGAAATGATCAGTCTCTAAGGTTAATATCATAGATCATAGATCTGACACTAGGCATGTTAATTTTATATTATAGGTAACAGTCAGTAACATTAAATGTTAAATACTCAATCAATACTTAAATATATTAGATTGTACATTATTGGTGTTTAACACCACTTTCAACAATATTTCAATTATACTGAATTGATCAGTTTTATGAATGGAAGAAATCAGAGCTCCCAGGGAAAGACATGTTAATTTTATATTATAGGTAACAGTCAGTAACATTAAATGTTAAATACTCAATCAATACTTAAATATATTAGATTGTACATTATTGGTGTTTAACACCACTTTCAACAATATTTCAATTATACTGAATTGATCAGTTTTATGAATGGAAGAAATCAGAGCTCCCAGGGAAAGGCATGTTAATTTTATATTATAGGTAACAGTCAGTAACATTAAATGTTAAATACTCAATCAATACTTAAATATATTAGATTGTACATTATTGGTGTTTAACACCACTTTCAACAATATTTCAATTATACTGAATTGATCAGTTTTATGAATGGAAGAAATCAGAGCTCCCAGGGAAAGACATGTTAATTTTATATTATAGGTAACAGTCAGTAACATTAAATGTTAAATACTCAATCAATACTTAAATATATTAGATTGTACATTATTGGTGTTTAACACCACTTTCAACAATATTTCAATTATACTGAATTGATCAGTTTTATGAATGGAAGAAATCAGAGCTCCCAGGGAAAGACATGTTAATTTTATATTATAGGTAACAGTCAGTAACATTAAATGTTAAATACTCAATCAATACTTAAATATATTAGATTGTACATTATTGGTGTTTAACACCACTTTCAACAATATTTCAATTATACTGAATTGATCAGTTTTATGAATGGAAGAAATCAGAGCTCCCAGGGAAAGGCATGTTAATTTTATATTATAGGTAACAGTCAGTAACATTAAATGTTAAATACTCAATCAATACTTAAATATATTAGATTGTACATTATTGGTGTTTAACACCACTTTCAACAATATTTCAATTATACTGAATTGATCAGTTTTATGAATGGAAGAAATCAGAGCTCCCAGGGAAACAACCAATCTGCTTCAAGTCATTGACAAACTGGCATCACATTAATTTGTTTGTAGTACACCTTCAACATGGGTGGAAATCAAACTCAAAATATGAACATTTATATAAAATTGTTGTTGAGAACAAGTGTTTAGAAATACAAATTATAATCTATAAATATGAGGCACTGTTTTTTTCTCTCGATTTCATCGTCAGAAAATGAACACATTAAAAAGATAACTAACAAAGTATCAAACATATTCAAACTTGTTCTACTCGGTCAGGGATGTTGTGTAAGTTGAAAAACAATTCAGATTAAATGTACAAGACTAGTGATATTCTGGTGTGTGTCCTAATTGTAGCTAATGTCAATAGTTCCTTTTACAGCAGATCACCGGGACACAAAAAACACAGCAAAAGTTATCAACTATCAGAGAGTTAAAAGAATGGCACTATGGGTTGAATTCTATATTTTCACAGAAAATCAATGATATATATTGAATACTGGCTTGGAAAATTTTGCCTTGGAATGGGTTACCAACGTCCTATCCTACATGTAACAAGCTATTTGCTCATTGTGAGCTGCTGTCAGTTGTCTTTCACATGTACCGGTAAGTCAGGCGACATTCTACACACAAGAGGCACTCGTTTACATCCTCGCATAAATGCTTTTTTTCTCTCTCATTATTCATTCTAAGCAAATAAAAAGACATTTTAAAGTTTTTTTTAAACTTTGCACATCATAGTAATCTATCCATATTAATGTAGAGTGATTAATTATTTAGCATCACATCAGCCGTTCTCCATCTTTACTCATGATGAGAACAAATTTAGTAACAATACATTTAGACAAAATAGAGGCAATGAGATGAGTGCATGGACGGAGGTTTTGACGGTAACAATTGAAATGGTATATAGTAGCTGCAATAATGTAGCTCCTGTTACAAACTTGTGTCTCGGCAGAGCTACAACGCAGTCCCATTCGTCACAATGGAGCAAAAAAAAGTTGCAGTTGAAACATAAAAACTCACTATTTACGCTTCAAACATTTCATTATAACTATTACTGATGATCCCAGTCCTTGTTAAATCGGTTTGGCTGAGAAATATATGCTTTTCAAAGGTAGCAACAACCTCGTTCAAATTTATCGATCGTTTTCCATAATCGGAAACTACGGAAGGCAGAGCTTTTCTAAATATGGTATTTCTTACTATACGTAGTAAACGGCTGATCTAAACATTCACGCCTCAAATCGCCAAATATGGTATCGCCATCCAAATAGTGAGGCCGGAAATGACGAAATTCAAAATGTTCAGAGAAAAAGTAAACATGGATTTTTATTTTGTGGGAATTACATTCTAAAATACTGGTAGGTGATAAAAACTTTTTATAATAATGGACAAAAGGAAAGGTTATGTCTTATTATTGATAAATGCAGGCGTCAGAAACTCTGTAAGCGAGCGCAAAAAATCTCGGCGGCTGCTCCATTACGTGTAATGGCATCCCGTTATAACCCTTGCGAGTAAGCGAGCATTTAGGGTTTTATTATTAAAACTAGGTATATAGGGTAGAAATTTGTGTCTTGAAAAAAGCCATCATCTCTCACTGATATTAAACTGTTGCTCTTTATGGGGCGTCTACAATTGTGTATTTACCTACAATGAGGATGGTATTATCTAAACGAGGTGTATTTACCTACAATGAGGATGGCATTATCTAAACGAGGTTTTCATTTATGTCTATCCTTTTGTTGATGTTGTATCCTACAAATGAGAAACTAGATACTCTTTCTCGTGAGTAAGTGAGTGTTTCTTGCTTAATGTCAAGTGAGTAAATTTTTTTGCTAGCTATATCATGGCGACAACAAGTAAAATGTTGACGAGAGAATGATGTGATGATGTCCACTTTGTACCAAAATCAATACACTTAGTAGGATTTTTATAGTGCTAGCTCACTGAAACAACATTCTACAGGTAGATATGTGACACCACTCAGGTCACATTGTCTGATTCTGAGCAAACCAATCTTTGCTCTAAATCCTTCATGCTATGTGCTTAGCAGAGAAGGAGCAAATTAACACCAATTTTATATTATACTCTTTGATTTGACCCCACCGGAGCTCATACCATATTAACCTACCAAACTCGAAGAATATGCTAATTATTACAGTCCCTATGCAGTTGTTCATATTTCTATGCTTCTTGGTATATATGGGTCCTTAAACAGACAATCAATTTTACATTTAGAAATTATTTTAACTGATTTGCTTGATTAATCAACATAATCAAAGAAGAGCCAAACCTGTGTATGCAGCCACCTCTATTAAGCACTCATCTGTATTAAAAGGTCACATTTTTCTTGTCCTATTATAAGATATTTCATATGAATTGAACCTCTTTTAAGAGGTCACCTATCTTTTAAGGACATTTTTTTCTTTGTCCCAAAAGTGACCTCTTAAGACAGATTTGACTGTAACACCTCTCACAGAAAACCTAATCTTAGACATGTTTATTATTCCTATACTTCTAAGAATCAGAACATACATTCTGTTTCTAGTATATTGTATTACTAATAATGTTAAATATTATTCAGGGATATTGAATTTGGGGTCAAAGTGGCTTTATCTAGAAAGAACTTCTAACCAACATTAAGTATAAACCTCCCATAACAACCTAACAACTCAAACGTTGAAGTTCATCATCTGAACTGCCAATGCCATCAATATCCAGATCAGAGACATTTTCTTCTGGAGTTGAAACAGTATAATGTTCTGTTGTTTCCTGAACAGCAGGGGAAGTATCCCATTCTTCTACTATTTCAGCCATTCGCTTTAGTTCACATTCCTCCAAAGCTTTGATCAGAACTTCTTTTTTAACATCGCATCCATTTATTTCTTTCCATTTTTGCAGCATGCGATAAGCCTTCTCTTCTACCTGACTATGGTTTTGATCAATAATATGTATATTACTTTCACCAATGTCTAAATGGCGTGCAACATTTTTCCAGTAGATGACAATTTCTTTAGATAACCGAAGGAAGAGTTTGACATAAGGATCTCTTTCTGAAAGAATATATAAGTAAATGTTACAGAAAACTGAAGGAGCACTGTCTAAAAGAAAACATCAGTCAGGAATGGAAAAATCCAGACACAGTCTGCACAAGATACAGAATAAAGACAAACAAAACAAAAATAGTTCTTTCATATTAACATATATATATTGTACATGATGTATATCAAATGTTATTTACAGTAAAACCCCATTTTATTGCCCCTGATTCATCGCCAAACTTGCATACCGCCATGAAATTATCAAGTCCTGATTTCTTTCCATGTAAAAACCCTCGCTATAATGCCAAACTCGCATATCCCCATCCGCCCAGGTGTCAAAAAATCAAACGGTCAATTTACTGTTGATTGTCCTGCGATATAATTCCAATCAGTTATGTCACACGTCAATGATTTTACATATGTTTGTTATTTTTACAGGTAGGTTTACAAGCAATTAAGGTCAATTGAAGTTCTTGTATAAACCATCTGATTACATTTAATTGTTGTATAATTAAAAGTTGAAATCATAGTGTTAGTGTTATGGTTTGTGAACTCTTTTAATTGTGTATAAAGTTTTGTAGTGTAAAAATGTCTACTCCAAAGCGGAAAAGAAATCTGCTTGATTTCGAACAAAAATGTGAAATCATAGACTATGCAATGAAACAATCCTAAAAGCACTCAGCAACAAATAGCAGATTATTTCTCTATTTTTGGGGAATTACCCGTAAAGCATAGAACTGTCGAAGATACAGTGTGTGGAACGTTTTTTTTCTTTTATCTCACCATTTTGGCTAGTTGCTTCAAAATTGTACTCGCCAAATTAGAATTGCACTTGCCAAGTTTGGCCAGTGGGTAGATATTTCTACTTGCCAATGATCTAATGCAAATATTTTACATGAGAAATAATAACAAAGATTTATAACATCTTTATTCATTCTGCATACAAATCAGTTACTTTTTCAATTAATTGCTGCAAAATCCGACCCCGACTCGAAAATTACGATTTTTTAACATTGACCTTTTTACCATATATAAAGTCCACCCAAACCCATTTTTATTTGATATCATCAAGTTTTACTCTACCGAATCCATATTTAAGATAATCTGAATTGCTTGCATTGAACTTTGGGAGGTATATATTAATTCTATTTGATCCCGGTTTGGAATAGGATGCCATCTTTTAGCGTTTTCTATCAATAAGAGAAATCAATATGGCGGACGTGAACCAATGCACCGCTAGTCCTATCAACGATTTTGAAGTATTTCTTCACATCTTTTATTGTCGAATAAAAAAAATTACGGAATCATTGACTGAGAAACTACTTCGTCAAGTTGGTTGACAGGGGTGAATGCAAAATAATCGGAACTCGCTTCACGATGTTCGGTCGCCGGATTGTCGAGTTCTTACAGAAACGTACTCACCGAATTTGTTCTCTTCTCACTTTTGGCGAGTTAGCAAGCGGTGGTTTCTTTCACTGAGAACAAAGAACTCCCAGCAAACGACATCGTAGGTGTAAATAAGTTCGATGACTTACAAAAACTTTATTTATGAACGATAATTTCTGTATGTCATGCTTGTATCATAAAATATTATTTCTATAAGTTAAAATAAATTATTATTATTTATTGATTTCTTATCAGTTAACAACCCCCATCCGTTAATTTGTTATTCTATTTCCGATGTTTATTTATGTCTGTGTCCATACTTCCGGTTTTTTGCTTCCCTCAAGTTTATTGCCAAATTTGTTATAACGCCAAATTATTGCTGAACAAACGGTGGCGGTTTAACGAGGTTTGACTGTACATTGAAAATGACTATTAAAGAAAGAAAAAAACAGAGATAAGAGATTAAAAAAATATGAATCATCAACAAAATAAGGAAATATCAAAACCACGGCAAAAAGATAAGGTCAAAGGCTAAACAACAATAAAACCTTTGTGAAGCAAAAAAAACCCCAAGAGTTTCCGCTAAACCTGCAGTCCGTAATTTCAGTGTCTACACTAACATTTGACAGAACTGTTAATGTCTGATACTTGTCCTGTACAACAAATATAAAAATAAAAAAATTTCACAAGAATGTTAGCGGAAACAACGGTATATTTTTTGGGGGCCTCAAATTATAGTACAGTACATAGCGTGATCAATCTCTGTGATAGACGTATCACTCTTCTTAGTGATACTGATATATCTTTTGGTCTGTTTAATCTATTCTAATTTTGATATGCCTTTTGGGTGATAGTATGCAACACTCTAAATGTAAAAGAAATTTTGAAGATATATTTAATAGAACAAAAGATAATATTCAAATCAACAAGATGAGTGATACATCTATCACAGTGATTGATCACGCTATGTCTCTGACTGTACTGTAGTGTGCAGAGCTGTGCTACATGCAGGCTATACATTCATAATTATTTGCATTCACCATAAGACTATGCATCAAAGACAGGTTTTAACAAGGGCAACGCAAAGCGTGGCATATCCCCTTACCTAAAAATTAGACCCTGTGACCTTGACCTTTGACCTTGAAAATCAATAGGGTTCCAGATTCTCTTAATGTCTAAGTATGTACAAAGTTTGGTCAAAATCCATTGAAGGATGTTGATTCTAGAGTGTTCACAAGGATGTTACGCAGTAAAAATTTGACCCAGTGACCTTGACCTTTAACCTTGAAAATCAATAGGGTTCCAGACTCTCGTAAGTACTAAGTATGTACCAAGTTGGGTCAAAATCCATTGAAGGATGTTGATTCTAGAGTGTTCACAAGGATGTTATGCAGTAAAAATGTGACCTGGTGACCTTGACCTATGACCTTGCAAATCAATACGGTTCCAGATTCTCTTAAGGAGTAAATATGTACCAAGTTTGGTCAAAATCCATTGAAGGATGTTGATCCTAGAGTGTTCACAAGGATGTGACGGACGGACGGACGGAAGGTAGCGTTACTATATCCCTTCGCAACTTCGTTGGTGAGGTGATAAAAATTGCTTGGAATACAATTATTCAAGCAATATTAAATGTCCTAATCAATAGCTAACTTCATTTGCATAAAAGGGGAAAAAAAATTTGCATAAAAGGAAAAAACCACCAAAGTTTCATTTTAATCACAAAAACACAACTTTAAATATAGTGCCAAAACCATATTCCTGATTTAAAGTTGTCAAATATGACTGTCTCCTGCTTTAGTTAATTTCTGAATATTACTTGTAGGAGGGGAGTTGTATAAAATTAAGAGTTATGTTATAATGTTATGGTTATCATGTTTAACGTCACTTTCAACAATATTTCAGTTATATCGTGGCAGTCAGTTTTATTGGTAGAGGAAACTGTAGTACCCAGAGAAAACCAACAACCTGACACAAGTCACTGACAATTTTTATCACACAAAGTTGTATCGAGTACACCTTGCCATGAACAGAATTCCAACCTTCAACTTTAGTGGTGATAGGCACTGACTGCACAGGTAGTTGTAAATCCAACTACCATACGATCATGACTGCAACGGCCCCTTGTATAAAATTAAAACTTAAGCATTGAAAGTTGAGAAATATTGTAATTCTCAATGTATAAATTTGTGATTTATCCCCAAATTTCCAAAGTTAGAAAAAAAAAAAAATATAAAGAAATTAGTATTTATTAGTGCTGTTCTTTTAATTGAATGAAAAGAAAATTGATATGCCCCCAAAATACTAGTGGTTCACCTGAGCATGTACCTCTCACCTGATTATTTATAAGCAAGTTTGTGTTCATTGTTCAATGAATAGATTTTAAGAAAAATTATTATATTCATTTTAACACAGGATCCAATGTTCAATTGTAACCTATTACAGTAGGACTTCATTACAAATATGTGTGTTGTTCCCTTTTAGCATCCTCTTACACTGGAACAGTAAAAGCTACTACAAATCTTCAAAGAGTAATTTTCAGAATTTCAATTGAAAATACTGCATACAAATATGACTTTAAATAAAACAAAAATAGCCTATGGCGGCCATTTTTGTAAACGGATCGGGATGAAATGAGTAATCTTTATAGATGACCTTCCATACAGTACAGAAAGGGACATACCGTGATCAATCACCGTGATAGTGGTCATGTCTAGGAGAGTGATGGGGATTAAAAATTTTAATTCATGTCGGTGATCAGGGGGCAATAAAACACCAGGCGTTAATCTTGTAATCAAGTGTGTCATTTTACAGGTAAACTAGTCAGATAAGATGTACAGGTGAAATTACGTTTTTAAGTCAGATAAGATGTACAGGTGAAATTACGTTTTTATATCGCCTATTTTTTTTTCAGAATTAAAAAAAACCGTAAAACATCTTTGAACGTAATCCCGGGAATGAAATCCCGAGATCGAGAAAATAGCACGAGAACGGAGAGTTCATTTGAATTGATGAATAAAATGTAAATAATAAATGATTATTCAACTTCAATTCAGTGAAATCATGGGTTGTGCAAATTTGTTTCAGATATTTAACCTTGGCTGTGTATTGCGTATCTACACCTAGTATTTTATTGACATGCGTACACGTGACCTGGCTTGTGCACAATAGAAGTTTCATAAACATATGCGCGATATGCGTGATTTGTTACGTTTTAAAGCGTATTTCCAGTTCAATGTTACATTTTATTCAATAATATTTTTTAAACATTCAGTAATTTTTTTTATTTTAATCTTCGTAGAAAACCCAGTTAAAACCCTTTTCGTTGTAGAAATACGTACTAAATAATTGTTATAAGGTCATTGAAGAATTTGATTAAAAATTAACGAAACAAATATTTATAAACAGATCGTTCAAAGAAGTACTACATGTCCAAAAGTCACTAAATTTACGGATATATTTTGGAAATTAGCGGCTAATCTGCAGAAAGTTTAGAAACGTGAAAGGAAATAAGGAATTAACCTTTATCATGATTTTACCCCTACAAATGTTTGACATTACACAGTATCTGACCAAAATCAAATGTCACCAGTTTATTTATTTATTCAAATTCAAATCTTAATTGGCTTTCAACCCAATAGATTTGTGACAAAATACAGCCAAAAAAAAACCAGTTTATGGAACAAATTAAAAGCATGATCTTCGTTTTCCGCTTTTTGTTCATTTTGTAGCCATTAGGATAGGTAAATTTGGATTGTTATAGGTTTATGTTTGCAATTTTAAAGAAAATTATTTTCATCTATAACGGATTTACGTAACAAGTCAAGTGTGTAAAACAGTTTACTTGAATTGTTAATTTTTTTCAATACGAGAGGTAAAAGTCCAAAACACAAAATAAACCAATAATCAATTTTAAGTCTGCTCTTTACCAACTAAACACTACAAAACCCGCGCTTGCAAAGTCTGTGCTTCAAAAACCAGCGCCTGCGGTTTAACTTAAAAACAAAAAATACGTTTATGAAGTAGCCCGTATTTACAAATAATTCAATACATACTGAATTCAACCCAACAGAAGAAAAAAAATGAGAAATTAAACAAGATAAAGTTCAGTTGCGGTTTCAACAAAATTCTTAATATAGAACTTGAGGTCATAAAGTAGAACTTTCTAAAACAAACGAAAACGATAACAAGACTGACATTCTTTGGCAATGAAAAGAACAAACAGTCAAATATTAACAGCAAGAGGATACAAAATTAATTGTCAAAAATACATCCTTCAGTAGCAATAATTACAACTTACGATATTAAAAGTCAACAGGTAGAACAGGTAACGCTAATCTCTTAATTGGCAGTAAAATATCAATCGGTGCACAGGTGACCAAGAGCCATAAAATTTAAACCCCACCACCTTGTTTTATGGTCCTTTTTAGGTCTATCACAGTGGGTTTATGTCCGTGATGATATGTCTAAAGGATTAAAAATTATGTCTCTCGGAGTGATCAATCACGGTATGTCCCTTTCTGTACTGTAGATGCTTCCTACCAAGTTTGGTTCATTTGGTCAATCGGTTTCAGAGGAGAAGATTCAAATGTGAAAAGTTAACAGACAGATGACAGATGCCAAGTGATGACAAAAGTATTTCTCACAATATTGTGAATTAATAAAAGGCATTGACCTGGTGATGCAGCATTTAAAATAGGTGGTACTTTTGGAGTTCCAAAAATATAAGCAATATTTGGTATGTTTCCTCCATTTTTACTCCAAACAGTCACTTGAATTCCTGCTGACCCTGGTAAATTGAGTTGTCTATCTTGGTTTGTTACCATGGCAACAGTAGTTGATGGTGTTGACATCACAGTTGGGTAAGTGCCTTGGTTTGACGAGATTGCTTGAGTAGTTATATTTAATGGTGATTTTGGTGAGCTTGGAAAACAAGCATTGTTCGTGCTTGTTGTATGTGCGCCTATTTGACTATCGGAAGGTGAATGCCATGGAACTGATGTCTTGGAGTGACGAATTAAGTCTGTATCAGATTTATATCCTTCAACAACTGTATCAACTGCTGGTGAATCTTTCGGTGATTTTGATGGAACTGAGATCTAGATAGAAATAAAATCAAATATTAATGAAGTCTAGTCCATATACAATGTACCAATGACAATCAAACTTTAATAAGGGCCTGGGTGGCTCAATGAGTTAGGTAGTTGGATTACCCAACAACTCATACAAGCCTATCACCAATACGGCTGTGTAAATTACAAAATAAGGTACACTTGACTCGCAACCACAAGTGATAAAGTTTACCAGTTGCTTGCCCATGGTTGTTGGTTCTCTCCGGGTACTCCGGCTTCTTCCACCACTAAAACTGGTCACCATGATATAGCTGAAATATTGCTGAAAGTGGCATTAAACACAAAAAATCAAATCAAATCAATCAATCAAACTTTAATGAGACATGAAATATTTTCACTATAACAGACAGCAGAGTTTTTGAAATTCGTCGGACCTATGGGCAGAAAATCATGAGGTCCGCCAATAACGTCGGTAATGCCGGTCCCCATGTCCGCCAAACATTTTTTAATGATGTGTTTACTTTTTTAACAGAAGTCGGAAACGCAGGTCGTATTGTAAATACCGGAACAAGTTCGGTCAACTCGGAATTCGTAACTGCATTGAATACGTGATATTTTATCTGTTTTTGGTAAATATTATTGGTAACTGTCATGAAAATAAATATATTTGAATATATTGTGATGCGTAAGATGATCTTTTCGAGTGAAAAGCCCCCAAAAAATTAATAAAATAAAAAAACATGACGTCCCTGATTTGTATCGTTCCCTTCACCGAATCCGTTTCTATTTAGAATTTTGTTTACAGTTCCGGCAACATGGCAATGTGTCGATCATAAAAATGTGGTCGTTCCTGAAGCATTACGACGGAGCTCAGCCGGGCAAACGTTGAGACTGCATAGGGAAATTGAACTGGAGATTGAGAGAGTCTAATGACTTTTAGAATATTGTTATTGTAATCTCAATAAAATTTTTAAAAATTATATTTTAAATCTGGTAAATTTTTCAAAGTTTGAGGGTATCCCTAGCTGGATTTGACTACTCTTTTTTGGTGCATGGTTTCAACTTTTTGGTTTATTCTGGATGGTGACTGGTCTTCCTATTGTGTCTAAGTGTATATGTGGATACCTCTATTAAGCAGTCACCTGTGTTAAAAGGTCACCCTTTTCCTGTCCCATCATAGAATATTTCATATGAATAGAACTTCTTCTCAAAGGTGACCTCTTAATACAGGTTTGACTGTATACTAAAAATAGGTAACATGTGCACAATAGCTCGGTAATGACACATCAATAGTTTCACATTTACAAGTTCATATTTGGTATCCATAGAATTAGATATGTAAAAGTTTACTTTTCAATAGCATCCTACAGTGCCCTAATTTTTGTGCACTCAACATAGTTTTTTTACCCTATACCCCCCCCCCCCCCTTCTTACTGTTCGCTATACCACAAAAGAATACACATCCACCGATACATGGAATACTCACCATTCTATTGAACATTTTCTGAGTGTGGCCCCTCTTAGAGATAATATGTAACCTTGGTTCCCTCTTCTTTTCTTGCTGTAGTTGTCTTAGTTTCATAGTCATAGCTGTCACTGAATCTTCTGTAACTATAATACAAATATATACCATTGCTAGCTACAATAACATGTACATGTATATGGTTAGAGCTCCTGGAGAGGTGTACTTGATAACTGTAATATTGTTGAATGTGACATTAAAAACCAATAATGCTACCCCTAATGCGAAGTTAAAAATATAATGCACAAAATTAAATTACAAGTCTATTATTATTTTGGTAGCATCGATCAATAATACTATATAAGGCTGACACATTTTAAATAATAAATGAAACGTGTGGCATAAACATGATACAATTAATTTCCTTTTAAAGTTATAATCATATACAGGTCTATCCATTTACTGAATATAAATTCACATGACGTTTGTCAGTTTCAACTTAGTCTTTAGTCACTAATCCTTCAATCTAATTGAAAATTAAATATTTGTTAAATCTGTCTTTCATTTTAGTTTATTTTGGCAACACACTATATCCCCAAAATAAAACAAAAAAGAAAGAAGGAAAGTAAATTGTAGTCTTGCGATGAGGTAGTTTTCATGAAACTCTGTTGGTTACTTTATTCATTTTAAGATTCTTTAACATTCAATTTAGTTAGAGGGCCCGGGTGGCTCAATGAGTCAGGTAGTTGGATTACTTAACATCTCATATAAGCCTATCACCAATACGGCATGGGTTCGTGTCCGGCTTTGTAAATTATAAAAAAAAAGTGTGCTCGACTCGCAGCTGCAAGCGATAAAGTTTACCAGTTGTTGCCCATGGTTGGTGGTTCTCTCTGGATACTCCAGCTTCTTCCATCACTAAAACTGTTCGCCATGATATAGCTGAAATATTGCTGAAAGTGATGATAAAACACCAAAAATCAAAAATCAAATCAATTTGGTTAAGTTGCTAAATCCAAAATGACATCAAATAGAAAAATATCAGTAACTCGTCTGTAACACTATTTACCTATATAGAAAGAAAAAAACAACTGTAAATATGAAGGTTGGTGAATTTTGTTATGATATGCATTTCCATTACTGCCTTAAGCTTACGCTTCAAAAAAATAATTATTTACTATTACTATTAGAATCAAAATAATTCATGAAAGCCATAGTTCATACAACATATCAACATGAGTAAGTTCATTATTTTCGTTATTGCTCATGATAATTTGTTATACAAAAATAATAATGTTACCCATGTTAAAACTACATACATGTACAAACTATGGCTTCCATGAATTATTTCTTAATTAGATTGATGACCCGTATAGTTATTATATATATTACCTTTTTCAAAGAACCCTGATGGTTCAGCCTGGAAAATTGTTTGCATGTGTTGTGAATTGTTTTCTCTAATAGAATTCTCACAGCAACATATACACAGTATAGACCCATCGTAGACATTACAATCACTGTATTTCTGGTTCTTATCTAGATAGAATCCTTGCCGAGTTATATGCAGATCCGACTCCTGCAGTTGTAATATCTGAGCAAATGATCGTGTTATGTCACCGAGTTCTTCTTCTTCAGGCTCATCCACTTTGACATGAACAAAGTTTTTGAACATGTCAATGTTCGATCTGTTTGGTAGGCCTTTGTGAAGATAAAGTTTGAAAATAATTCTGTTTTCATTAATTTTAAGTTTCAAGCTTGCCTTTTGTTCAATAATACTTTCAAGCAAAATGTTGTCATCCAATAATCTGTTCTTGTAGACTAGATCGAATTGTTTCGGTAATATGCTACGTCTTTTCGATATTTTATTTTTCAATTCTTCGACTGAACACATGGGAAATTCCTCAACAACAAAATTACTCCAATGTGGTAGACTACATTCGATGGACAACTTGAGTTTTTTAATTCTGTCAACACTCAAAACAGATTTTGAATTCAACTGAAAATCAAGTTCTTTCAGAGAATCAACCACTGGTATACTTTTGTGTGTATTTGGTAAGCAAACTTGGAATGATTTTGGGCTCCAATGACAATGTTTGGAAATCTCATTTTGCAACTGATCTGTTGAGAAATTAGTTTGAATGAAAACAGTAAATGGATGCATATGACCTCTTTCCTCACCATGGATACGAACTCTTATCGGTAAATAGAAATGTACTTTTGGTGTCAAATGAACAAGGAATGATGGGTATGAATGACTGAGTTGGCTTCTTCTCATCAACAGTTTGTCTCTGTATAGCAAGCAAATAACGGCTTGTAAATTGGAATCGACCCTGTTCCCACTGTCATCTGTCACTGACAAATCGTCAATATTTTTTCCTCTGAATTCTGGGAGATCTTTTGAAATTCGCTTTAGATAAGTCTTTAAAATCTGACCAATGTTATCTGTTGATAAACATTCTATGTGTAAAATCTGAGATGTCTGGTACGACTTGTGATATGCAAATTTAACAATGTTCGTCTTGCATTTGACTACATGTAGATAATGTGCATGCCCCTGAGAATTATTGAAATGTTCTGTTTTTGTCGTAGATTCTGCATCCTCATTATCGTGACAAAAGTTGAGATTTTCCGACATTTCATGCTTCACGTAAATAATATTATCCAACGTAACTGGCTTCAATAATGATTTGCAGTAAAATGGTGCAGGACTGTCCAGGAGAGACTCATTTTGACTTATATGAACTGGTGTATTTGCAAAACGTTTGGATATGAAAAACGTAACTTGATTATGTCTGTCACACGGTAACAACACTAATATGGAATGTATATTAGACAGAAATTCTGTATGGTTTGAACCAAATATTGAGTCATACTGATCACTGTTGATTGTAGTACAGTTTGGATTCTTGTAACTTAAAATGACATCTCTCTGAGCTTTCTCTGTACTGGTTAAAGCCTTTTTTCTTATCAGTTCACCTGGTACTAAAAACTCTGTCTTGTCACAATCAAAAACTAAAAATTGAATTCCTCGTTCTGATGTGGAAAACAAATCTGTGTCTCCAGACGTAAGAGATTCTGAAAGGAAAGAAAATATTAAAAATAAAATTCAATTTAAAGAACAATTAAATAGTGATATATCAGACAATTCTAATGAACACAACTACCAATTAAATTAATATATTTCATTCCATATAACCGGTTAGGTATATAACCATTTTATGTTCTATGTTTGATTCCAACCAATTGATAAGGGGCTGTTGTGGTCGTGATCGTATGGTAGTTGGATTTATAACTACAGGTACCTATATATTCAGTGCCCATCACCACTAACGTTGTGAGTTGGAATCCGGCTCAGGTGGTGTATTCGATACAACATTATGTGATAAACTTAAAACTTGTCAGTGCCATGCGGCTGGTCAGTGGTTTTCTCTGGATATCCAGATTTTCTCCACTAATAAAACTGACCGCCACGATATAACTGAAATATTGTTGAAAGTGGTGTTAAACACCATAACCGTAACACCTACATGTAACCAACTGATGACCTATTTATTCTGGCCTCCCATGAAGACCATTAATCTTGCTAGATGTTTATGACCAATCAATATTAAATCGGTTAGAAGTGAGAGTTAAGATTTTTTGTCCGAAGAAGTAATGGTCTTTAACCAAGAGATTCTACCTTCCAGCTAGTAGTCAGTTAATTACAAGCATTCATTGACTTTGCTATTGCGCTGTCCATGTTTACGCTTTCTTTGTGATAGTATGTAGTCTTTTGGAGTAGACTTGAAGCTGTCTAGGCTTTTTTACCGTTTGTTTACATGTATATCTGCATTGCTGTTGGAGATCCAATTATCAAGAGGGGAGGGTTAGAACATGAGTATCAGGAGAAAATAAACAGCCATTTGACTTGTATGTCCCTGGCAAATATTATTAAATAATCTATTACTGAATACATCTCACTACAAGTACGAGTCAAACTCACAAATGAGCAGAGATGGCATAAAAAGACGTAAACAGAACAACCCTATAATTACTGCCATAAAGACCTAGGTAGATATCAGTAAATGTATAATCATGTAGAAGCAGCAGGGGCCAGGGTGGCTCAGTGAGTTAGGTCGTTGGATCTAATAACTCATACAAGCCTATCACCAATACGGCGTGGGTTTGCGCCCAGCTCTTTAAATTACTAAAAAGGGTGCACTCGACTCGCAGCCGCAAGTGATAAAGTTTACCAGTTGCTTGCCCATGGTCGGTGGTTCTTTCCGGGTACTCTGGCTTCCTCCACCACTAAAACTGGTCGCCATGATATATATTTTGTAGCTGAAATATTGTTGAAAGTGGCGTTAGGACACCAAAAAAAATAATCAAGTGCAGCACTGTAATCTATTCCTGTACATTTTCCATTTGTTATTTCAGCTTAATTGTGTCTAAACCGAAACCTGAATAAACCGAAATCCTGTATAAACTAAATGTTAAATTAAGACCTTATGTATGAAATCTTTCATGTATCTATTCCAAACACAAAAGTTGGTCCCAAGGAAGCTTGGTTTAGACAAGTTTAACTTATATATATATATATACCTATATCAGCATCTGTACTGTTATAAGATGCCATTTCATTTCTACACCACTAAGTCAACAGGGATATCAGTAGTTTCTTATGTTTCTGTCACTATAACAACAGGTCTGGCATATCTGTTAAAAAAAGCATAGTACAGTATATTGTTACTTTAACTTACTGATTATTTACATACTTTATACTCTAATATTTGCAAAAATTTCTGCTTTTGCTGAAAACAAAAATTTATCAGAATCAGGCAAGAATTTACTTCTGGATAATGTTTTCGAATAATTATAGGTTTATATGAAATATATATACATTTGTATAGGGAAAATTGGGATCATGTTAATACTTGTGTGCACTTTCTGTACTTAATATAACTTTATGTGAGAGCAATTAAGCAACCGTTACCCTCTAGGTGTAAATGCTATTTTATGTGAAATGTGCTGTTTATGTATAATGTGTTATGTGCTTATTTGGGACAAGGACATATTTGATTATGTATTTTGCTTATGTATAATACAAATGTATATGCTGTAATTGTCAGCATCTATATATTTCTATGTTGTTTTCTGGTCCTATGACAGTCAGTGTGCAGAGAGGCACTTGCCACATGTGCACTAACTGTGGAGGCCCATAAATCAAATCATAGATGTGTTTGCATTTAATCTTAG
Source organism: Bathymodiolus brooksi (assembly GCA_963680875.1). Taxonomy (NCBI): domain Eukaryota; kingdom Metazoa; phylum Mollusca; class Bivalvia; order Mytilida; family Modiolidae; genus Bathymodiolus; species Bathymodiolus brooksi. The sequence goes on along the minus strand of OY804580.1, from coordinate 77,662,991 downwards.
CTTGATACATGTATGTGGTTTTAATGCACAACATTATTTTATTTTTTTATTGTGTTGTAATTTATATTTTAAAATGCATGTCGGTTTATTTTTTTATTTTTATTGTGTAGTAATATATATCTTAAAATGCATGTCGGTTTAAAAAGCTTTTATTTTATTGTGTTGTAATTCATATCTTAAAATGCATGTCGGTTTTAAAAGCTCATGAGAGCTTATGTTTGCACTGTTTGTAAATGTACCGACTTTAAATAAAACTTTTGATTTGATTTGATTTGAAATGCCAAACAAGAAAGTTAGAAGATGCAACAGAACAAAAGATATCCACAATATTGTATCACATAAGAGAGAACAGGTTTATCACAGTGTGTCTCTGACTGTACAGTAGTACATGTATGTAGGACCTATTTTTGTGTGAAAGTAAAACTGCAATATTATACCAATACAAATAAACTGCTACCCCTGAAATAATGATCTCTCCATGGTTTTTGTTCTAGTAATTTTAGGCAATCTGTATCTGTAAAATCAACTTCTACCAATCTAGGCACACCTCCTTGACCGGGAAGTACGGTTTCACATAAAATCCAATAATTAAAACGAATCAGCGTTGTAAATCCACTTCCATAAAAAATATATTATATACACACATGCACAATAATAAAACTTAAGTGTTACTGTACACTATACACTATTTACGTCGTTTACAATTATTGCGGAATATCCTTAGACGATTTTAAAATCTAAAATGTCACTTCAGGTAAAATTAATGTAGGGACCTACCAGAGTGCGATCAATCCAAGACCCCCATTCACAGTTCATGTCTTCGCACTACCACCCTTCCTCATCTTCTTTGACGTCAAGCCTAAAAGTTCATAGCTCTTAGTATGAAGTCTAAAGCATAGGAACCTACACAGAGGCTCTAAATGTTCGCTAATGATGTTACAATACAATGTAGGTCTGAATGAACTTAAGTCAATTGCAAATATATTTTATTGTTCAGAGTTGCTTGATTCAAACCTGTACTTAATTAGAAGAGTTTGAAGATACCAAACGGGCAATCAGAATCCATATATCAAAGAAGAACAGACAATTAACACAATGGCCAAAAGAAAAATTACAAAAGCACAAACAACGATCTACAAAAGTTAAACATACATATACGAGCAACACGAACCCCACTAAAAATCAGGGGTGAACTAAGGTAAGCATTTTCTGCTCCACTAGTGGCATCCGTCAATTATTCCACCCATCATATGGCCCCATGTCATGACTGAGGAATGACCATGACCGCATGAGAATGGATAATATTGATATCCTGTTCCAATACTTTAATTATTTGGACTAACATGACTAAGCTTGAAAGTCGGTACAATAGAGGGAAATAGAACCACAGACACTTGTGGAATGTTAGTCACTAGAAATAAAATTCAAGAAACTTTATTAAAAAAGGGGGGAGGGTCCTGTGAGTAGTCTTTGCTTCGAATCCCTCAGACACATGCGAGACATTACTACTTAAATCAGTAGTCGAAATCAAATATTATTACAGTTTTCAGATTGGCAGCGTGATGCTTACATACAACTAACACTTCCTTTTCTTCCGATTAAAATTGTACAGTTCTTTCTTCTCATCTCTTATTGTTATACAAAAACCGAATTCAAATAAAGTTTTCTTATCTTATCTTATCTCTGATCTCTTCCGAGTTTCCGATTAACATATAAAAGCTAGACCAAATACCGGACAATATTCCGGAAATTCGTCAAATAAACGTGTTATTTCTTATAAGTTAGGCACACTTTTTATCATTATTATTAAATTCACTTTAAATCGTATAGTAATAATTTCAAAAAGCGTATATTATAATTTATATATTTACTTTTTAATTTCATACAAAATATTAATTTGATTACCCCTTTTTTCTTATGCTTGAAAAGCAACAAAAAAACAAAAAAGGAAAAAAAGTGCTTGCAGTTTTTTTATCAAGTAGGATTTATACTGATTTTGTATGGGGAATATAACGGTAATTAAAAAAAAATACATACCAGGTAATTTATTTGTTGTCATTATATCTCCGTTTACAAATCACTTCACAGCAGGTGTTATCATTGAATTTCAAGCCGAAATAACAGTATATTGTGACACCTGTACTAGAGAAACCATACATTAGCGTATCGATAAACCCCGAGAACATAATATTTTGGCACTTTACTAATGGCGGACACACTCGGAAGTCGATAATGGCCGCGCCCATGTTTTTAAGAATAAAAAGGTCTATAAATAGCTGGGAAAATAACTGAACTCTACAAATTAATGTAGGACCCAACCATATGGCAACAAAATTCCTAGAAATGGTGAGAGACACTTATTTATTTCAGTATGTTAATAATGAAACAAGATTCAGGGGAGACGATCAACCAAGTCTTTTAGATTTAATCTTTACAAATGAGGAGAATATGTAGTCCGCTGTTTTCCGTATGTATAGCTCTCTGACGTCCCACGGCTACAGCAAATCCATAAAAGCCGTCAGACGGCAGAGGAATCTCGGACTAGAGGGTATGATGATACACAATGTAGATGCTATCGAGCACAATGCTCCGCTAGGAAATAGCGATGATGAAACTTTAGAATTTAACTTCAAATTTGGAGTAAAGCATGAAAAGCATTACCAACACAAACTATCTTTCTTAAAAGGAAATTATACTGAAATCAACACACAACTCATAAGTAATATATATTGAGAATCAAAATTGGCTCAAGGAGATATCGATGATCTGTGGCAGAGATTTGCAGATCAATTATCAATAACTTTTGAAGAAAACATACCAGAGGGCAAATCTATGCCCAGAAAATATGATACACCTTGGAGAAATGATGAAAGTAAGACTGCACTTATTAAAAAAAAAGAAAACTATGGAAAAAATATAAATACAACAGAAATCCACAAAACAAAAAGAAATATAAGAAGCAAGGAATGAAGCAAGTCGTTTAGGGAGAAAAGCAAAGTATGAATATGAACGCTCAATTGCCATCCACAGGCACTCGAATTCCGGACCCCCCTTTTTCCTCATTTGATCCCTCCCGCGATTATGGTATGGATCTTAGTCTGGAAGTATATCTTTGAGCCATTTATCCATATTTTACAACATTTCGTGCTACAACTCTCTCGTTCTACTAACTTTTGTTTCTAGGTCCAGCTGCCGTTTTACTGAAAAATGTTGTAAAATATGGATAAATGGCTCAAAGATATACTTCCAGACTAAGATCCATACCATAATCGCGGGAGGGACCAAATGAGGAAAAAGTGGTTCCGGAATTCGAGTGCCTGTGTTGCCATCAATATGAAGGAAGATAGTAAAATTTTCTGGAAATTCATACAATCAAAGACTAAAACAAAAGAGAATAGTCCATGTATAATAGATGAACAAGGAGAAATAAACACAGACGATAGAATTAAAGCAGAATTAATGAACAATTTTGTTCAAAGTGTTTTCACTGTAGAAGTAGATAGTCAAAATGCTCCAACGGTCGATCAAAGAACCGACGAAAAACTATCAACGATCAAATTCAGCCCAGAAACTGTACAAAACAATCTGGAGAAGCTAAAAGTCCCTAAATCGTCAGGGCCAGACCAAATGCACACACAATTTTTACATGAGACTGCTAAAAATATATCCATACCACTCAGAGGCGGATTTAGAGGGGGTGTGCGCGGCGTGCGCCCCCCCCCCCCCCCTAAAATTCGCAAAGCATATGTTATACAACGTTAATTAAGCAGTTCAACAAACAACCTTTTCATGGATGGTTAACTCGTGACCTGCAAGTCAAAATGAACAGTAATGATATTAGGAGTAAATTTGGGATATCATTCTAAAAAGCTCTACCTATTGATAAATGATCAGTATACTGTCTGTCCGGATGAAGCTTTTCGTTTTGCCGTTGGTTCATTCATTGAAAACGTATGATTCGTTATTGTTTATAGACAAACAAAGGCTAATATGTTAACATTAATGCTGCATGAAACGATTCGGATCATCTAATTTAGTTACGTTAGCTTATCAGAAATCAACAACAAGTTCATGTATTGACAATTTCCGCTTTTGTTTGTCTATAAACAAGAACGGTCGAATCATACGTTTTCAATGAATGAATCAAACGACGAAAAGAAAAGCTCCATCCGGACGGGCAGCATTAACTAGAACCACCCGAAAGAACGAGCACCGAAAGTACAGATCAATTAGTGAAATGAGGAATGCGTTAAATCTAAACCAATAGTTCTTTGAAGGGTTAAAACATCGTGATCGATCAGTCATGAATTGAAAAATTCGCATCACGGTTGTTAAAGAAAAGTTTTCTTTTAAGTTCTTATAAGGCATGCCTTCTTATAATCTGACAAAAACATACTGTTAACAATTATCCGACAAAATTAAGATTCAAAGTCAAGTTTTTTTTGGTCTGATAAAAATGGTGTGGTTGGTTCAAAATTGTCGTTCAAATAAATGTCTGTAATTCCTCAAACCCCCCAGAGCTTCGCCCCCCTGGTCCCCTACTAGGACTCTCCATTGGACCCGATGGGGACCTTAAGCGGTCCCCAGACCCCTCGCCTACTCACGCCCCCACCCCTAACCACAAATCCTGGATCCGCTCCTGCGGCACTGGCAATTTTTTTTAATATATCCATGGAAACGATGAAATTGCCAGAAAGTTGGAAGGGAGCAAATGTAACACCTCTTCACAAAAAAGGACCAAAAAACTTAGCGGAAAATTATCGACCAATTGGTTTAACATCAATTGTATGCAAGATGGACAAATTTATTAGAGATTGTATATTGGACCACATGGAGAGACATAATCTATTTACTACTCATCAACATGGTTTTAGAAAAGGTAGATCTTGTGTAACGCAATTAATAGAAGTACTAGATGATTGGACAGAGCAACTAGACAATCGAAACGCAATAGATACTATATATTTAGACTTCCAAAAAGCTTTTCGACAGTCACACTGTACCTCACCAACGTCTCATCAATACACTACCAAGTTATGGCATATGTGGAAATATTTTAGGGTGGATCAGAGACTTTCTGGCAAACAGAAAACAAAAAGTTGTTATAAATGGTACATACACTGACTGTACAACAGTGACAAGTGGGATTCCTCAAGGAAGCGTTCTAGTTCCCATTCTTTTTACAATTTACATCAATGATTTACCAGATGTAGTTCAGAATATAGCAAAATTATTCGCAGATGACACTAAATTGTATGCAGTAGTAAACAAGGAAGAAGAACAACATAGTTTACAGAATGATATAAACAGCCTAGTGCTTTGGTCAGATAAGTCAGGGGCGGATTCAGGGGGAGGCGCACCCGGCGAACCCCCCCCCCCCCCTCCTAAAATTGGATAAAATATGATATTTTGGCGTAAAATCGTGATTGTTCACACGAAATACCCCAACAAATTTTGCGCCTCCCTCCGCAATTGGAAAAAATATGATTTTTTGGCGTAAAATCGTGATTTTTCACACGAAATATCCCAAAAATTTTCGCGCTTCCCTCCGTTCGGCGCAATTTTTTTAAGTGCGCCCCCCCCCCCCCCCCCCCCCTAACTTGAAATCCTGGATCCGCCCCTGTAAGTGGCTCCTAAAATTTATCAAGTCAAAATGCAAGCATGTACACCTAGGTCACGCTACCAACACGAAGTATAAAATGGGAGAAAATGAAATTAATCAAGTAAGGGAAGAAAAAGATCTAGGAATATCAATTGACTATAAGCTGAAATTTCAACAACATATCAACCAACAGACAAATAAAGCAAACCAAAGATTTGGAATGATTAAAAGAAGTTTCATTTAGGGACCGACCATTTAACTTGCAGGGGGGGGGGGGGGGGGGAGGTTATGGTTTATTGTTTCGTTCAGAAATTGTTTTTCGGGCAACACGAGAGTTAGAATATTGATTTTTTTTGTCGCGCGAAGCGGGATTTTTTTTCCGGAATTTAACATTAGGTTATATGACAAAAACTCTGAATCAGATTTTTTTTTTTTCTCCACCAAAATCAGAATATTTTTTTCAGCAACATTGGGAATCAGAATATTTTTTTAGAAAAAAAACAAAAAAACAACCTAACACCCCTCCTCCCCTTCAGGTTAAATGGTACGTCCCTTACATGGATAAAGAAATGTTTTTTAACATTATTCAAAAGCATAGTAAGGCCACATCTAGAATATGGCAGCAATGTATGGTCTGTGATATATAAAAAAGAAGCTATACAAATAGAAAATGTACAGAGAAGAGTAGTTCTAATAATAAAACCCTAAATGTTCGCTTACTCGCAAGGGCTATAACGGGATGCCATTACGCGTAATGGAGCAGCCGCCGAGATTTGTTGCGCTCGCTTACAGAGTTTCTGACGCCTGCATTTATCAATAATAAGACATAACCTTTCCTTTTGTCCATTATTATAACAAGTTTTTATCACCTACCAGTATTTTAGAATGTAATTCCCACAAAATAAAAATCCATGTCTCTGAACATTTTGAATTTCGTCATTTCCGGCCTCACTATTTGGATGTCGATACCATATTTGGCGATTTGAGGCGTGAATGTTTACATCAGCGTGTAGTAAGAAATACCATATTTAGAAAAGCTCCGCCTTCCGTAGTTTCCGGTTATGGAAAACGATCGATAAATTTGAACGAGGTTGTTGCTACCTTTGAAAAGCATATATTTCTCAGCCAAACCGATTTAACAAGGACTGGGATCATCAGTAATAGTTATAATGAAATGTTTGAAGCGTAAATAGTGAGTTTTTATGTTTCAACTGCAACTTTTATTTTGCTCCATTGTGACGAATGGGACCGCGTTGTAGCTCTGCCGAGACACAAGTTTGTCACAGGAGCTACATTATTGCAGCTAAGAGAAGAGCGACCAAATTAGTAAAAAATATACAACATCTGAGCTACACAGAACGCCTGAAATATATTGGATTGCCATCACTTCAATACAGAAGACTGAGAGCCGACATGGTTGAAACTTTCAAAATCCTTAATAACATCGATAAAGTACAACATGAGCACATTTTTCCTATAAGTCGAACTGCAACTAGGGGTCACAACCAGAAGATATATAATAAGAACAGCAGAACAAATATCAGAAAATACAGCTTCTCACAAAGAATAGTGGATATGTGGAATAGCTTACCAAAACAAGTAATAGAAACAAAAACAGTCAACACTTTCAAAAGCCAATTAAACAACCACTGGAAAAATCTGGAGATAAAATTCTCACCAGATGTCTACCGACCGGAAGAAATATCCAACCTATCAAGAAGGGTCCACGGGGCTAATTAGCCCATATAACAGACCTCGGAACCAGGTAAACCAGGTAAACTGTGAACCGTGGGTATAAACAGCTATGGGCGGAGCAAACATTCATATTGTTCATTATTTTGACCACGATTGTCTCGAGGAAGAAAACTAAATGATACATAGTTGCACAGTTACTTTTGGAGCAAACTATTTGACAGGCATGGTCACTAGTGTTCCTCCCTACGAAACTTTCAGTCTTATTAAAAATAATATTCTTCATCAGTCTAAAGCTACAAAAATCACTTCGAAAATTCAAATTTCTGAGGTATGTGACCTTTAGGTCACGTTGGTCATATGACATAGTTTCATAAAAATGCTGTTCATATCATTTCTGCCGTTTATCATTCTATTAATAACACAATACCCTGTGTGATCTGATGATAAGCTCCGGTATAGATATCCGCCCACAATTTTTTTCAGAAAATGCCTGTTTAACCATTTAGGCCCACAATTCAGGAAAGGACCCCAGGCGTGGGTTCAGACAGGTGCACACCCCTTAGAATGATAATGTCTGTTGTTAAGTCAAACAATACTATTTTCCCCCTGCATTCTTCAAAACCATGATGGACTATATAGCTATCAAAGTCACGAGATCGTGCCGCGGAAATTGGTCAAATTTTCCAGCTTTCAAATATATAATTGGTCATAAATTGTCCACTCCAATATACCAATGGGAGTGAAATTTAAAAAAAATAATATTCAAATAGGTCATGGTTAAACTGGCAATTCATCTTTAACTATTTACCGCAAGCGTCGTTGTGCAGGACATCCAAGAGAAATGTTGCAAGGCGGAACAAGACTGCTTTGGGGCCCCCGGGGACAGACTGAGACTTCTCTAAAAATTGAGGATTCGAGGGCCAATAAAACAACGTGTAACGAAATGATGGCCTTCCTGGTTACATTGTAAATGTGAGTGATGATAAACAACCGTAATTCAGAAGTCTAAGTGAATTTTACATAATTATGCTTCTAAATAAACTCACAGGCACTTGGGTCCAGGATTTTTTTTTTCGATTTTATCAATAAAATGTGCATCTACAATGTATATGAACCCGTTTGACATGCTTCGTTGTGAAATAAACGCCTTTATGAACTATGCCCCATTTTCCTAATATCTTCCTAATACAATGTAGAGGGGTCGTCATCGGTCGTAAGATCGTCTTAAAATTGTAGGTGGCTAAAAATTCACCGCAGTTTATAGTTGGAAGTGTCAAAAATATAGTGAGGATTGCACGTCATTTTTCGAACTCGAAAAGCGTAGACCCATAAGTCCATCACCGTGGACGAACTCCGACTTTCCGACGAAAGTTGTATATTGGTCGAGGGTTACGTTGTGCTATTTATATTATTTTATCCCTTGGTTTTCAGGCGTCGGAATATTTTTTACCCATGTCCGTCCGTCCCGGAGTATGTTTCCGTGGAATAGGCCAACAACGCCTCAATAGAATCATTTGAAATTTACTTGCACTTCAACATATTTGTTGTTTTTATTATGTGACCGTCTTTAGGCGACGGGGACATTCGATTTTACCCCCCGTTCATCAAGAAGTAGTTTCTGTGCAATAACTTAAAAACACCTCAACAGAATCACATTAAAATCACTTGTTTGAAAATGATACAGATAAAGGTCGAATTTCATTATGTGGGGTATTTTGCATGTTTCGGTTTCCCAGCTATATGGTGCCAGACATATATTTTATGGCCCTATTTCTCGTATGCAGGGCATTTGTTTCATGGTTATTTTTGTCATATAATTTTGGTAATTAAAGCTTTTCTTGTATGACTGCGTTGATTTTCGAGTGTAAAAAGCATGCGATGACCTAAATATTGGTTTTCGGCAGATTCTTGTGGTTCTGGCATCGTCATTGAATAAGCTAGTTGTTGTATTGCCCGTCGTATTGCGACGGGGCATACCTTCGTTCGTCCGTACGAAAACGCAAACCCCTTGCCTCACTAGAAATGAGACCCTAGTTACGGCCTTGAATCTGATGTTTCACTGTCATGAATATGTAAAGTAAACATTCTTTAAATATATCACAATAACAAAATTTAAAAAAACCCACAGAAGCTAAAAATAAACGTTAAAGTTATTACCATACAGAAAAAATTCTACAAGGTTTCATTAATTTTAAATACATTTTTATTTGATAGACTTCTTAATTACAAGAATTATTAGAACCAACAAAAAGGATAAAAAAATCTACAATATAAATGTAAAGTTTGAAAGGCAAGAACCATATTTTTTTTGTAGATCTCACAAGTTATGATATTAAAATTAATTAAAACACATTGTTATTTTTTCCCTATTCGCCATCTTTTTTTTTAAATCTGTGTTTTGCATTTCCGCCATTTCATATGAATCTTGCGCATGTCAAAATTGACTTTCCCAAAACTTGCATACAATATTTTTTCTTCATTTCTATAAGATTTAAATATTTATCTGTTCGGTTAGTAAATATATACATGTTCTCCCCTGCCAGTGGCGTAGGAAGGGATTATTAAAAGTGCACACACTGGTGGTTTTTGTGGTGTTCCCTCCAAGGTATAGGGGTACCGAAATTTTGAAAAGTTTGATATATATAGACAGCAGGAGAATCTATTTAAAACTACTTTTAATATCCTAATGTAATGGATGTTTACACAAAATCAAGCCAAAAGCAGTTTTCTTTGTCTGGTATTATTAAACTTGTCTACAACTGCCTGTCTCTGTGAATATGTAGCAATACAAAGGCCGATGGTCTTCCCTGTCACACTGTGGCGCGTCTTTACACGTTTCAAAACACTGAAAGACCTTTCGGCTGTTGCAGTAGAAGGTGGCATTGCAGGATACATTTTCAAAATACAATAGAGATGCGGATACATCTTTTTGTTTACAAGTTCCAATGTCTCACAAAGATGGCTTGGTCTTCCTTGGTCCTTGCTTTCCATCTTTTTACTGCAAGGGTAAACTCTTGCTGAGTTTGCAAATCTGCTCTATAAGCATCATAAATATGCAATTCATCCTCCCATTTTATTTTGTTTAAATTGATCGGTATCAATAAGTGTGCCAGAAATTGGTCTGCGTTTTCTCACTCACTAAACGGCACCTTAACTCGTTTAACAAGTGATCTAGGAACCAGTAATCCTTGATGTCTGCTACCTGTGGATTGGTACGATTTTGTTGTCTACCGGCTGTGTGTGGCTTAAACGAGACAACACCAAATTGGAACCGCTAAATCTACAGCTTCATCATATTAAGTGTTGCAAATACTAAAGACATTTCTCTGTCTCAAAATGTCAAATCAATCTTTAACATGCACTCAAAGCCTCCATCAAACCGCAGGAGATGCTCTGTAATATTGCTGTTATCGGAACAACAGCATACTAAATATGACTGTAAACCAGTAGTGGTAAAATAAAGTCAACTCGCACAATACTATGACAGGAAATGCAGCTTTAAAAGTTGTTAATCCATTTGCACGAATACACCAACAAGTTTCACACAAAAGTTTACTTTACCCGTCTAACTTGTCCTTCACGATATCGCTCCCACATAATTCTTGCTCAAATTTATCTATTTTTGGAAGACGAATGCTATTTTTTGAACGATATCCATCATGTTCCTTATTGATACATGATAATCTGATGACAAGTGTACAATAGCTAAGTTTAAAACATGTGCCTTAGAATGTACGTATTGCGCTTTTGTAATCCGTTTCCAAATCATGGCATGAACACCTCTATGAATACCTGACATGCTTGCTGCTCCATTATACCCTTGTGCTCTCATATTATCAATAACTATGCCAAAATTCACAAGACTAGTTTTACAGCTCAGCTTGCACTCACAAAACCAGGAAATTCCTAACGAAGAATTACTTTACCGCCGGTACATTCTACAAACCTTACATACACGGAGACTTGTTCATGTGTTGAAACATCAGTTGCTTTATTACCTAATTAATTAAACCAAAGTATTCAAAGTCATTACACGCTCTCACTATATTTTCACCTACCATTTCACCGCCAATTTCGATTATCTTGTTCTGTTTATCTGGAGATGTGTATTTTATCCTCGAATTAGGTACTGGATTATCCAGGTGAGACTAGTATTTCATCGTGTTTGGACACATGACGTAAAATTGGCATGGAATTGCTTTTTTCTTCGGTATGCCCCCTCCCCCCTAATTGCAATATTTTGATGACTGCAAATAATCGATTATCTTCCTCACAATATGTATGTTTCTGGCAATATCCTCTTTTTGCTCAGACGATAGCGTTGAAGTAATGGGCTCCGTCTTTTACGTTTTGGACTTAAAATCAAGAAAATGAGTGGCTGCCTGTTGTCTAGCTGTATGAAAACTCAGTACTTCGTGTCGTTTTATATAGGTATGAATGTATGACCAGTCGTTTAAGAGGTAAACACAACAGTTTCATGCCTTACTGCCAAATAAAACACAAGAAGAACAATAAACAGCACCCTTTGAAATATAGAGGTTTATTTGTAGTCTTACTACAAAATGCAATAATGTTATTTAGCTGATTTATTTGTGCACGCAAGTGCGTCGTTGCATCAATGGTAGCTACGCCACTGCCTGCTCACCACAAGAAGTTGGAAATAGGATTTTGAGCAATTTAAAACTGCATGTATACACTCTATATAAACCATATTTAATTCATTGCTGCAGTTTGGGCCGTTGTGGTCGTGATCGTATGTTAGTTGGATTTACAACTACCTGTGCAATCAGTGCTCATCACCACTTACGTTTTGAGTTCGAATCCCGCGCATGGCGAAGTGTACTCGATACAACGTTATGTGATAAAATTTGTTAGTGACTTGCGATTAATATGCAATTACAAATAGTGTACAATTTGTGTTCAATCAGGTTAGCTCTCTGTAACATTTTTCAATAGGGTCATTGCCCTACAGTAGTGTCCATTGTTAAATTTCAACAACAAAAACGACTTTGTAGAAGACCATCCAATGAGCATTCTAGCCACGATTGCCTTTATATGGTTCTATGTTTCTTGGAAGGTGTTTTGCACTGCAATGGCAGTCATTTCGGATTTCTAATCAACACAATATATATATGTTTGTTTTGCAGAGAATCAACAACAGTAGTAGTGGATTCACAGATTTAAACATTTTCTCAAAGGTTCCAATGTTAAGCGCTGTCTTTTATGAGCTAACATTTTGGATTTATGATTGACAAAAAAAACCCACAACTGTTTTAAGGTCATATAAAGATCACTCCTACAATATTAATGTAACAATTTTCATCACACAAAGGGGTTTCGGAGAATTTTGAAATATAAGTCAATCAGAAAACATAAATGGTCAAACAGTCATTTATCAATTTCCAAATTAACAAAAATCACAAATCACTGTCTTGTAAATAAATTTCAAATGATATGCTTTAAAAAGGGAAACATCGCATTAAGTTAAAATACGACATGAAAATCAAATACGCAACAATTGATGGATTATTGTGTATTGAATACACTAAATTTATTAAGGGCCAGACTAGTATGACATAAATAATAATAATATATAAATAAATAAATAAATACGTATAGATACACGATAATATAATACTATAGATCGTCATATTCAATGAGCTAGTGACGACTACAGTATTACGTAATCTCTCTACTCAGCGGGTGATTTAGATGACCGTGCGATTTAACTGGTAAAATGCAAATTTAAAAGGTAAAACGCTAAAATCCCACGACAATGCAAATTTAAAAGGAAAAACGCTAAAATCCCACGACAATGCAAATTTAAAAGGAAAAACGCTAAAATCCCACGACAATGAAAATTTAAAAGGAAAAACGCAAATATAAAAGGAAAAACGCTAAAATCCCACAACAATGCAAATTTAAAAGGAAAAACGCAAATATAAAAGGAAAAACGCTAAAATCCCACGACAATGCAAATTTAAAAGGAAAAACGCAAATATAAAAGGAAAAACGCTAAAATCCCACGACAATGCAAATTTAAAAGGAAAAACGCAAATATAAAAGGAAAAACGCTAAAATCCCACAACAATGCAAATTTAAAAGGAAAAACGCAAATATAAAAGGAAAAACGCTAAAATCCCACGACAATGCAAATTTAAAAGGAAAAACGCAAATATAAAAGGAAAAACGCTAAAATCCCACGACAATGCAAATTTAAAAGGAAAAACGCTAAAATCCCACGACAATGCAAATTTAAAAGGAAAAACGCAAATATAAAAGGAAAAACGCTAAAATGCCACGACAATGCAAATTTAAAAGGTAAAACGCAAATATAACAAGACAATTCGCTAATTTAACTGGTAAACGCTAATATAACTGGTAATCTTTAATTATTTGCATTTTACCGGGGATATCTGCATTTTCTATTTCCTAGTGATAGGGTACACAAGACACAGGACAAATAAACGTTAGAGAATACCGAAGGGGCAATCAAAATGGACAATCCAGAGAAACTGGCAACATAGGGTACAAAAGACGAAGACAACCAAAATAAAAACACAACATAATATGCGTTGGACACCACTATTGGTCTTGTGTACCATAATTATGTCGCCGGTTTACTTAACCCCGCCACTTTTTATTGAAGTGACTGTACCAAGGCAGGAAAGTGAGCGGTCATGTATTTTGGTTAGGTGTCACTCGATTTTGCCCGTTTCCTCTACGAATAAAACTTACCCCAACGATATAACTGAAATACTGTTGAAAGTGGCGTTAAGCACCACCAAACAAACACACATTTTTGGTATCATGATCATTGACACTTAAATATCCCTTCAGTCTTGGATAATATGCATTCGTCTTTGACCATGTAGAAGGTAGAGTTATCCGTATCGTTTTTGAATGAGTGATTATTGTTTAACGTCAAGTGAGCAATTGTGATATATATCAATGCGAGAACATGTTACAATGGGGATAACATGATGATGATGTACGTTATGAAATGGATCAACAGGGTGAATTGAATGTGTTTGGTGATAGCGCACTGAAAGTCTATGGGTAGGCATGTCGCTTCATTTGGACACATTATCTCTATTCCAAGTCAACCCGTTTTTGCTCTTATTCCTTAATGATGCATGCTTAGCAGAGAAGCAGCATATACAAATTGCAAAGGCTTCACTGTAATGGAACTCGCACACACTATCTACATCACTCGAAACAAACACACTAACAATTACACATAATACTTCTTCCTCTGGACGTACTATGGTATTTCAATGTGTTATGTACAATCTCCATATATAGGAATATGAAATGTAATCATACGCATAAAGCGAGATAACTCGTGTGATTGGTTGCTATTAATAGTGATGGTCATCATATTTCTAAAAGTGGTGACTAACTTTAATTCAGTTATTTAACGTCCAGTGACAACTATTTCATGCGTATACATTACGATATCTAATTTAATACATAGAAGATAATCTTATACCCTTCCCCTTGTAAATCAAAGAGGGACAAACAATAAAACGGCCACATGAAAAAAGACCACAATCACCATGGTCCACAAAACACTACACAGAAAACGAAAGACTGAGTAACCATAACCCAACTAAAATCATCTATAAAACCTGAGTTGAAATCAGGTGCAATGTAATAGTAAGCAGTTCCTGCTCTAATAGTATACACCTGTCATGTAATTCTTGCTAAAAATCCAGTGAAAAGCCATGAACGTAGAATTGATTGGATTGTGGCTGAGACAAACTGAACATATAAGTGGTCATCTATGACATACACATGTAGGTATTCCGTAACATTTTCAAATTCTTCTTTGAATAATCATACTAGAGCACAAATCGTTCAGTTGGTAATAAAGTACCTGATTAATATTCAATGACAAATAGTGTACAATTTGTGTTCAATCAGGTTTGCTTTCTGTAACAACAGTAGTAGTGGATTCACAGATTTAAACATTTTCTCAAAGGTTCCAATGTTAAGCACTGTCTTGTATGAGCTAACATTTTGGATTTATGATCGACAAAAAAAAACCACAACTGTTTTAAGGTCATATAAAGATTACTCCTACAATATTAATGTAACAATTTTCATCACACAAATGGGTTTCGGAGAATTTTGAAATATAAGTCAATCAGAAAACATAAATGGTCCAACAGTCATGATCAATTTCCAAATTAACAAAAATCACTGTCTTGTAAATAAATTTCAAATGATATGCTTTAAAAAGGGAAACTTAAGATATTGAGCGAAAAAATTGTGGGAAGTAAAGATGGACGGACATACAGATATCTGTAAAACTCAATGTGGCAGGGGTATAAACAAATTTTATTGTTAATGTAAATGTATAAAAAATGTGTGTGTGTTCATCAATTGAATTCATGCCACGATATAGCTGAAATATTGCATAAGTTGGTGTTAAACACCAATCAATCAATCAATCATTAATTGAATGAAATTAACAACTATTGTAGTTTTCATTAAAATATATATATTCATCAAATATTAGTACATTTTAAACATAAAATTAAAAAATTAACAAAAACAAACTTATCAATTGTAAAATTATGGCATGGCTAGCAGATTGTTGTAAACTATTTCAATAAAATTTATACAATAATTCATCTCAAAATATGAAATAACAATGAAATATCAAAATAAATCCAGAGAACATGAAATGTTGGAAAATAGCATGAAAATACATGTACATAAGTTTTGTCATCACAATAATGGTTTGAAACAATGAACACAATGTCATGATTAGCTAAGGGAACAACCATTTAACATTTATGGAGGTGGCTATTCCTTTTTCTTAATTTTCTGCCTCTCTTCAATTTGTAATTTTATTGAAAAAAAATCCTGAAAGATGCAATAAAGAAAAAATTGGTCGGTCAGATTATTATTTATTGCATCTTTCAGGTCAAGATATTTTTTTTTTAACAAATTTGAAATTTTTTAAATCAGAAATTATGGTGGAAAAATTACAAGGAAAAATACTGATATTTGATATCCCTAAAACAGATATTTGATATCCCCAAAACAAATAATATGATTTTTCCTTTGTGTGAAAACTATTTTAAAACTTGGAGTGGGGGGAGAGAAACATCCTCCTCCAAAATGGAAATGATCAGTCTCTAAGGTTAATATCATAGATCATAGATCTGACACTAGGCATGTTAATTTTATATTATAGGTAACAGTCAGTAACATTAAATGTTAAATACTCAATCAATACTTAAATATATTAGATTGTACATTATTGGTGTTTAACACCACTTTCAACAATATTTCAATTATACTGAATTGATCAGTTTTATGAATGGAAGAAATCAGAGCTCCCAGGGAAAGACATGTTAATTTTATATTATAGGTAACAGTCAGTAACATTAAATGTTAAATACTCAATCAATACTTAAATATATTAGATTGTACATTATTGGTGTTTAACACCACTTTCAACAATATTTCAATTATACTGAATTGATCAGTTTTATGAATGGAAGAAATCAGAGCTCCCAGGGAAAGGCATGTTAAATTTATATTATAGGTAACAGTCAGTAACATTAAATGTTAAATACTCAATCAATACTTAAATATATTAGATTGTACATTATTGGTGTTTAACACCACTTTCAACAATATTTCAATTATACTGAATTGATCAGTTTTATGAATGGAAGAAATCAGAGCTCCCAGGGAAACAACCAATCTGCTTCAAGTCATTGACAAACTGGCATCACATTAATTTGTTTGTAGTACACCTTCAACATGGGTGGAAATCAAACTCAAAATATGAACATTTATATAAAATTGTTGTTGAGAACAAGTGTTTAGAAATACAAATTATAATCTATAAATATGAGGCACTGTTTTTTTCTCTCGATTTCATCGTCAGAAAATGAACACATTAAAAAGATAACTAACAAAGTATCAAACATATTCAAACTTGTTCTACTCGGTCAGGGATGTTGTGTAAGTTGAAAAACAATTCAGATTAAATGTACAAGACTAGTGATATTCTGGTGTGTGTCCTAATTGTAGCTAATGTCAATAGTTCCTTTTACAGCAGATCACCGGGACACAAAAAACACAGCAAAAGTTATCAACTATCAGAGAGTTAAAAGAATGGCACTATGGGTTGAATTCTATATTTTCACAGAAAATCAATGATATATATTGAATACTGGTTTGGAAAATTTTGCCTTGGAATGGGTTACCAACGTCCTATCCTACATGTAACAAGCTATTTGCTCATTGTGAGCTGCTGTCAGTTGTCTTTCACATGTACCGGTAAGTCAGGCGACATTCTACACACAAGAGGCACTCGTTTACATCCTCGCATAAATGCTTTTTTTCTCTCTCATTATTCATTCTAAGCAAATAAAAAGACATTTTAAAGTTTTTTTTAAACTTTGCACATCATAGTAATCTATCCATATTAATGTATAGTGATTAATTATTTAGCATCACATCAGCCGTTCTCCATCTTTACTCATGATGAGAACAAATTTAGTAACAATACATTTAGACAAAATAGAGGCAATGAGATGAGTGCATGGACGGAGGTTTTGACGGTAACAATTGAAATGGTATATAGTAGCTGCAATAATGTAGCTCCTGTTACAAACTTGTGTCTCGGCAGAGCTACAACGCGGTCCCATTCGTCACAATGGAGCAAAAAAAAGTTGCAGTTGAAACATAAAAACTCACTATTTACGCTTCAAACATTTCATTATAACTATTACTGATGATCCCAGTCCTTGTTAAATCGGTTTGGCTGAGAAATATATGCTTTTCAAAGGTAGCAACAACCTCGTTCAAATTTATCGATCGTTTTCCATAATCGGAAACTACGGAAGGCAGAGCTTTTCTAAATATGGTATTTCTTACTATACGTAGTAAACGGCTGATCTAAACATTCACGCCTCAAATCGCCAAATATGGTATCGCCATCCAAATAGTGAGGCCGGAAATGACGAAATTCAAAATGTTCAGAGAAAAAGTAAACATGGATTTTTATTTTGTGGGAATTACATTCTAAAATACTGGTAGGTGATAAAAACTTTTTATAATAATGGACAAAAGGAAAGGTTATGTCTTATTATTGATAAATGCAGGCGTCAGAAACTCTGTAAGCGAGCGCAAAAAATCTCGGCGGCTGCTCCATTACGTGTAATGGCATCCCGTTATAACCCTTGCGAGTAAGCGAGCATTTAGGGTTTTATTATTAAAACTAGGTATATAGGGTAGAAATTTGTGTCTTGAAAAAAGCCATCATCTCTCACTGATATTAAACTGTTGCTCTTTATGGGGCGTCTACAATTGTGTATTTACCTACAATGAGGATGGTATTATCTAAACGAGGTGTATTTACCTACAATGAGGATGGTATTATCTAAACGAGGTGTATTTACCTACAATGAGGATGGCATTATCTAAACGAGGTTTTCATTTATGTCTATCCTTTTGTTGACGTTGTATCCTACAAATGAGAAACTAGATACTCTTTCTCGTGAGTAAGTGAGTGTTTCTTGCTTAATGTCAAGTAATTTTTTTTGCTAGCTATATCATGGCGACAACAAGTAAAATGTTGACGAGAGAATGATGTGATGATGTCCACTTTGTACCAAAATCAATACACTTAGTAGGATTTTTATAGTGCTAGCTCACTGAAACAACATTCTACAGGTAGATATGTGACACCACTCAGGTCACATTGTCTGATTCTGAGCAAACCAATCTTTGCTCTAAATCCTTCATGCTATGTGCTTAGCAGAGAAGGAGCAAATTAACACCAATTTTATATTATACTCTTTGATTTGACCCCACCGGAGCTCATACCATATTAACCTACCAAACTCGAAGAATATGCTAATTATTACAGTCCCTATGCAGTTGTTCATATTTCTATGCTTCTTGGTATATATGGGTCCTTAAACAGACAATCAATTTTACATTTAGAAATTATTTTAACTGATTTGCTTGATTAATCAACATAATCAAAGAAGAGCCAAACCTGTGTATGCAGCCACCTCTATTAAGCACTCATCTGTATTAAAAGGTCACATTTTTTTTGTCCTATTATAAGATATTTCATATGAATTGAACCTCTTTTAAGAGGTCACCTATCTTTTAAGGACATTTTTTTCTTTGTCCCAAAAGTGACCTCTTAAGACAGATTTGACTGTAACACCTCTCACAGAAAACCTAATCTTAGACATGTTTATTATTCCTATACTTCTAAGAATCAGAACATACATTCTGTTTCTAGTATATTGTATTGCTAATAATGTTAAATATTATTCAGGGATATTGAATTTGGGGTCAAAGTGGCTTTATCTAGAAAGAACTTCTAACCAACATTAAGTATAAACCTCCCATAACAACCTAACAACTCAAACGTTGAAGTTCATCATCTGAACTGCCAATGCCATCAATATCCAGATCAGAGACATTTTCTTCTGGAGTTGAAACAGTATAATGTTCTGTTGTTTCCTGAACAGCAGGGGAAGTAATCGATTCTTCTACTATTTCAGCCATTCGCTTTAGTTCACATTCCTCCAAAGCTTTGATCAGAACTTCTTTTTTAACATCGCATCCGTTTATTTCTTTCCATTTTTGCAGCATGCGATAAGCCTTCTCTTCTACCCGACTATGGTTTTGATCAATAATATTTATATTACTTTCACCAATGTTTAAATGGCGTGCAACATTTTTCCAGTCGATAACAATTTCTTTAGATAACCGAAGGAAGAGTTTGTCAAAAGGATCTCTATCTGAAAGAAAATATAAGTAAATGTTACAGAAAACTCAAGGAGCACTGTCTGAAAAAAAACATCAGTCAAGATTGGACAAATCCAGAGACACAGTCTCCACTAAGCACAAGACACAGGACAAAGATAAACAAAACAAAAAAAAGTTCTTTCATATTACAAATGTAATATATACAAACTTTATCCAAAAATGATACAGAAAATATATATATATTGTATCAAATGTTATTTACAGTAAAACCCCATTTTATTTCCCCCGATTCATCGCCAAACTTGCATACCGCCATGAAATTATCAAGTCCCGATTTCTTTCCATGTAAACACCCTCGTTATAATGCCAAACTTGCATATCCCCATCCTCCCAGGTGTCAAAAAATCAAATGGTCAATTTACTGTTGATTGTCCCTCGATATAATTCCAATCAGATATGTCACACGTCAATGATTTTACATATGTTTGTTATTTTTACAGGTAGGTTTACAAGCAATTAAGGTAAATTGAAGTTCTTGTATAAACCATCTGATTACAGTTAATTGTTGTATAATTAAAAGCTGAAACCATAGTGTTAGTTTTATGGTTTGTGAACTCTTTTAATTGTGTTTAAATTTTGTAGTGTAAAAATGTCTACTCCAAAGCGGAAAAGAAATCTGCTTGATTTCGAACAGAAACGTGAAATCATAGACTATGCAATGAAACAATCCTAAAAGCACTCAGCAACAAATAGCAGATTATTTCTAAATTTTTGGGGAATTACCCGTAAAGCATAGAACTGTCGGAAATAACAGTGTGGGAACGTTTTTTTTTCCCTCCTATCTCTCCATTCTGGCTAGTTGCTTCAAAATTGTACTCGCCAAATTAGAATTGCACTTGCCAAGTTTGGCCAGTGGGTAGATATTTCTACTTGCCAATGATCTAATGCAAATATTTTACAAGAAAAATAATAACAAAGATTTATAACATCTTTATTCATTCTGCATACAAATCAGTTACTTTTTCAATTATTTGCTGCAAAATCCGACCCTGACTCGAAAATTACGATTTTTTAACATTTACCTTTTTACCATATATAAAGTCCACCCAAACCCAATTTTATTTGATATCATCAAGCTTTACTCTACCAAATCCGTATTTAAGATAATCTGAATCGCTTCCATTGAACTTTGGGAGGTATATATTAATTTTATTTGATCCTGGTTTGGAATAGGACGCCATCTTTTAGCATTTTCTATCAATAAAAGAAATCAATATGGCGGACGTGAAACATTGCACAGCGAGTCCAATCAACCATTTTGAAGGATTTCTTCACATCTTTTATTGTCGAATCAAAAATTTTACGGAATCATTGACTGAGAAACTACTTCGTCAAGTTGGTTGACAGAGGCAAGTGCAAAATAATCGGAACTCGCTTCACGATGTTCGGTAGCCGGATTGTCGAGTTCTTACAGAAACGTACTCGCCGAATTTGTTCTCTTCTCGCTTTTGGCGAGTTAGCAAGCGGTGGTTTCTTTCACTGAGATATCATCCAACAAACGACATCGTACGTGTAAATAAGTTCAATGACTTACAAAAACTTTATTTATGAACGATAATTTCTGTTTGTCATGCTTGTATCATAAAATATTATTTCTATAAGTTAAAAAATTATTATTACTTATTGATTTCTTATCAGTTAACAACCCCCATCCATCAATTTGTTATTCTATTTCCGATGGTTATTTATGTCTGTGTCCATACTTCCGGTTTTTGGCTTCCCTCAGTTTATTGCCAAATTCGTTATAATGCCAAATTATTGCTGAACAAATGGTGGCGGTTTGACGAGGTTTGACTGTATATTGAAAATGGCTATTAAAGAAAGAAAAAAACCAGAGATATGAGATTTAAAAATATGAATCATCAACAAAATAAGGAAATATCAAAACTACGGCAAAAAGATAAGGTCAAAGGCTAAACAACAATAAAACCTTTGTGAGGCAAAAAAACTCCAAGAGTTTCCGCTAAACCTGCAGTCCATAATTTCAGTGTCTACACTAACGTTTGATAGAACTGTTAATGTCAGAGACTTGTCCTGTACAACAAATATAAAAATTAAAAGTAAATAAAACAAAAATGCTATCTACTCTATTTTTTTCAAAAGAATGTTCGCTGAAACAACGGTATATTTTTGGGGGGCCTCAAATTATAGTACAGTCATCAGAGACATAGCGTGGTCAATCTCTGTGATAGACGTATCACTCTTCTTAGTGATACTGATATATCTTTTGGTCTGTTTAATCTATTTTAATTTTGATATGCCTTTTGGGTGATAGTATGCAACACTCTAAATGTAAAAGAAATTTTGAAGATATATTAATAGAACAAAAGATAATATCCAAATCAACAAGATGAGTGATACGTCTATCACAGTGATTGATCACGCAATGTCTCTGACTGTACTGTAGTGTGCAGAGCTGTGCCACATGCAGGCTATACATTCATAATTATTTGCATTCACCATAAGACTATGCATCAAAGACAGGTTTTAAAAAGTGTTTGGAATACAATTATTCAAGCAATATTAAATGTCCAAATCAATAGCTAACTTCATTTGCATAAAAGGGAAAAAAAAATTTGCATAAAAGGAAAAAGCCACCAAAGTTTCATTTTAATCACAAAAACACAACTTTAAATATAGTGCCAAAACCATATTCCTGATTTAAAGTTGTCAAATATGCCTGTCTCCTGTTTTAGTTAATTTCTGAATATTACTTGTAGGAGGGGAGTTGTATAAAATTAAGAGTTATGTTATAATGTTAGTGTTATCATGTTTAATGTCACTTTCAACAATATTTCAGTTATATCGTGGCAGTTAGTTTTATTGGTGGAGGAAACTGGAGTATCCAGAGAAAACCAACAACCTGACACAAGTCACTGACAATTTTTATCACACAAAGTTGTATCGAGTACACCTCGCCATGAACAGAATTCCAACCTACAACTTTTGTGGTGATAGGCACTGATTGCACAGGTAGTTGTAAATCCAACTACAATACAATCATGACTGCAACGGCCCCTTGTATAAGATTAAAACTTAAGCATTGAAAGTTGAGAAATATTGTAATTCTCAATATATAAATTTGTGATTTATCCCCAAATTTCCAAAGTTAGAAACAAAATTAAATATAAAGAAATTAGTATTTATTAGTGCTGTTCTTTTAATTGAATGAAAAGAAAATTGATATGCCCCCAAAATACTAGTGGTTCACCTGAGCATGTACCTCTCACCTGATTATTTATAAGCAAGTTTGTGTTCACTGTTCAATGAAGTCTAGATTTTAAGAAAAATTATTATATTCATTTTAACACAGGATCCAATGTTCAATTGTAACCTATTACAGTAGGACTTCATTACAAATATGTGTGTTGTTCCCTTTTAGCATCCTCTTACACTGGAACAGTAAAAGCTACTACAAATCTTCAAAGAGTAATTTTCAGAATTTCAATTGAAAATACTGCATACAAATATGACTTTAAATAAAACAAAAATTGCCTATGGCAGCCATTCTTGTAAACGGATCGGGATGAAATGAGTAATCTTTATAGAGGACTTTCCATAGATGCTTCCTACCAAGCTTTGGTTCATTTGGCCATTCGGTTTCAAATGTGAAAAGTTAACAGATGACGGATGGATGCCAAGTGATGACAAAAGTATTTCTCACAATATTGTGACTTAATAAATGGCATTTACCAGGTGATGCAGAATTTGAAATATGTGGTACTTTTGGAGTTCCAAAAATATCAGCAATATTTGGAATGTTTCCTCCATTTTTACTCCAAACAGTCACTTGAAATCCTGTTGACCCTGGTAAATTGAGTTGTCTATCATGGTTTGTTACCATGGCAACAGTAGTTGATGGTGGTGACATCACAAGTGGGTAAGTGCCTTGGTCTGATGAGATTGCTTGAGTAGTTATATTTAATGGTGATTTTGGTGAGCTTGGAAAACAAGTATTGTTCGTGCTTGTTGTATGTGCGCCTATTTGACTATCGGAAGGTGAATGCAATGGAAATGATGTCTTGGAGTGACGAATTAAGTCTGTATCAGATTTATATCCTTCACCAAATGCTAGTGAATCTTTGGGTGACTTTGACGGAACTGAGATCTGAAAAGAAATAAAATAAAAAAAATTAATGAAATCTAGTCCATATACATTACAATGTACCAATGACAAACAAACTTTAATGAGGCATGAAATATTTTCATTATACCACAGCTGGGAAATAAAAATGCATACATGAAATAACATCAACACGACAAAGATGTCGTGATGTAGCCTTTATGAAGTAACTAGCACCGCTCAACAGAAGTCTATGGTCCATTTCACACTAATTCTAAGAGTATGAGTTACATGTATGTCCATTATTGGAGATGCCAATGTGACTATGAAATGTAGAACAACAACTAAAACTGTGTTTTTCCTTTACTTGAATTAGTGTCCAAGTGTATACGTGGATAGATTCTTGTTTACATCAAAATTCTCTTATTATTAGATAGTATGCGCACTATAGTTCAGTACTGAATCATCAATTGTTTCACATTTACAAGTTCATATTTTGGATCCATAGATATGTACAAGTTTACTTTGCTTTAGCATCCTACAGCACCCTACTTTTTGTGCACTCAACATAGTTTTTTTTAGCCTAACCCCCCCCCGCCCCTCTTTATAATGTTCGCTATACTACAAAAGAATACATATCTACCAATACATGTACAGTACAGTCAGAGATACACCATGATAAATCACTGTGATAGACGTATCACTCATCTTGGTGATTTGGATAAATCTTTTGTTCTATTGAATATACATTCAGAGTGTTACTTACTATCACCCAAAAGGCATATCAAAATAAGTAAATAGATTAAACAGACCAAAAGATATTTCAGTATCACTAAGAAGAGTGATACGAATATCACAGTGATTTATCACGCTATGTCTCTGACTGTACATGTATAATATCACGGTGATTTATCACGCTATGTCTCTGATTGTACATGTATAATATCACGGTGATTTATCACGCTATGTCTCTGACTGTACATGTATGATATCATGGTGATTTATCACGCTATGTCTCTGACTGTACATGTATAATATCACCGTGATTTATCACGCTATGTCTCTGACTGTACATGTATAATATCACGGTGATTTATCACGCCATGTCTCTGACTGTACATGTATAATATCACGGTTATTTATCACGCCATGTCTCTGACTGTACATGTATAATATCACGGTGATTTATCACGCTATGTCTCTGACTGTACATGTATAATATCACGGTGATTTATCACGCTATGTCTCTGACTGTACATGTATAATATCACGGTGATTTATCACGCTATGTCTCTGACAGTACATGTATAATATCACGGTGATTTATCACGCTATGTCTCTGACTGTACATGTATAATATCACGGTGATTTATCACGCTATGTTTCTGATTGTACATGTATAATATCACGGTGATTTATCACGCTATGTCTCTGATTGTACATGTATAATATCATGGTGATTTATCACGCTATGTCTCTGATTGTACATGTATAATATCATGGTGATTTATCACGCTATGTCTCTGATTGTACATGTACAATGTATAATATCACAGTGATTTATCACACTATGTCTCTGACTGTACATGTATATGTAATACTCACCATTCTATTGAACATGTTCTGATTGTGGCCCCTCTTAGAGATAATATGTAACCTTGGTTCCCTCTTCTTTTCTTGCTGCAGTTGTAGTTGTCTCAGTTTTATAGCCATAGCTGTCACTGAATCTTCTGTAACTATAATACAAGTATATACCATTGCTAGCTACATGTATGAGGTTAGAGCTCATGGAGAGGTGTACTTGATACAACATTATGTGATAAAAGTTTGTCAGCGACTTGTGGCAGGTCGGTGGTTTTCTCCAGGTACTACAGGTTCCTCCACCTATAAAACTGATCATCACGATATAACTGAAATATTGTTGAAAGTGGCATTAAACACCAATAACCCTACCCCTAATGAAAAGTTAGAAACATAATGCACAAAATTAAATTACAAGTCTATTATCATTTTGGTAGCATCAATCAATAATTCTAAATGTGGCCACTGTCACATTTTAAATAATAAATGAAATATTCAAATGTGTGGCATAAACATGATACCATTAATTTCATTTTAAAGTTATAATTACATGTATATACAGGTCTATCCATTTACTGAATATAAATTCACATGACTTTCATCAGTTTCAATGAAGTCTTTAGTCACTAACCTTTCAATCTAATTGAAAATTAAATATTTGTTAAATCTGTCTTTCATTTTTGTTTTTTTTTGGCAACACACTATATCTCCAAAATAAAAATAAAAAAGAAAGAAGGAAAGTAAATTGTAGTCTTGTGACGAGGTAGTTTCCAAGGAACACTGTTGACATTAACATCTGTTGGTTACTTTATTCAATTTAAGATTTTTTTAGGTTCCAATTTGGGTTAGTTGCAAAAACCAAAATGACATCAAATAGAAAAATGTCAGTCACTCGTCAGCAACACTTACTATTTACATGTACCTATATAGAAAAAAAAACAACTGTAAACATGAAGGTTAGTGGATTTTGTTATGACCTGCATTTCCAATACTGCCTTCCACTTCAAAAAATAAGTAAGATTTTTCCTATTAGAATTAAAATAATTGATGAAAGCTATAGTTTATATAATGTTTTACATGAGGAACATTGTTTTTCTGTTGTTTTATCCCTTATTATCCTTATTACAAATATAATGTTACCCATGTTAAATCTACATGTACACATACAAACTATGGCTTCTATGAATTCTTTCTTAATTAAATTGATCACCCTTATAGTTATTATCATTTTTATATGTATATTACCTTTTTCAAAGAACCCTGATGGATCAGCCTGGAAAATTGTTTGCGTGTGTTGTGAATTGTTTTCTCTAATAGAATTCTCACAGCAACATATACACAGTATAGACCCATCGTAGACATTACAATCACTGTATTTCTGGTTCTTATCTAGATAGAATCCTTGCCGAGTTATATGCAGATCCGACTCCTGCAGTTGTAATATCTGAGCAAATGATCGTGTTATGTCACCGAGTTCTTCTTCTTCAGGCTCATCCACTTTGACATGAACAAAGTTTTTGAACATGTCAATGTTCGATCTGTTTGGTAGGCCTTTGTGAAGATAAAGTTTGAAAATAATTCTGTTTTCATTAATTTTAAGTTTCAAGCTTGCATTTTGTTCAATAATACTTTCAAGCAAAATGTTGTCATCCAATAATCTGTTCTTGTAGACTAGATCGAATTGTTTCGGTAATATGCTACGTCTTTTCGATATTTTATTTTTCAATTCTTCGACTGAACACATGGGAAATTCCTCAACAACAAAATTACTCCAATGTGGTAGACTACATTCGATGGACAACTTGAGTTTTTTAATTCTGTCAACACTCAAAACAGATTTTGAATTCAACTGAAAATCAAGTTCTTTCAGAGAATCAACCACTGGTATACTTTTGTGTGTATTTGGTAAGCAAACTTGGAATGATTTTGGGCTCCAATGACAATGTTTGGAAATCTCATTTTGCAACTGATCTGTTGAGAAATTAGTTTGAATGAAAACAGTAAATGGATGCATATGACCTCTTTCCTCACCATGGATACGAACTCTTATCGGTAAATAGGAATGTACTTTTGGTGTCAAATGAACAAGGAATGATGGGTATGAATGACTGAGTTGGCTTCTTCTCATCAATGGTTTGTCGTTGTATAGCAAACAAATAATGGCTTGTAAATTGGAATCGACCCTGTTCCCACTGTCATCTGTCACTGACAAATCGTCAATATTTTTTCCTCTGAATTCTGGTAGATCTTTTGAAATTCGCTTTAGATAAGTCTTTAAAATCTGACCAATGGTATCTGTTGATAAACATTCTATGTGTAAAATCTGAGATGTCTGGTACGACTTGTGATATGCAAATTTAACAATGTTCGTCTTGCATTTGACTACATGTAGATAATGTGCATGCCCCTGAGAATTATTGAAATGTTCTGTTTTTGTCGTAGATTCTGCATCCTCATTATCGTGACAAAAGTTGAGATTTTTCGACATTTCATGCTTCACGTAAATAATATTATCCAAGGTAACTGGCTTCAATAATGATCTGCAGTAAAATGGTGCAGGACTGTCCAGGAGAGACTCGTTTTGACTTATATAAACTGGTGTATTTGCAAAACACTTGGATATGAAAAACGTAACTTGATTATGTCTGTCACACGGTAACAACACTAATATGGAATGTATATTAGACAGAAATTCTGTATTGTTTGAACCAAATATTGAGTCATACTGATCACTGTTGATTGTAGTACAGTTTGGATTCTTGTAACTTAAAATGACATCTCTCTGAGCCTTCTCTGTACTGGTTAAAGCCTTTTTTCTTATCAGTTGACCTGGTACTAAAAACTCTGTCTTGTCACAATCAAAAACTAAAAATTGAATTCCTCGTTCTGATGTGGAAAACAAATCTGTGTCTCCAGACGTAAGAGATTCTGAAAGGAAAGAAAATATTAAAAATAAAATTCAATTTAAAGAACAATTAAATAGTGATATATCAGACAATTCTAATGAACACAACTACCAATTAAATTAATACACTTATATTTTATTCCATATAACCGGTTAGGTATATAACCATTTTATGTTCTATATTTGATTCCAACCAATTGATAAGGGGCTGTTGTGGTCGTGATCGTATGGTAGTTGGATTTATAACTACAGGTACCTATATAATCAGTGCCCATCACCACTAACGTTGTGAGTTGGAATCCGGCTCAGGTGGTGTATTCGATACAACATTATGTGATAAACTTTAAACTTGTCAGTGCCATGCGGCTGGTCAGTGGTTTTCTCTGGATATCCAGATTTTCTCCACTAATAAAACTGACCGCCACGATATAACTGAAATATTGTTGAAAGTGGTGTTAAACACCATAACCCTAACACCTACATGTAACCAATTGATGACCTATTTATTCTGGCCTCCCATGAAGACCATTAATCTTGCTAGATGTTTATGACCAATCAATATTAAATCGGTTAGAAGTGAGAGTTAAGATTTTTTGTCCGAAGAAGTAATGGTCTTTAACCAAGAGATTCTACCTTCCAGCTAGTAGTCAGTTAATTACAAGCATTCATTGACTTTGCTATTGCGCTGTCCATGTTTACGCTTTCTTTGTGATAGTATGTAGTTTTTTGGAGTAGACTTGAAGCTGTCTAGGCTTTTTTACCGTTTGTTTACATGTATATCTGCATTGCTGTTGGAGATCCAATTATCAAGAGCGGGGAGGGTTAGAACAGGGTGAGTAAACATGAGTATCAGGAGAAAATAAACAGCTATTTGACTTGTATGTCCCTGGCAAATATTATCCCATAATGTATTACTGAATACATCTCACTACAAGTAGGAGTTACAGTCAAACTCACAAATGAGCAGAGATGACATAAAAAGACGTAAACAAAACAACCCTATAATTACTGCCATAAAGACCTAGGTAGATATCAGTAAATGTATAATCTTGTAGAATACTTCAAGTGCAGCAGCAGGGGCCCGGGTGGCTCAATGAGTTAGGTCGTTGGATCTAACAACTCATACAAGCCTATCACCAATACGGCGTCAGTTCGCGCCCGGCTCTGTAAATCACAAAAAAGGGTGCACTCGACTCGCAGCCGCAAGTGATAAAGTTTACCAGTTGCTTGCCCATGGTCGGTGGTTCTCTACGGCTTCCTCCACCACTAAAACTGGTCGTCATGATATACATTTTGTAGCTGAAATACTGTTAAAGTGGCGTTAGGACACCAAAAATAATAATCAAGTGCAGCACTGTAATCTATTCCTGTACATGTTCCATTTGTTATTTCAGCTTAATTGTGTCTAAACCGAACCCTGAATAAACCGAAATTCTGTATAAACTAATCGTTAAATTAAGACCTTATGTATGAAATCTTTATTATTTTAACCTGTATAACAGAATACCTATCTATTCCAAACACAAAAGTTGGTCCCAAGGAAGCTTGGTTTAGACAAGCTTAACTTATATATATATACCTATATCAGCATCTGTACTGTTATAAGATGCCATTTCATTTCTACACCAATAAGTCAACAGGGATATCAGTAGTTTCTTATGTTTCTGTCGCTACAACAACAGGTCTGGCATATCTGTTAAAAAAAAAGCATAGTATATTGTTACTTTAACTTACTGATTATTTATGTACTTTATACTCTAATAGGGGCAGTTTAAAAAAAAATGGCTCCTTCTGCTATACATGTAGCTGTCTAATTTACTCATTTTTATGATTTTATTGGATCTAAATAGTTCAAAAGATCTGTAATGATTTGATGTTTTTACTGCAAAAAATCTTTAAGATATCTAGAATAACAAAAAAAATATGTTCAAAAAACATGTCAAAATTGTCAGGAGTACAACCTTTTTTGTGACACTTTAAAACAATCCTTAATTTTCAACAACCTACCACAGTGCTAAATCAAACAATATGTTATCAAAATCTATTTCATCACAAACTTTGATATGTTGACATGTACATACTTTAAGATAGCAATAGATCATGCTTCACATTTATTATTGCATAACAATATGGCTTTGTAAAAAAGATGTACCTAGTCAGGAGTGCAACAAACATTTATGTAAGTTTTCCTAAATTACATTGTAGAAATGTTGTCTTTTAGTTTTCAAAGATATGGGGTATTACTATAAATAAATCTTAATACGTCATTGCTGCTTCAAAACCATAGTTACAGGATACACTAAAATCAGTAGTAAGGCCAAGAATGTCACATTAAAGGCAGCACCCTCAAATGTCAGGAGTGCAACATTTGATATTTTCTTAGACATATTTTCTTTTAAATGTAACTAAATATCACATTTGTCTTTCTATTTCAACAGAGACTGACCAAGAGAAAAGATAAAACCCATTTACCTGTTTGAGATACATAAAATATCTCTCACAGAAGCATTTGATTCATGTCAGGAGTGCAACTAGTTTTAAGTGATCTTCTACACAGTCTAAATTATAGCTTTTTATATGGATGATTTAAATAAAATGAGATTCTGTCAAGTTTAGAATAATGTTTGAAAAAATTAAAAGTGCCAATAGCATTTTATGTGCTTTTAATTTTATGTAATAAAGCATGTTTGTTCATTTTAAATGGTCTCATGCTTTAATATCTATTAGGTATTAATACTAGAGACATTCTCTGACAAGGGAACATGTTTTCTAGGTTCATTAGTAGGGAGGTCAGTGACTTCCGCCATTTTGTTTATATTCTGAGTTTAATAGTCAATCATTAGTTTTTTTTATTTGCAATATAAAAAAATGTCGCGTAAAATGTGCAATGAAATGTGTCTATATCGTACAGGTAATGTTTAAAAATTATATAAAAAATATTGTTAATCAAATAAATCATAGTTTACATTGTTATTTTGTTGTCTGTTGGATACCCAATTTTGTCGGAAAACATGGTAGCCACAAAAATGGCACCGGAGTTTTTGCCACTTCTATTTTGAGATCGAAAAAAAAACAAATGTTGCTGATGTTTTACCCTAAAAATAAAGTTATCACATGACAGAAGAAGCTTTCAATTTTGATTGGATAATGCCGTTTGAGGGAAAATCCCCCTTTTCGGAATCTATCTCGTCAAGAGAAAACTTGAGTAAATTATTTTTTTGTGAAATTCAACGTGATTCAATCAAACGGAAATCTCGGAACTCAAGTTTACCTTTCTTCTTGCCCATGCAAATATCTTTTCACTTCAATTAACTCAGCAACATTTGTTTTAGATAACATAAAGACCACTACCCCCCTTGACATGTCCGGTAAAATTCAGTCTCTGGACGAGTCTATCGTAAATTGGGTCGGAGCTGAACTGGAAGCACGTGGTGCAACAAATGACATGATTTACCAACTCATCACAATAGGAAATTACACTGGTACGTTTAAAATGATAGCATAGGCTATGAAAAATATATATTGTGGATGAAATCGTTAGATTTCAATATTAACAAATGTTACGAAATGACCTGGTTTCCCTGTTATTATTGGCGCTTCCACATGATGGGAAATAACTCCCGCCAATAGATTGCAATACAATCGTCGGCTTTCTTTATTGATTTTTTTTAGCGCAAACATTAACATTTTATTTGAAAGGCCCTTGAACTAGAATGATATTTTAGTCTCACAATCATATGGATGTTCATTGAAAAGATCGTTTGATAGGACATGACAATTTCCCCCCCCTCTTTTGGCAAAAGAGGTGCAGGGCAGGGGGTTAGTCAGGAACTTAATTTTGTCAAATTTAAAACTTAACAGTATTTTGAAATTGGTGAAAAAGGGAGTTATGGGTATTGTACAAGACAAGCAATATAAATGAGGACTTTATTCCTGATTTTTTAATAATGATATTAAAAGCAATTTTTTTTCAGATCCTTTGTCTTTATATATGATGTTAATTCTGCTGTGATATACTTAACTTGACTGAATTTTTCTCAGTTAATCAAATGCTCAAATCTAATTTATTATGGTTTATTTGGGTATTGATGTAACATGTAAGTGAACATGAAAGCATTCATTTGGAACTAATAGTTAAAGTTGAATGATTGATTGCTGAACATGCACTGAGCAATATTTCAGCTTATATATTCAAGTTGAAAAGAGGACAAGCAATAAAACATTGGCAATAGAATACCGAAGCAACAAATTAAAGGGGAATATCCAAAGACCACAATCCAGAGACCAGGCGAAAATGTGAAAACAAAAAAATAAGAACTTGGTGAACAATTACAACAAGAAGACAATCCTGAAGGGGAATAATAAACACATTTTGAAGAATAGGATGGGTCATTGGGCTTAAAATTTTGACTGTCCTTGAAGAGGCGGGTATAATGGATATGAACAAATTTAGCCTTGTAACAAGCCTTTCATGGATCACAATGAAGTTTTTTTTTTGAACATGGCACCTTGGATTTAATCATCCCCAGTTGACACACATACTGGCTTTGAATATGTTCATTTCACACTGTTGGTTTCTCCATTCGGAGTAGGAGGACATGCAACAACGGACATAGCTTTGTATTTGTAGATTCTACACAACCTATGCTCTCCCTTCAGAAGGTTTTTTTTTTACCACACATGAAGCTGTGTCCTATTTCTATATCCCAAGATTCCCTCAGGTGGTCTACATGATGTCATCAAAAATTAATAATTTATTGCAAGTATGTGTCAATGTTCTTAATTTCATGAGATTTACACGTTTTAGATTTCGATTTGATGTACAAATTATTTATTAATTATATATGCATGAATGTTTGGTAAAGGATAATGACTTAATATTAACTAATAAGATGCTTGTTACTAATTATGCATGATTAATAGTTTGGTGATGGATAATGTATTAAAGCATTTAACAAATATTAAAAGATAAAAAGAAAAACTTGTAGTTGTATTACCAATCATTGAATCAATTTAATCCCACAAAAATATGCCAGTTAGGCCAAAAATAAAATATCGTTTGTTTGCTCTTTACCCACATACCAACAAAAAAGCCGTAAACAGCAAACAAACAGTTATTTAATTTAGGTCTTGGACTTCTTAATTTGGCATGTTTCATCAATATCTATCAACTCAAGTTAAAAGGATTTTGAATCATTGGTTTGGTCTGCTTTTTCTGCTTTGCAAAGTCGCACTGATGGGATTATGGATGTATATCAACATTGTACAAAGAAATCATATCTGACAAAAGTTCATGAAAATATTATGACTGTTTTTCGCTTGCGTGAATGGTACAGCATATATTCTGTAATTTAACAGTACATTTTACTGACATATTCTAGATCAGGAACTGAGATCATTTGGGCAAATAACATAACACTAGCTTGATATTTGTATGCCCAATTTGCAGATTGCCCTTATTGCATTCACTAGTGCCAGTAGTGGAAAACAGATTGAATCATATTATAGCACTTTTTGTGTCATGTGAGCTGCATTTAACTTGACTGGTGATGAGAAGAATTCTGAATTTGTCACAGCCTATTGTTGCAATATTCTACTTAAAAAGATGATTTGCTTTGGAAACAGAGCAATCAACAGTACAATTATAATAATGCACAAAAATAAAATGTATTAAACTTAATAATTACTAGTATTAATCCTACTTTTTTCAATACCAAAAGTGTGAAAAACGTCATTTGGAAAAATAAAAAAGGGAGGTAATTACAGAGAAAATCAAGTTTTGCAAACTGATTCAAAGGGAAGTGGACATTATTTATGAGAAAGAATGATAAAATAATGAATAAATCCACTCTTACCTTAAATACCACATAGTTGAAGTTGTTGGGACAATTTGCAGAAGCCTGTAGATGTTGCTTTAAAAAATTTACTGTTTTTTCCAAAGATTATACTTAAACAGCAAATAATCAAATAAGAAGTCATTAGTATTATAGTTATAATGTTGTTAAATATAAGGTAGGTCTATATTTTCAATATAACCACTAGCTGTTTCCGGATAAATAGGATAAACACGTAAAACCTATTTTTTGCAAAAATAAAAAGGGAGGTAATTCTATCAGAAATGCTCCTTTTAGATGCAAAACCTGATTTT
The DNA here is from genome assembly GCA_963680875.1 of Bathymodiolus brooksi. NCBI lineage: Eukaryota > Metazoa > Mollusca > Bivalvia > Mytilida > Modiolidae > Bathymodiolus > Bathymodiolus brooksi. Next base: position 77,628,178 of record OY804580.1, on the reverse strand, counting down.
TAAAGAAAATATAAGCCTGAAATGGGAATACTTTGTTCATTTATACTTTTTTTAAGCTTTTATCAGGATAAATACAATTTCAATAGGAAAAATTGCTCTATAAATGGGTTTCATAGGTTGATTTCAACATTTTGGTGCCATTCAAAAAAGGGGCTTGAAAGCCATATTGGCACCAACATATTTTTTCTTTGATGAGAAAAAGAACCAATATTAACACTAAAATTGGCAGTCAGAAGTGCAAATGTTTACTTGAGACAAAGCTGTGTATTATCATTTGATATCTTAGCAGCCACTACTAGCACAGAAATCTAGACTAGCATCTTTTTTCATTTTTCGAAAATGACTGCTAATAGGGAGGTCAGGCTATTTTCTAAAGCAAGGAATTTTCATATATAAATATGACAGCTGTGTAGATTTCTTCAATACCATCACAGAACAGTTTAGTTTTTGGGAATCGGACAAGTGGTTCAAAAGTTATGCTCGATTCAAGTATAGAAATTTACTCCTAAATTTTATCCAAGATGGCCGCCATTTATGGCCGAATTCAATGCAGATTATTGGTAAAAGACCGAATTCTACATGCAATATTCTTTATTTTGCTTGAAGATTGTTTTTTGGTTTTTTTAAAGGAACATGTTTCAGTATTGGCATTGTTTGCTTACTTTTTAAAAAAATTGGTCAGTTTCCAGGTTAGCACTATTAGCTATTGGAGATTAATTGACTTAATAAAGTTTATGATAAATGCATTTATCTATTTTCTTATAGATAATTTATGGTTGACCATGTAAATGTTGCACTCCTGACATAAATATTTAAAAATCATTGAAATTTGATATAATCAATTTTTTAAGTATCCAAAAAATACTTGTAATTGTACATTAAACATCTATTTTCAATATTAATTTAGATTAATACATGTACATGTTTTAAATGTTTTTGTATAGTATATTTCAAAAATAAGTTGGAATTTTCGAGAAGTATGGCTGTAAGCAAGTTACAAATAACTAGAAAAATGTTACTTTAAGAAACAATTATCATTAAAACTTGGTAAAACTAATGCTTGAAAGAACACCAACTGATTTTTTCCCCTGTGAATTGTTTTTAAGTTAATAAATCTTCTTTTTCTTGATGGCAATATAATGTCAGGAGTACAACATATCCTGATAAAATAGTACCATTGATAAAATAATGATAATTTATAATAAATTGCCTTTTCTAGCCTATAAAAATATTCTAATTATTTCTTTATGATTTATCTAATATATATATTAGAGTGGTATAATACAAATTTTCAAATGTCATTAAAAATATTGCTGCTAAAACTGAGTATTAAAGAAGTGGTATGGCAAAAAATTGTTACAAATTTCCAAATACTGTCATTTCTGTACAAATATTTCATTGAAACAGGTACAAATTATTGTATGAGTTAATAGTAACATCACTGTTCAATGTTGGCATTTTAAAATGTGATATTTTCTTCTTTTTTTCCTTTATTATAAGATGTCAGGAGTGCAACAAAAATAGACAAAATGTTTTTTCTACAACCAATCATTTTACGATCGTTCAAAGAATCAATGTGATTTTTTTTTTTACAAATGACTACTTATCTTTAAAGTTTGAAAATTTTGCCGTCTTAAGTAAAAATATTCGTTATTATTTTGATAATAAAAACTTTATCAGGTAGATTGGACAAAAATATTGAGAATTTTTCATAAAAAATAGCTTTTAAGAAAAACTACAACTGCCAATAACCCAATATTTTGCACAAAAAGTCATTTATATCAGTTGCATTGTTTGAGAAACCATTATACAAAATAATTGAGACTAAAGTCAAAAGATTGTTTAACTGATATAGAATAAGTATGTGTTTTACAGGTTTTTTATGCCAATTTGTATTCAATAAAAGGTTCTTAAAAATGTATTGCTTATCTGTTCATAGTTTCTTTCTTGTTTCATTTACTTCAATGTATACAACATTGAAAATTATCAGCAGAAAGTTTTTAGGAGTGAGTTTAATTTGAACATTTTTTTCACATGTTGGAGCCATTTCTTTTTTAAACAGCCGGCCCCGACGGTAATCTTTGCAAAAATCTAAATGTTAGTTGGAATATTTTTCCATTCATTTATATTTTTTGGCAACACTAGCAGTCTACCTTAATTTTTTTTCACCTACATGTACTTGCCCGAAAGCCAGATTTAGAAAAATTTTCTATTTATGCAAACAAATTCTTTGATAATTTTCACTTGTCCAGTTTTACTTGTCCCGGCTTCTGGCAAGTGGGTTAGCACGAAGACTGCACTAGTAGCATCTAACGATTTCCTGTATGTGGTCATGTCAGGTAACACTTTCATGTATGTGGTCATGTCAGGTAACACTTTCATTCATCCTTGACCTTCAAATCATATGCATACAAGAAGTGTAGAATTGCCATGTTCAACTGGCACATAAAACCTGTCTGACAGGTAGCTTTCATTGGCCATGGCTACTTTGTCCAGGGACAAGTATAAACATAAATTTGACATTAAAAATCAATCAATTAACCACTGTTATACCTTTTCAAAATTTGTTGTATTACTTTTTGGAATTATTTTTCCCTCATTACTGTTTTAACTTCATCCCAAAAAAATTCAGGTCATGTTTATATGATGGTGATTTGGAATGCATGTTTTTAAATATTATTTGAAAATTCCTACTATATTTAAACTGAATAAATTTCTGCTTTTGTTGAAAACAAAAATTTATGAGAATCAGACAAGAATTTACTTCTGGATAATGTTTTCGAATAAATGTAGGTTTATATGAAATATATATATAGGGAAAATTGGGATCATGTGAATACTTTTGTGCACTTTCTGTACTTACTATAACTTTATGTGAGAGCAATTAAGCAACCGTTACCCTCTAGGTGTAAATGCTATTTTATGTGAAATGTGCTGTTTATGTATAATGTGTTATGTGCTTATTTGGGACAAGGACATATTTTATTATGTATAATACAAATGTATATGCTGTAATTGTCAGCATCTACATATTTCTATGCTGTTTTCTGGTCCTATGACAGTCAGTGTGCAGAGAGGCACTTGCCACATGTGCACTGACTGTGGAGTCCCATAAATCAAATCATAGATGTGTTTGCATTTAATCTTAGCTTGATACATGTATGTGGTTTTAATGCACAACATTATTTTATTTTTTTATTTTATTGTGTTGTAATTTATATTTTAAAATGCATGTCGGTTTATTTTTTTATTTTTATTGTGTAGTAATATATATCTTAAAATGGATGTCGGTTTAAAAAGCTTTATTCTACTGTGTTGTAATTCATATCTTAAAATGCATGTCGGTTTTAAAAGCTCATGAGAGCTTATGTTTGTACTGTTTGTAAATGTACCGACTTTAAATAAAACTTTTGATATGATTTGATTTGAAATGCCAAACAAGAAAGTTAGCAGATGCAACAGAACAAAAGATATCCACAATATTGTATCACATAAGAGAGAACAGGTTTATCACAGTATGTCTCTGACTGTACAGTAGTATGTAGGACCTATTTTTGTGTGAAAGTAAAACTGCAATATTATACCAATACAAATAAACTGCTACCCCTGAAATAATGATCTCTCCATGGTTTTTGTTCTAGTAATTTTAGGCAATACAATGTAGGTCTAAATGAACTTGAAGTCAATTGTAAATATATTTTATTGTTCAGAGTTGCTTGATTCAAACCTGTACTTAATTAGAAGAGTTTGAAGATACCAAAGTGGTAATCAGAATCCATATATCAAAAAAGAACAGACAATTAACACAATGGCCAAAAGAAAAATTACAAAAGGACAAACAACAATCTACAAAACATACCCATATAAAACTAAAGATCAAGTAACACGAACCCCACTAAAAATCAGGGGTGAACTAAGGTGCTCTGGAAGGGTAAGCAGTTTCTGCTCCACTAGTGGCATCCATCAATTATTCCACCCATCATATGGTCCCATGCCATTCAGGACTGAGGGATGACCATGAGAATTAGGAGATAACTTTATTGTATTTGAAAATTTCACGGCATCAATTGGACATTTGATGATCATAAATTGAGTTTACTGGCGACGCGTTAGCGGAGCCAGTAAACGGATATTTGCAACCATTAAATCGACAATTGATGCCATGAAATTTCAAATACAATACAGTTATCTCCATTCTAATGTAATCATGTGTAGGATAGACATACACACATCATATATATATATTTCCGTATTATTGACAAGATGACATAAGCGGTAATCAGCTAAAATTATAAAAAATATTTCATGCTATTTCAACTGTGGAAGTGGCAAAAATTACACCATTAAATCGACAATTGATGCCGTGAAATATTCAAATACAATTTAGTTATCTCCATAAGGCATTCAAATGTAATCACGTGTATTGCTACATTGTTGACAAGATGACGTAAGTGGCAATCGTCTAAAATATCTCATGATTTTCAACTGTGGAATTGATACCATGAAAATTACAGCATTGTCCAATCACAAACCAGGCATATTAAACAACTACATTAGAATGGATAATATTGATATCCTGTTCCAATACTTTAATTATTTGGACTAACATGACTAAGCTTGAAAGTCGGTACAATAGAGGGAAAAACCACAGACACCTGTAGAATGTTAGTCACTAGAAATAAAATTCAAGAAGCTTTATAAAAAAAATTAAAAAAAAGGGGGGGAGGGTACTGTGAGTAGTCTTTGCTTCGAATCCCTCAGAAACACGCGAGACATTACTACTTAAATCAGTAGTCGAAATCAAATATTATTACACAGTTTTCAGATTGGCAGTTTGATGCTTACATACAACTAAAACTTCCTTTTCTTCCGATTTTACAGTTCTTTCTTCTCATCTCTGATCTCATCGATCAGGGGATCGAGTTTCCGATTTACATATAAAAGCTAAACCAAATATCGGACAATATTCCGGAAATTCGTCAACTAAAGGTGTTAAACCGGACCTGTATCTGTATCTGTATGGTACCGGAAATGAACTCAGATATTGAGTATAACTTATTTTCCGGGGAGTGTGTGCGCTAGGTTGTTTAGTCGCGCGACGATGTTAAGGCCGTCTTGAATGTTACTATACTTCCAGGCGCAAGCTTCTTGAAACAATTAAGAATAACATTAATCATTCTAACCTTGAAAAATTATCATTTGGGGATAAATTTATATGGCATTTAAACTCAGAAAGTAAAGATACTTGAATATGCATGTGTGATTTCCTGTTAACAAGTCACTGTTTTGGATAGCTGGTATCGCATATTTTAACACTAGTCATGTCTCTCATTCTTGTATTTATAATTTATATGATATTTTATGCAATCACCTTATGTTTTATTATGTTTATATGCCCCTTCGTGGGCCCTTTAATTTGGACCAATAAAATCTTATCTTATCTTATCTGTTGTGTAGTGAAATGAAATGAACACTTTACTGAAAGCGCTATTTTTCGGCGGTTAGTAAAAGTGGTAACCCGGGCCCGGGTCCGGTTCCAAATTCGTATTTTCTTTATTACATCTTTATTAAGGCATTAATTTTAATAAAATTTGAACATAATGCATAAAATTATATATTTTATCACATTTTTTAAACAAATATAAAAAAAAATAGTTTTTATAACGAAATATCGGCAATACAAGTTTTCGAAGTTAGTAAGTTGTAACCCGGGCCAAGGCAAAATTTTCAATTAATCGATGATTACACCTTTATTTCTCGTTAAAACTTCACAATATTCAGAATGTACATTTTTCAGTATTAAAGAAATGTAAAAATTATTTTAAATTCAATGGTAATGTTCTCTTTTGTCATTATGGGAGCATTTTAGATTCTGATAAAAGTTGTAACCCGGTGTCCTATAATTATTAGCTACCATAATTATTAGCTACTTTTTGACGTTCGGAACTAGATTTTCGTAAACCACAAAGGTGTTCCAAATGATAGCCATGAAAATTAGCTACCTTAGGATGCAGGGGATAGTACTTTTAACCAAAATCTACGGCAATTGACAGTGTTTCTATTTATTGCTATTATTTAGTCAAGGACACTACAAATCAACAAATGAAAGTGCTATGAAAGTGAAATAGTAATGAAATTGTCAGTCAATATACAAAAATGGTATTTGTTGCTCACTTAAAATATAAAATGAGGTTTACATATATAGAAATTTCAAATTCAAAATACCACTAAATTGTACGGACGGTACTACACTTCCACAATATGGAATTTACAAAAAGCAAAACACAGGGACAAAACTGAATAAAAGCATTTCATCTGCACATAGCATCCTACCAAAAAACGCTTTCAGCAGCCCTAATGACCATGAAAATTTTGTGCATTACCTCTTTACATGGGGGCTGCCATTAATCAACTGGTATCCTATGTCGAAAAACACAGGGTCAGTACAGGAGCGTACCTGTGCCGGTAGCAGCTTATAATCTCAAATCCAATGTATTTTGCAGAAAAGCTTTTACAGAAATTAATCACCTTTGAAATTATACTGAAGAATTCTCAGTCATTTTAGCTATAAAGTCTCATATTTTTTTAAATATCACCATACTGCTCTACTAATAAAAAAGGGACAAATAGAGACTACTATCCCCTGCATCCTTAATAATACATTAAAAGTACTATGCCAGTTATTCCCCTTTTACCATGTTTTGATAGATTCTTGGTAATTAGTATTTTTAAACGAAAAAAGGGGGGTGGATGTAGGCGAGGAAATCTATTTAATTAGATAGATTTATCCAAGAAATTGATAGCAAACTCCTATTCATTCATTTGCACCAAGGATTTATATATATATATATATAAATCCTTGTTTACATGGAGCAAAATCTGGATGAAAATAAGTTATTTCGATATAAAATATATGATTGATTGGTTGATTGATTGATTGATTGCCTGGTTGGTGTTTAACGTCCAGCGAGCAATTTTTCAGTTATATTCAGGACGAGAACATTTAAAAATTTAAACGCCACGGGACTCGAAACAAGGAAAGGTGTATGGGTAGGGACGAATAATTTAGCCAGTGCAACAGGTCTCATCATGAGCATACTGGGTTCTTTAACGTGCGAAGAGGATGGCAATCTCTCAACACTGGACCTCGGTTTTATTTACGTCTCGTCCGAAGGACGGGTTGGTTGTGAATTTATACATCCCGCACAACCGACGGACGCCCCTTCAAGCCGAAGAAGCTCTCGGTCCCATTTCTATACACCGGGGTTCCCGCGGGGTTATATATATATATATATATATATATAATATAAATAAATTCAAGTCTAATAATATTTTTTAAAAATTATATATTTATAGTGACATGAACAAGTTTCTATATATCAATCACCATATTATTTATCTGTACATAATGCATTTTCTGCTTTGCATATATACAAAAATGTGTATATCTATTCCATTTATATGTGTATTATCATAATGTGTAATATTGAATTAATTAATAAACTATGTTTATACTATATCCATTCCAAAGAAATAAGATGCAATAACGCTCCTGTGGTGAAATAGTTACGAGTACTCGCATCATGTGCGGTAGAGGTAGATCGTGGTTTCGATCAACGATCTGATCAAACCAAAAACTATACAATTTATATTGGCACATGGCATAAAAGAATAAAGGCAGAGACTAGTCAGCATAATTTCTTCATTACATGGGATAGAAGTCGTGAAGTTTTCCATGAATATAAGCTACCTTGTATCTGTCCAGTGTATGACATAGGTTTCAAAGTGTTATCCATGAAAATAAACTACCTTGCACCGTTCAAACATGAGCATAAGCATCTGAAGCTTGTCCATGAAAATTAGCTACTCGACCTTTCTTCATTGCATGGAATAGGAGTCATGACGTGTTCCATGAAAATAAACTACCTGGCACCATTCAAACATAAGCATAAGCATCAGAAGTTTGCCCATGAAAATTAGCTACCTCTCATTCCTTCGTTTCATGGTCCATGAAAATTAGCTACCTGCCCATGAAAATTAGCTACCTCTCATTCCTTCGTTTCATGGTCCATGAAAATTAGCTACCTGCCCATGAAAATTAGCTACCTCGCATTCCTTCGTTTCATGGTCCATGAAAATTAGCTACCTGCCCATGAAAATTAGCTACCTCTCATTCCTTCGTTTCATGGTCCATGAAAATTAGCTACCTGCCCATGAAAATTAGCTACCTCGCATTCCTTCGTTTCATGGCCCAGAAAATTAGCTACCTGCCCATGAAAATTAGCTACCTCGCATTCCTTCGTTTCATGGTCCATGAAAATTAGCTACCTGCCCATGAAAATTAGCTACCTCGCATTCCTTCGTTTCATGGTCCATGAAAATTAGCTACCTGCCCATGAAAATTAGCTACCTCGCATTCCTTCGTTTCATGGTCCATGAAAATTAGCTACCTGCCCATGAAAATTAGCTACCTCTCATTCCTTCGTTTCATGGTCCATGAAAATTAGCTACCTGCCCATGAAAATTAGCTACCTCGCATTCCTTCGTTTCATGGTCCATGAAAATTAGCTACCTGCCCATGAAAATTAGCTACCTCGCATTCCTTCGTTTCATGGTCCATGAAAATTTGCTACCTGCCCATGAAAATTAGCTACCTCGCATTCCTTCGTTTCATGGTCCATGAAAATTAGCTACCTGCCCATGAAAATTAGCTACCTCGCATTCCTTCGTTTCATGGTCCATGAAAATTAGCTACCTGCCCATGAAAATTAGCTACCTCGCATTCCTTCGTTTCATGGTCCATGAAAATTAGCTACCTGCCCATGAAAATTAGCTACCTCGCATTCCTTCGTTTCATGGTCCATGAAAATTAGCTACCTGCCCATAAAAATTAGCTACCTCGCATTCCTTCGTTTCATGGTCTATGAAAATTAGCTACCTGCCTATAAAAATTAGCTACCTCTCATTCCTTCGTTTCATGGTCCATGAAAATTAGCTACCTGCCCATAAAAATTAGCTACCTCGCATTCCTTCGTTTCATGGTCCATGAAAATTAGCTACCTGCCCATGAAAATTAGCTACCTCACATTCCTTCGTTTCATGGTCCATGAAAATTAGCTACCTGCCCATGAAAATTAGCTACCTCGCATTCCTTCGTTTCATGGTCCATGAAAATTAGCTACCTGCCCATGAAAATTAGCTACCTCGCATTCCTTCGTTTCATGGTCCATGAAAATTAGCTACCTGCCCATGAAAATTAGCTACCTGCCCATGAAAATTAGCTACCTCGCATTCCTTCGTTTCATGGTCCATGAAAATTAGCTACCTGCCCATAAAAATTAGCTACCTCGCATTCCTTCGTTTCATGGTCCATGAAAATTAGCTACCTGCCTATAAAAATTAGCTACCTCTCATTCCTTCGTTTCATGGTCCATGAAAATTAGCTACCTGCCCATAAAAATTAGCTACCTCGCATTCCTTCGTTTCATGGTCCATGAAAATTAGCTACCTGCCCATAAAAATTAGCTACCTCGCATTCCTGCATTCCATTTCTCTGACAATATCTATGACTTTTTTATTTTCCAAAATCTGATTTTATTTGTACGTTTATTCTGATAATAGGGGCAAGTATTACTGTAGTAGAACAAGTCAAACATTTCCGAAATTATACAACATTATAATTCTGAAGTTCTAAAATTTGACAGTCCTGCTCTAGTTCATAGTAGGATACTAATTGTAATACTTCTGTGTTTTTTTTAAATTCTTTTTATGGACCAAAAGAACGTAAATAAAATGGAAGTGAGATTTAATTGAAATTATTAGAATTGTATGAAGGATCTTTCTCAAGTTACGGAGATGTGGACATAAAACTGTGATCACTCATAATACATTAAAGAGATCTCTAATTAAAATAAAGATATCTAAATTGAATTGTCGAGCTGTTTAATCCTTATAGGAATCTAGAATCAACATCCTTCAATGGATTTTGACCAAACTTGGTACATATTTAGTCCTTAAGAGAATCTGGAACCCTATTGATTTTCAAGGTCAAAGGTCAAGGTGACTGGGTCAAATTTTTAGGCGAGGGGATATGTCACGCTCTGCGTTGCCCTTGTTAATATAAAATTTATGAGATATGTTGCTGTTAATGACACATTTAAAGTCCATGGGGCTGTCATGGTCGTGATCGTATGGTTTTATGGTAGTTGTATTTACAAGGTAGTTGTATTTACAACTACATGTGCAATCAGTGCCTATTACCTCAAAAGTTATCGGTTTGAATCCCACTCATGGTGAGGTGTACTCGAAACAACATTCTGAGATACAGTTTGTCAGTGACTTGCGACAGGTTAGTGGTTTTCTCAGGTATTATTGTTTCCTCCAACAATAAAACAGACCATCATGAAATAGCTGAAATATTGTTGAAAGTGGTGTTAAACACCATAAACCTAAAGTAACTCATTGACAAATATATATTACCCTATAATATTAGTGATTTTTTTTTTTTACAGCAAATGAGAAATTTTTCAGCTATAACCATGGAGAGAAAAAGTTAATACGATGAGATGATAATCATGTTTGCTTTGTATCAACACACTTAATTGGATTTTTATAGTGCTACCTCACTTCACTGAAACAATAGTCTGCAGGTAGACATGTTGCTCCACTCTGACACATTATCCAGATTCTGAGGCAACCAGTCTTTTCTCCTTATTGTTGCATGTTTAGTGAAGAAGCAACAGATACAAATTTTTGTCCTGGGGCTCCAACTCACCATTTACCACATGTGAATTGAGAACGCTAACCATTACACCACCCATGCAGTTACCTAATATTAATAACATTTGAAATTTGTTATTTTTGTTAAGACTCCAATTATCATTAACACAAAGATTTTCAAGGATATGTGGTATTATTAAAGAAAAAACAATACAAATACCACATTCAGAACTGTTCCAAAATCTAATCAGAAAATAGTAGAAATAGAGGCAAAATCGATACTACACACTGTTCACTGTCCTGATCATATGTTTAGCCCTAATTACATTTTTAATTCCTAATCACATACTTAGCTAATAAAATGATTAAATTCTGTTGCTGAACTGTTTTTAATCAATGTATTAACTAATCATATTTAATCATTGCATTAGCTAATTATGTGATTAGGAATTAAAAATGCAATTAGGGCTAATCATATGACGGACCCATGGTAGACTCTCTCGAAAGTGCAAAATAAATTGTTCTTATGCAATCATGTAAAGCTTAATCCATTATCTGAACTTTCTTAATTTAGTATTTTATAGTAAATGAAGATAGATGCCCAAAAGTACAGTGGTTCTAGCAAATTACTGTGTCCAACACATCATTATGTGAATCAAAATACTGTGCCCACTCTTGCTTTTAATACACATGCTCTTGTTGCATTGCTGTGGTCCTATTATGCTTCACTCTGTCTAGCCGTTTATTATCAACTTATTTCCTTGGCCCATAGCTGTATGTTAATGCAAATAAAGAATATTTATAAGACCAAACTGATGAGAACTTTGTATTTTATTATTCTTAAATTTTTTCAGATGGCATTCAATGACTTTACATTGTTGCTGTGTCCTATAAATACAGGAGGTCATTGGGAAATTGCATTTGCTTTCCCACAAACCAAAAAAATTATTTACATCAACCCTCTTGGAGAACGACACAGCAACATTGCAAAATTCATAAGAGGATGGAGATCCTTAGTCTATAAAAGATCAATGGAAGGATTAGACTATGGAAAAGGCCATCAGAAATGGACAATATCATCTGTTCAGCATACACTTCAAAACGATTCTGTGAACTGTGGCATATTTGTAATGAAGGTATAAGATTTTGACCTGTGTGATTCCCCCCATATTTCTCACTTCAGATTGCTGCAGCTGGATACTGACAATATATGAATTGTAATAGCAGCAAAATCTTTTAATTAAATTATCTTCCTTTAAATAGAGTGGGTGTTTGTTGTTTAATTAAGAAATAATTCATGGAAGCCATATGTATATATTGTTTTTACCACGGGTAGGCCTTTATGTCAGGCCTACCCGTGGTAAAAACAATATATACATATGGCTTCCATGAATTATTTCGATTCTAATATGTAAAAATTGGTAAAATTTCGTTATAAATTGTCGATGATGTCATAAATTACAATGGGTGTAGGTATATATTATTTTTACCACAGGTTTGAACTCAAAGCGTTTGAAGGACGTCATATTGTATCATGGCAAAAACAAGTTATATTTATATATTATATTACACCACCGATGCAGATTTGCAAATGGTAAAAACATTATATACCATAGTATACATGACATGTCCAATACATTGAGTCGTAAAGGCCTTTCATGACGACAGAACTGAGTATGCAGCACAACTTTACGCGAATTGTAGAGATGATATAAAATTCAATCTTTCAAGATAATTATGCAGACTTGTCACTATTAATATCTCTCCATATAATCATCAGTTGTAAAATTTAATTCAAGTTGTCTAGATAAATATCTTGACAAGTCAATGACAGTTGTATGCCACCATATTTTTGATCAGTGGCGTATCTAGGGTATGGCAAGTAGGGCACATACCCTGGATGCCACTTGAAGGGGGTGCCACAGAGAGGTTTTAGCGCCTATTAATGTTCCCATATGGGAACGTCATAAAAAGATTTTTGAAATAATTTTCTTTAAGTAATTTTGCAAAAACCATGTAATACACATAGACATGAATACCTGGAGAAATTATTAATAAATTATAAATGTAAAACGCAATTTTAGTGCTTGCCATATGCGCTATTTTCCGTAGATATGCTCCTGTTTTCAATGAATTTGAAAAAAATGTTTTATATTTTTATCATTTCAGTTTGCAGAATTAATGACAAGAAGTGAAGAGTTATTCTTTGACATCAGAACCATAAATAATATTCGTAACGATATGGCTTGCAATCTTTTAGCCGGCACTAGTGAGTATATATTGCAATTCTTTCTTTTGGTATTTATGCTTGTAATGAACTTTCTAGATCTTCTTAATTATGTCCATTTTTCAAAATAGTGGGCAAAATTTTTGGTTTTGTGTGTTCTTTTTACGGACAATGGTGTCTGTCAACCCCTGAAACCTCCTAGAATGTTAACCCCTGAAACCTCCTAGAATGCAACTAGTTGTTTGTACCATTGCATGACTCCTTTTAAGCTTACCTTGCCAAAGGCAATGGGAGCTTTTGCTATCACTTGGCGTCCAATGTCTGTTAACTTCACATTTTAATCTTCGCCTCTGATACCGCTTAGACAAAGTGAACAGAAACTTTGTAGGAAGCATCTATGGAAGATCCTCTATAAAGATTGCTCATTTCGTCCCGATCCATTAATAAACATGACCGGCATAGGCAGAAATGAATATATTAATGGATGAAGTATTAATAATAATATGGTTTTTTTTGTATCGATAGGCATTTTGTACTAATATTCCTGATGAAATATATTTGTATTTACAGGTGATGTCCAAGATATGTGCAGAAAATGCACCATGCATTACACATTGAATGATAATTGGGTATATACATACATTTGTATGTGTTTCTTTTGATTAATTTTTATCACACTTTTTTAGTTCACCTAACTTGAAGTCTTGGGTAATTTTCCCATTACCTGACATCCATAAATTTAACATTCTTCTCTGCAACTACGGACTAGATTTTGTCAAAATGTGATTGGAATGTTCCTTGTATGATCCTCTTTCAAGTTTGTAGTATCAACGAAGCTTCGAATCAAATGCATGTTTTTTCTTGGGGTCGCCCCTTAAGTTTGTATTTTATGCGATCAGAAATCTAAAACCTTTAAAAGTCTTCTACACTCAAACCGTTGAGCAAAGTTAGATCAAATGTAGTTGCACGTTTTGATGGTAAATTTTTGAAGGAATAATTTTGGAGCTGAACCGAAATCAAAGAGATAACCAACGAACCAACCACATAGCTTTATATATAGATAATACACTCGAGATCTGAAATAAAATTATTTAGAAATAGTTTTAATGTATTTTCTGGAACTAATGACCATATTTTAATAAAAGATGCATTTTATGCTCCTGATGTGGTCATCTTTAGGGTTTATACTACCTGGAAATCCGAGAATTCTACTATTGCAGGACACGAGAACTGTATGGGAAATATCTTTAAAAATATTCCCTAAAACATTTTTCAAGTTTAAAGTCTTCCCAAAACTGCTCAAATTTGAACAAAATGAATGAAACCTTTATATTTTCTTCTCTTTCAAGTTTGTATTTGTTAAAACAGTGATGTCATTGCACAACATAGTTTTAGTACAGGATTCTATGTAAAATACCTTTGAAAATAAATCAAATATGGATCTCTTGTTTTTCTTAATTGTTCATTGAATGGTCATCTTTCTATACTTCACCTTTTTTGTAACAGATAAGAAAAAGTCTTATAACACGAAATAACAGACATTTTTTCAGGTTAGGACGCAAATGTTAGCCACAGTAACAATTACAAGCTACTTACTATACTAGCATTTAAGAAAATGATGTAGCTCAAAAATGTGTTCTTTCGCCCCATATTGGGTAGGACCTCATCGTTTTCATAATACTGGATCCACACTATGTTATAGGAGCAATAAATTGACAGTTGCTTGGTATTTTACATACCTTTTGATGGTTGGTTGGTTTTTGGTGTTTAACTCCACTTTCAGCAATATTTCAGCGATATCATGGCGACCAGTTTTAGTGGTGGAAGAAGCCAGAGTACCCTGAGAGAACCACCGACCATGGGCAAGTAACTATATAACTTTTGACCAGACTGCTCACTGAATTGAAAGTGCTTGGATTGAAGGAATTTATTTATAAATCAACATATATTTTTTGAAAATATATACATATGCATAATCTTTTGTTTATGTTTCAGGTCCAGTGTGAATCTTGTCATTGGTGGCAGCATTTCCAGTGTACCACCATTCAGAAAACATTCAACGAGGTAAACCAGGAAGACTATCGCTTCATTTGTGACATTTGTTCATTTAAATGATGTACACAAAGGGTTGTGTGAAATGTCATTATTTGGTGTGCATGGTCATCATCAACTCGTGTGAGATATTGTCGTCACTTTGCGTCTGTCATCTGTAAACTCTTGCATTTAAACTTCTCTGAAACCACTTGGTCAATTGGAGTTTGGGAGGAATATGAAATTTACTGCTGGATTTTTTAAATAGATTTGACTTAGTTTTTTGTAGTTTCCGAGATAAAAGTAGTTGAATGAAACCAAATTTGTAGGTAGTTTTTATTCATTAAATTCCTTTGAAAACTTCCTGTCTTAATTATACATACCGGTATCTCCAACCAAATCAAATATAAATTTGTTTGCTTTAAGTTCGATTTAGAATTTTTTTTCCCCTACAAATTGCAGTCTTTTCCATTTAAATCATGTGACAAATTCCTTTTTTGTCTACAAAGCGTAAGAAGGACGTCGTGTTAGAATTTGTGTTGTACTCTGGTATTCATCAAAGCTTTTGAGCAGACGTTGTCAAAGGGAACGTGAGCTATTGCGATCATTTGATCCGTCGTCCGTCTGTAAACTTTTCACATTTTAATCTTCTGCTCTGAAACCCCTTAGCTCAATGAACTGAAGCTTAATAGGAAGCATCTATGCAAGGTTCTCTATAAAGATTTTTCATTTCGTCATGATCCATTAACAAACATGGCCACCATAGGCAATTCTTATTGCTGATTGGTTGATTTCTAAAAAATCTTCACCTCTGAAATCGAATAGCCATAGGCAGTTATTGTTTCTGGTTGGTCAATTTCTAAAAATCTCTGAAACCGCTTGGCCAAATGAATTGAAACTGGGTAGGAAGCATATATGGAAGGTCCTCTATAAAGATTGTTC
Source organism: Bathymodiolus brooksi (assembly GCA_963680875.1). Classification (NCBI taxonomy): domain Eukaryota; kingdom Metazoa; phylum Mollusca; class Bivalvia; order Mytilida; family Modiolidae; genus Bathymodiolus; species Bathymodiolus brooksi. The sequence goes on along the minus strand of OY804580.1, from coordinate 77,612,259 downwards.
ATTTCGGCTCAATTCGTAGCAAACATGGCCGCCACAGGCAGTTCTTGATGCTGATTGGTCGATTCCTAGAAAAAACCTAATTGGGTAGGAAGCATCTATGGAAGGCCCTCTGTAAAGATTGCTCATTTAGTCCTGATCCCTTAGTAAACATGGTCGGCACAGGCAATTCTTGTTGCTGATTGGTCGATTCCTAAAACATCTTCTACTCTGAAACTGTTTGGCCAAATGAACCGAAACGTGGTAGGTAGCATCTATGGAAGGCCCTCTATAAAGATTGCTCATTTGGGATCCGTTAACAAACATGGCCAGCACAGGCAATTCTTGTTGCTGATTGGTCGATTCCTAAAACATCTTCTACTCTGAAACTGTTTGGCCAAATGAACCGAAACGTGGTAGGTAGCATCTATGGAAGGCCCTCTATAAAGATTGCTCATTTGGGATCCGTTAACAAACATGGCCAGCACAGGCAATTCTTGTTGCTGATTGGTCGATTCCTAAAACATCTTCTACTCTGAAACTGTTTGGCCAAATGAACCGAAACGTGGTAGGTAGCATCTATGGAAGGCCCTTTATAAAGATTGCTCATTTGGGATCCGTTAACAAACATGGCCAGCACAGGCAATTCGTGTTGCTGATTGGTAGATTCCCTAAAAATCTTCTACTCCGAAACGCTTGACAAAATGAACTGAAACGTGGTAGGTAGCATCTATGGAAGGCCCTCTATAAAGATTGCTCATTTGGGATCCGTTAACAAACATGGCCAGCACAGGCAATTCGTGTTGCTGATTGGTAGATTTCCTAAACATCTTCTACTCCGAAACCGCTTGACCAAATGAACCGAAACGTGGTAGGTAGCATCTATGGAAGACCCTCTATAAAGATTGCTCATTTTGGATCTGTTAACAAACATGGCCAGCACAGGCAATTCGTGTTGCTGATTGGTCGATTCATAACAAATCTTCTCCTCTGAAACCGCTTGGTAAAATGAACCGAAACTTGATAGGTAGCAGCTATGGAAGGCCCTCTATAAAGAATGCTCATTTCGTCTCGATCCGTTAACCAACATGTCCACCACAGGCAATTCTTGTTGCTGATTGGTTGATTTCTAAACAATATTCTCAACCTACTGAGCCTCTAGTCTATATATTGTATTGTATTATATGTATGCTAATGTTCCACCATGCCTGTCTGAGTTTTTCAATAAAATCTTTAAGAAATAACTTGTGTTAAGATACTTTGTGTGTGAGATATTATCATGTATATATGGCTGTTATTTAATTATTAAATTGGCAAGTATGTGTGATACAAGTATCTGTACTTACAAAACATACCAGCATGATGCAAAATATTTATTCGAGCTATATTCAATGACATTACAGACATTTTCATATGTTGTACCAGCATCTGGCAATCTACTTTCTAAAGGTTGAGTACATCATCCAAGTGATGAACAGTGCAGTGAAAGATAAATGAGGTGTAGGCAGCTCTTTAAACCTCTCTCCCGTCAAGGCCCAGATTCAATACAAACACAAACCTCTAAACATTTATTGATAAAGAATAGAGATACATGTACATAAGAAATTAGGATGCAGGCACCCTAAAGTACTACTGTTATTCCAAGATGTATAAATTTGTAGGCCCTTCTGAAGTTATATCTTCAAAACAGAAATAAAATTAGATATTAATCTGTTATCAAAAACAAACAAATACAAAACAAAACAAACCAATCAAAAATATCAAAAAGAAAGACAAAAACCCAATATGAATGCACCTTTTATCAATCTGACTTAGTTCTGTACACATAATTTTCATAAGAGATACAGGTAACTAATTTACCTGGAAATTTTACATACATTTTGTATCTATCATATTAAACAATGAGTGTATCTTGTTTTCAAAGAAAACATTCAGATAGCTACATTGCTAAAAAGAGGTAATAAAAACGTAGATATCAAATTTAGTGCACATGAACGTTTCTGGAATAACCTTCATCAGGTAGCTCAAGATCAAAAGATTGGAAAGCCAAATAATTTAATAGTTTTGGGAGCACAAAATCTATGGGTATTGATGTTATGTAGGAGTTTCTTTTACACTTGGTAGAGATATTGGGAGTGCTGTTTTTATGATGTGGGTTTTGGTGCAGTCGGGGATGTTGTCTTGTGATTCTACGGTGAATACGGACTGACACTGTTGGGGATGTTGGATTTTTGCTTTGTGTCAGCTGTGATCTGTCCATCGCTCCTCATTGGTGTGACATCTGTTTTGTCTGTACCTAAGGATTTTATATATAACAGCTTCTTTCATCACATATTGCTTAAGATTTTGACCAAGATATAGTTTTTCTGGTAACTGATTCATGTCGAGCGACGCCGAGAAACTTACACTATAAGCGCGGACGTCTAAAACGCTTAGAACGATGTCTGTTTCTGCTCTTTTTAGACAATTTGCCAGTTGTTTTTTTTAACTATAAGACATTGCAGAATAAACACAATATACGTACATTGTCGGGGAAATATAAAAACTGTACGTAAGAGCTTTAGTGAGCGATTGTTTTTTAACGCCAACTCAGCAATTTTATAGCTATATCATGGCGAGACCAAGTTAATGAGATGATGATGATGTCCGTTTTTTTCTAGACCAACACGCTTAGTTTTTTTTTATAGTGTTAGCTAACGGAAACAACAGTCCGCGGATATACATGTCGCTCCACTCTGACACATTATCCTGATTCCGAAGCAACCAGTCTTTGCTCTTTCTCCTTAATTCTGAGTGCTTTGCATTATAAGCAACAAATACCAGTTGATAATCTTTGTTTTGAAATATGAATTTGTTTATATACATGTACTCAAAAAGTCGCTTTTAATGTGTCTTCTGCCGAAGGATTGTGAAAGCGCGAAAAGTTGACCGTGCGTTGCGCAATGTATTTTGTATTGTTACGTTATCTATTTTCATTTATGTAGACATCAGGGGCGGATCCAGGGGGGGCGCGCATTCGGCTCGCCCCCCCCCCCTAAAATTTGAAAAAAATAAGATTTTTTGGCATAAAATAGTGATTTTTCACACGAAATACCTCAAAATTTTTCGCGCCTCCCTCCGCTCGGCGCAATTTTTTTAAAATTTACCCCCCCTAACTTGAAATCCTGGATCCGCCCCTGGACAATATATGTATTCGCTGAGAAACAGACCAGAAATGCTCACCAAAGACTCTCATCGGTAGTGTAATCGTTAGCGTGCTCGCCTCGAATGCGGTAGATCGTGGGTTCGAGTCCCGATCGGGTCAAACCATGTTCTGTACACATATTTTGCCATCTTCCACATTCTGTTGGAAATTTATGATTTAGGGTTCTATTTTTACAAAATCCAAATAAGAAATTGTCTTCAAGAGTGTGCAAATAGTTTCAGTTTCGAATTGAAATTAATCTAATACATGTAGCTACCAGTTCTTTAATATTGTAATAAATAAAGTTCCCAACTTTCATTATTAAATATATATGGAACATAATTTTATTTGTTTCTTGAATTCAGAAGATAGTGTCAATAAGTAAGTAAATGAGTTAATTTCTTTATTTCAAGAGGGTAACACGGTTAGCAATAATAAAAGTGTGATTAATAATTATCATATATGATCTTATTAAGTTAAAGAATAATTTGCATAGTTTGAACATCACATAAATATTAAATTCTACCATATATAGTCCACCAATCTATTTTTTAATAGCTGTAAAAATGATACATCGCAATGGTAAATTGAAAAAAGATAGTTTGTAACTTAATCACATGCTATACAGCCATATTGGTAGCATTTTGTTTTTCAACTATGAACACCACTAATATCTATTGTTTATTTTATTTTATATTGTGTACAGATCCAGGATTTCAAGTTAGGGGGGGGGGGGGGGGGGGCGCACTTAAAAAAAATGCGCCGAGCGGAGGGAGGCACGAAAATGTTTGGGGTATTTCGTGTGAAAAATCACGATTTTACGCCAAAAAAATAATATTTTTTCCAATTTTAGGGCCCCCCCCCTGGATCCGCCCCTGAGATATATATGTCTCTCTTTGTCAATCAGTAACTCTTTTCCTGTTTATGTACATGCAGTTTTTCATTTTGTCTCTCCATTGGAAATACACAATCTGTATTTTGGTAAACATTTATTTATTTATTTATTATTTATTAACATAATAAGGGAGACAAATCCTATAAGTTTATGCTACAAGTAGTTAATTTTCATAGGTAGCTAATTATTATGCTCCGCCGTATGAAAATTAGCTACCGGAAATTTGAGATAGCTAATTTTCACGGGTAGCTAAATATTTTACGACACCGGGCCGGAGGTTACACTAATGACTTGAAAATTGACCTGAAAAGATATGATCGTCTATATCTTTTTTACTACTCAATATAATCGATTCAAATTTTGGTCAGCTTAAGATATCAGTATATACTTTACAAAAAATAAAAAAAATAAAAAAAAATATTGTGTATTAGTATCAATATTTACCTGTAGACCCAGTTACCTGTACACCCACGTGACCAGTCTTTGTTTACAAATCTTAATATATTAATATTGCATCGTGGAGAAAAAAGAAAACTTTTTTTTTTAAGTTGATAAAATATATTTGTTGTTGTTGTATTGAAGTATGGCTTTACAAAATTTCAAGAATTTTAAAGAAGTAATAAAGGTGCAATCATTGATTAACTGAAAATTTCGTCTTGGCCCGGGTTAACACTTTTACTAACTTGGAAAACTTATATTGCCGATATTTCGTATAAAAACTTTTTTTTTTTACATTTGTTTAAAAAATGTGATAAAATACATAATTTTATGCATTATGTTCAAATTTTATTAAAATTAATGCCTTAACAAAGATGTAATAAAGAAAATACGAATTTGGGCCCGGGTTTTTGGAACCAGACCCGGGCCCGGGTTACCACTTTTACTAACTACCCTATTTGTCCATTACGTCAATGTTGTATTTATAAAGTTGGAAATCCCCTTGTAGAATCCTCGGGTTTTTACATAGAAGTTGCATTCGGTTTGTGCCAAAATTTATGAAGTGCATGTCGAAAGAGTAGAAAGATTAAATAGGGATATTGAGCTGAACTGAGCTAAAACAAGACATCAGGGTTTAAAGAATAGCAGAAGTGACTACATTTAAGTCTTGCCTGTTATTCTGATAAAACGATTGATCGTTGAATAGCTCAAAGCGAGCCAACATTCTATTTGTAGTTATAGTTGTAGTTTATTGAGCAAAATTGAGATATAAAATGTTCTACTATTTTAAAATAATACAATTAATTTGGATAGGTTCTTTTCATTTAACACAATAAATCTCGAACCATAAGCACAGGTACTTGTGGACAGGACCCTTTTTTTTTTTTAAGATGTTGCAGCCCCCCCCCCCCCCCCCCCCCTTTTTTTTTTTTTGTTGAACATCGACTTTTTTTCATATAAACAACATTTTGCAACTTTCTATGTATCACTGTATGACATATATGCAATAAATACAATCAAACAGTAGTTTCTATCCATGCCGGGTTTCTGACATGATATCTTAAAGAAAAAAAAATAGTAATAAAAAAAAAAAAAAAAAAGGGAGCAACATAGGGTCTTGTCCACAAGTACCTGTGACCATAAGAAGTAACTTAGGTACGAACCCTTTCTTACAGTTTATTTTCCTATTTATTTTAATTTACTTTAACATATCATTTTCAATAGATACCCGGCCCGTTACAGCTGTTACAGTTTTGCAATGTATGATTCAATAGATTATATTTGCAACAGTGCTTAGATTTAATCAGGGAAATGTTATGCGGGATGACACAATTAATAACATAACATTTAATGGCTTATTTGTTGAAATTGTTATCAGTAATGAATTGTGTTAACTTCCAATACCAAATTTTGTTTTCGTTGTTTTGCTCAATTAAATGTTTATAAATTGATATTTAGTACTTATACGGTTTGCAAAAGATCTAGTAGGCATGTTGCACTATTCAAAGGTCTAAAGGCATGAATTTCTAATTCCAGCGATTTCCTCTTTAACTTCCGCTGCATCTGTCTTCCCTCGTACAGCGAGAGATTCATAAAATGTATCTTGAAATGAAAGCTACGAATTAACATTAATGTATTCTATGGGCTTCTTAGAGTAGCACAAATCAAACATAGATGCAATTATTTATCCTGGAAATAATATGCGCTAAATGTTATCGGGACATTTTTTCCCCTCTTTATTATGTGATACGTGTTGGTTTTTCCTCGCCTGAAAAAAAATTCTGATACCACATTCTTGTATTATTTCCTGTTGTTGCCAAGTATAAACATGACTAAGAACATAGCAGGTGCTTTTCATAATAAATATCACACTGTTTGAGAAGGAGAGAGGATTGAGAGAAAATACATGCTATATCTAACTTCCGCTACCACCGATTTGGTACCAATTTTTGAATCGTTGTATTAACTTCACCTGAAGCGATATACGAGTGAAAATTTGTTATTTGTCTCATTACATATGATTCTTTTAAAACAAATCAAAATTATTACAATACCAGACATTTCATTTTTCAATTTATGTCTGGGTACAAATGCATGAAAACTGTAGAATGAGTGTACAGCACTGTCAGATAGGTTGTTCCAATCTTTGATTGTTTTAGGAAAATAAGAGTTTTTATATATATCAGTGTTTGTTGATAGTACTTGTATCTGTCTGTTATTTGAATTTCTGCTTGGTCTGTTGTTAAAGGTGATATCATCGGTTGGGATGGCCACCAGGTCGTTGACAATTTTGAAGAGCAGTATAAGACGCTGTTCCCGTCTGCGTTCGGCAAGTGGTGTCCACTTGAGGTTTTCCATCATAGCTGTCACGCTACTGCTACGCATATAGTCATTAAAAATGAAGCGAGCAGCTCGCCGTTGTACCCCTTATATGCGGTCTATGTCTTTTTGAAGGTAAGGATCCCATACTGTGGCTGAGTAGTCCATAACTGACCTTACAAGCGATATGTAGGCTGTTGCTTTAAATTTCTTGTTGCAGTGTTTTAGGTTCCGACGAATGAATCCCAGTGTTGAATTTGCTTTGTTGCATATTTTGTTGATATGAGTTGACCATTTAAGATCTCTACTGATTAGTACTCCTAAATATGGATTATGTTCTACCTGTTCCAAAATATGATTATCTAAAGAATAATGATGAGTATATGGATCCTTACTTCGGTGTATAGACATTTTGTAGCATTTGATGGCATTAAATCGCATTCCCCATGTTCTTGCCCACTATTGTAGAGAGTCCAGATCTTTTTGTAGTTCGAGGTGGTCTTACATTGATGTAATAATGTGTGTATAAATAGCTGTTAACCGTGGGTATAAATAGCTATAGGCGGAGCAAACATTCAGATTGTTCATTATTTTGACCACGATTGTCTCGAGGAGGAAAAATAAATGATACATAGTTTCACAGTTACTTTTGGAGCAAACTATTTGGCAGGCATGCCGGTCACTAGTGTTCCTCCCTACGAAACTTTCAGTCTTATTAAAAATAATATTCTTCCTCAGTCTAAAACTACAAAAATCACTTCGAAAATTCAAATTTCTGAGGTATGTGACCTTTATGTCACGTTGGTCATATGACATACATTTTCATAAATATGCTGTTCATATCAACGGGATTTCTGTTCATCATTCTCACCACGTACAACACCTCTCGAGCGGTGGCGGTGCGGAGGTGCTTCTGGTTCCATTCGGTGACGGTTTTGAAGCGGAGAATTCTATCAACTTTCTAGGTCAGTCGATATTATTTCATAACTTATTAAGTTTTCCATTATGAAACATTTCAGGCGGAACTCTTAAATCATTTTGGCAACTGATAAACGATTTCTCTTCAGAAAATAAGTCCTAGTTTTTCCAAACACTTCGTGGTAAAGTCGGATGACCACGTCAATTTTGCGTGTCAGGTCACACAAGTTTAAGTTTTGAAAATGCGTCGGCATTTATTGTGTGAAAAGGGGGTCCTGTTTGAGGGTATTTGATATTATTCTTCGGCAAATGTGAATTAAATGACCAGTAGTATCGTAAATCGACGCGATTCAGCCAAAAGCAATGGAGGTCATTCGGTGGTGGTGCGAATTTCATTTGCAATCCTTTTATCTCGTAATTACCGATAAAATACAAATACTTTATGTATATTCAGAGTTATTTATATATTCCCAAAATATACCATAAATAAAGGATTTACAAAGGTGTCTTGTGTATCCTTTTATGTTGATTTTTCCTAAGTAGTATCCCGTTGTTCCAATCGTATAATAGTCAGCCTATTCCTTATGGTATTGTACGTCGGAGTTCACTCAGCATTACATGTTTACATTGACGACACTTTTTGTACGAAATTGGTATTTGGCTGAAAACAGGGTCTTGTCGAAAAAGAAAAGCAGGACAGTCCGAATTAAGTTCGTGCAAGTTGTATGTTGTAATTTTTCATACACAAATTTTAACGTGTACATCGGAAAAATTCTAAAACACACAACACGAAGCCGGTGGTCCCAACATAAGAGCAATCACACCAAAATGTTCATCTGGATCTAAGGCATTAGTCTCCTTTCCTAATGATTCCTTGCTTCCCTTGTATCGACCCCTTTGCTTTATAGTTGCACGGGCATCAGTAGCTCAAGAGGGGTCGTCATCGGTCGCAAGATCGTCTTAAAATTGTAGGTGACTAAAAATTCACCGCAGTTTATAGTTGGAAGTGTCAAAAATGTAGTGAGGATTGCACGTCATTTTTCGAACTCGAAAAGCGTAGACCCATAGGTCCATCACCGTGGACGAACTCCGACTTTCCGACGAAAGTTGTATATTGGTCGAGGGTTACGTTGTGCTATTTATATTATTTTATCCCTAGGTTTTCAGCCGTCGGAATATTTTTTACCCATGTCCGTCCGTCCCGGAGTATGTTTCCGTGGAATAGGCCAACAACGCCTCAATAGAATCAGTTGAAATTTACTTGCACTTCAACATATTTGTTGTTTTTATTATGTCACCGTCTTTAGGCGACGGGGACATTCGATTTTACCGCCCGTTCGTCAAGAAGTAGTTTCTGTGCAATAACTTAAAAACACCTCAACATAATCACATTAAAATCACTTGTTTGAAAATGATACAGATAAAGGTCGAATTTCATTATGTGGGATATTTTGCATTTTTCGGTTTCTCAGCTATATGGTTGGTGCCAGACATATATTCTATGGCCCTACTTCTCGTATGCAGGGCATTTGTTTCATGGTTATTTTTGTCATATAATTTTGGTAATTAAAGCTTTTCTTGTATGACTGCGTTGATTTTCGAGTGTAAAAAGCATGCGATGACCTAAATATTGGTTTTCGGCAGATTCTTGTGGTTCTGGCATCGTCATTGAATAAGCTAGTTGTTGTATTGCCCGTCGTATTGCGTCCGTACGAAAACGCAAACCCCTTGCCTCACTAGAAATGAGACCCTAGTTACGGCCTTGATCCTGATGTTTCACTGTCATGACTATGTAAAGTAAACATTCTTTAAATATATCACTAACAAAATTTAAAAAAAACAAACACAGAAGCTAAAAATAAACGTTAAAGTTATTACCATACAGAAAAAATTCTACAAGATTTCATTAATTTTAAATACATTTTTATTTGATAGACTTCTTAATTACAAGAATTATTAGAACCAACAAAAAGGATTAAAAAAAAAATCTACAATATGAATGTAAAATTTGAAAGGCGATATTTATTTTTGTTCGTATTGTTGAAAATATGTGTAGATCTCACAAGTTATGATATTAAAATGAATTAAAACACATTGTTATTTTGGGGTCCGGCCTATAATCCGACAGTCCGATAGTCCGACAGTCCGATAGTCCGACGGTCCGATAGTCCGACAGTCCGATAGTCCGATAGTCCGACGGTCCGACAGTCCGATAGTCCGACAAATGCTTTATTTCTTTGAAAGTTAACACTATAACATGTGTAATATGGGGCCAGAAACCGAACCGTTTACTCACCAAAGAAAGGTCCAGAACATCGGAAACACGATATCATAGACGGACAAACAATTGGCAGGGACACACAAGAACTAAAAAAAACACATATATGAACAACACGGACTCCATAAAAACCTGGATCGAGTCGTGATGAGCCGGTAGTGTAAGTATCCCGTATATATTTTAGGGACCGACCATTTAACTTGAAGGGGGGGTTATGGTTTTATGTTTCGTTCAGAATTTTTTTTTCGGACAACACAAGAGTTAGAATATTTACTTTTTTTCCCCAGAATTTAACATTAGATTATATGACAAAAACTCTGAATCAGATTATTTTTTTGGTCCTATTTTTATACCCCGGGATTCCGACGGATGACCCTGCTATAGTCGCCTTCTACGACAAGCACATATATATCACGGACCCCTTATATCACGGAAAGAAACAGCATCGGAATATGACAAAATAAACAACTGTGCCATGATACGCCCCCCCCCCCCTTTGTGACAATTGAAGGTCAGTTGCTCATCGTGAGAGCAGTAATTAATATGCTGCATTTTTTAAACCAATTAATTGTAAATACCATAAGAAAACTTGCTCCCCCTTTTATCGATACAATGTGTGTCGCGACGTGACCTATCAGTAAAAGGGGGAACAAGTGAGAGATGTTATCGTACGAGGCGTGGATGGACGGACGAACATCGGTATGCCATAATAAGCCCGTATTTTGACGGGCGTATGAAAATGAATGGCCCATATCCTGAAATTACGAATATATCATCTTTGGCCAAATTATTTTTCAAAACTTTCATCAGTTTAAAGCATTTGTCGGACTATCGGACTGTCGGACTATCGGACCGTCGGACTATCGGACTGTCGGACTATCGGACTGTCGGATTATAACTACGGCCCCGTTATTTTTTTCCCTATTCGCCATCTTTTTTTTTTAAGTCTGTGTTTTGCATTTCCGCCATTTCATATGAATCTTGTGCATGTCAAAATTGACTTTTCCAAAACTTGCATACACTTTTTTTCTTCATTTCTATACGATTAAATATTTATCTGTTCGGTTAATAAAGATATACATGTTTTCCCCTGCTCATCACAAGAAGTTGGAAATAGGATTTTGAGCAATTTAAAACTGAATGTATACACTCTATATAAACCATATTTAATTCATTGCTGCAGTTTGGGCCGTTGTGGTCGTGATCGTATGTTAGTTGGATTTACAACTACCTGTGCAATCAATGCTCATCACCACTTACGTTTTGAGTTCGAATCCCGCGCATGGCGAAGTGTACTCAATACAACATTATGTGATAAAATTTGTCAGTGACTTGCGACAGGGAGCTCGTTTTCTCCTGGTACTCCGGTTTCCTCCTCCACCAATAAAACTGAGGTCCAATTTGAAAGCTCTCTCTTACTGTTTGACCTTATTTATTGTGAATAAAAGTCACTTTTTTGTTGCATCTTCCAGTCCAATTATTTTTTTTTCATATAAAATTTGGCGACAGTATTTTTTGTTTTTCAAATAAAAACCACCACGATATAACTGAACTATTGTTGAAAGTGGCGTTAAACACCATAAACCAAACCCATGTCTCGTTTGCGGATTTTCATACTTGAAAAAAATGCTCCAATACCACCATGAAGTGCCATATCATAGAAATTTAATTAAGCGCAGTGCATAAAATGCTTGTTCACTCCAACTTCGTATGGCTACCTTCTCACAACTAACCAAACCAAACAAATTTTCATCTTTTTGACAGAAGTCTCTTACACAAAGAATATCACAAACTAAGGAGACCAAAGGTAATTAATTTTCATGGACAACTGTCTTAAACTAATATCATGAAATAAAGAGACGTAAAGCAGTTTATATGCGTTGACATTATTCTGCAACATGTATGAAACAGACATGCACGGTACATGTATCTTACTTTCACCGATAATCCTTTGATACCTATCATACAATGAACATATGCAAGGTAGCTTATTTTCAAGGAAACAATCATGCAATGAAGAGGCGTAAGGTATCTCATTTTCATGGATTATATTACTAGTATATACATTACAAAGCAGGGACGTAAGATTGCCTGTAGGTCAAATTGTGAAGGATAATAAACACAACATGTCCCAGAAAGTCATCTTATAGTAAAGCCTGCTTTTCCTGTTTGTCACCGTAATAGTTATTTTATGAAGAATTATAAATGTTATTTACTTCATTCATTCATTCATTCATTCATTCATCCATACATTCATTCATTCACTCATTGTTACATCATCTTCATCATGATTGACGACTTTTCTTGTAAACGTCACTATACTAACACTGCAAATTGCATGCTTGGCACACAAACTAATCGAACAAATTCAGGTAGATTTTCGGCGCGATTGTAATATTTTGTTTTATCACATATTTTGTTGCAATATGTTCGTTTTTGCATGTCCAATAATAGCTAAAAGTCAGTGTTGGTTATTTGCTCTCAGGGCAAATTCGGACCAAATATCCGTATTTGCCCTCATATACAGTATCCGTATTTGCCCTCTAATTTAACTTCCGGTATCTGCGCAGTGGTCGCAAAGATTATTTGTCAAAGTTCAAGGAAAGATGATGCATAAAGATATGCATAAAATCGTATTTCAATCAAATTAACACATTTCAACATATTGGAATAAAGTTTAAATAACTTGAAATGGAATAATTAGCTCAAATGTATACATCGTGTTGAATAGGAATTTCCATTCAAATGTCAACGTCTTTGGGTAGATTTTACAAACAGTTTCTAACGTCATTGTACAGATCGACATTGTTTGGTATATTTTTGAAACCAGAATCGAAGCAAAAATATTTGCTAGTTGAACAAATGCAGCTCTCTTTTATTTTCGCAATTAGTCAGTTCAAATATCTTTTTTGCAATATAAAAGGCAATGCTTGCTTTAATTTGATTTGTGTTGTTTAACGCCACAATATTCCAGCTATATCATGGCGACCAGTTTTAGTGGTGGAAGAAGCCGGAGTACCCGGAGAAAACAACCGATGGGCAAACAACTGGTAAACTTTATCACTTGCGGCTGCGAGTCGAGTGCACCCTTTTTGTAATTAACAAAGCCGGGCGCGAACCCACGCCGTATTGGTGATAGGCTTGTATGAGTTGCTAGGTAATCCAACTACCTAACTGATTGAGCCACCCGGGCCCTCGTCAATGCTTGGAAAAGGTCAATTTAAAATATGTGATAAAAAGATTATGACATGACTTCGACCCATATCAGCCCCCCAGCTTCGCTGTCGGGCTTGATATGGGAGTCTCGGGCTAATACCAGGGCCTATATGGAAAATGTCATGTAATAATCTCTTTTTATTAACTGCCTGCAGGTCTTCTAAAATAGCAGACAATTTACAGCGACAGCAATATATTTACAGGTATTGCAAATGTTGCTATACAGTTTGAAACGACTCATTTAGATTTGACTTTTAATATAATGGAAGTTGGTGAAACAGTTCCTTGCAGATCTGTTGCTATTTACTTAGGTAACGGACGCTGCTAGGAAAAGGAGAACACTGATACAATCACTAGCCCGGGTAGTTAGCTTGGTTAGTAAGCCGATTATTTCGATACAGTCTCTCGCGTGAGTGGTGATGCTTACATTCGTTCTGAGTGAACTGAATTTGCACAAACAGTCCTATGTCCAATAGTTGTTATTTCCTTGGTCAATAGACACTGTTGAAACTGTCCCTAGTCTTATTAGTGGATCTTACAAGTTAATGGACGCTGCTGAAAATGAAGCAGTCTATACCCCGATTGGCGTTGTTTACTTGTTAACATAAGGGTAATAACAAAATTACCGAACTCCGAACAATCTAACAAAGGGAAAGTCAAAACGCATAAGTATATTAACAGACAAAATCAGTCAACAACCGGAAAACTTTGAAAAACATAATGACCCTGAAACAGTCCATAGTTCGAGTGTTGGTGTCTTCTTAGCAAAAATACGATAATGAAACAGTCCCATGCGCGAGTTTTGTTATTTAACAATTAAATAGACACGTCTGAAGCTGTTCCTAGTCTGAGTGGAATTATTGTCCTACCAAACGCACGCTGCTTAAACAGTTCATATAATGAGTGGTGTTGCTTACTGGCAGTAGATAATCACTACATCAGGGTAAATAGGATCATAATACAGGCCCTCTTTGATTGTTTTTGCTAAATAGTAAATGGACTAGCCTTTAAGTGCCTAGACAAGGTGTTGTTTATTTTGTAAAGACAACATCTCCGGCAAACATTCTCTTACACGATTGGGTTTATATATGAAGTAAAAAGAGGATCATGCAACAGTTCCTAGCCCAAATGGCGTTTCTTACTTAGTAAAGTCAGGATCATGAAACAATTCACATCCCAAGCGGCGTGCTAACTTGTAAAGATAGGTTCTCAAACATTTTCTTGCACCATTGGTTTGTGTTTACTTAGTAAATGAGGATCATGAAACAATTCATAATCCGAGCGGCGTTGTTTACTTAGTAGAGGCAGGATAAAACAATCTCTAGCCTTAGTTGCCTTGTTTACTAAGTAAATGCAGGACCATGAAACAGTTCCTATCCCGAGAGGTGTTGTTTACTTAGTAGAGGCAGGACCATGTAACAGTTCATTACCAGAGAGGTGTTGTTTCCTTAGTAAATGCAGGATCATGAAACAGGCCCCTAGCTCGAGTGGTGTTGTTTACCTAGTAAATGAATGCAGTATCAGGAAACAGTTCCTATCCCGAGAGGTGTTGTTTACTCAGTAGAGGCAGGATCATGAAACAGGCCCCTAGCTCGAGTGGTGTTGTTTACCTAGTAAATGAATGCAGTATCAGGAAACAGTTCCTATCCCGAGAGGTGTTGTTTACTTAGTAGAGGCAGGATCATGAAACAGGCCCCTAGCTCGAGTGGTGTTGTTTACCTAGTAAATGAATGCAGTATCAGGAAACAGTTCCTATCCCGAGAGGTGTTGTTTACTTAGTAGAGGCAGGATCATGAAACAGGCCCCTAGCTCGAGTGGTGTTGTTTACCTAGTAAATGAATGCAGAATCAGGAAACAGTTCCTATCCCGAGAGGTGTTGTTTACTTAGTAGAGGCAGGATCATGAAACAGGCCCCTAGCTCGAGTGGTGTTGTTTACCTAGTAAATGAATGCGGTATCAGGAAACAGTTCCTAGCACGAGTGGTGTTGTTTACCTAGTAAATGAATGCAGTATCAGGAAACAGTTCCTAGCACGAGTGGTGTAGTTTATTTAGTAACGACGGGATAGTGAAGCAATTCCTAGCTCGAGTGGTGTTGTTTACTTAGTAAAGACAGAATCATAAAACAGTTCCTAGTTCAAGGGATGTTGTTTACTTTGTAAATGCAGCTTCATGAAACAAATGGTTAAATGTATACTCTCAACATTAAACGTATCTGTTACCTTCTCGAACAGACTCTGAAACAAATAGCTTGCTTAATGTCCAATGAGTTTGATATTGATGGTAATATGGACCATACCACTGCTTTAACTTTCTTTTCATTTTTTTTTAATTGTCAGTTTTGGCGATTATCGACTCGTCTGTCACCATTAATTGTATGTATGCACTAATTTAGATATCTACGTTTTTATTTTTTAATGCAACTGTTATAAGTAGTATATGGGCACAGCTCAAGTCACATTTGAGGGGGATTGTGGTGGATCAGACCATTGCGCATGCTTGACCAGAAGTAACCGGAAGAGGCCGTGTCCGGAAGTCACGTTATATACATGCATGTATATATATTCTCCATAATGTGTACACACTTATAGCAACATGTGAGTCTTCGTTTTTACTATAAGCTATCTTCTGGTTGTTTTAACGGTTCAAACATCTACAAGTTATAACAAAATTACACTCAAATTATTTGACCTTTACTGTTCTTTTCGCACTGAACAGGTAGTAACAGATATAAAACGTATACATTAATAAACAAATCAATAATGTGCATATAGTCTATTGTATCTTGAGAAATTTAACTGGGAAAAAATGTGGTTTAATTATTTGTACAATAATACCCTCAGCAAAGCTTTTGTAAATCACTTGTACAGTCCACTAATAGAGGCCGATCGCGAGGATACATGCCGCTGTACTAACAATAGAGTTTTATAGTAAGTTTACCCATTTTGTGACAAGATTACTATCTTTAGCCTAGTCATAATAAATGCGGAAATTATTTAAGCACGCTCTTTTTAAACAAAACAGTTACAATAAAATTTCCAGCAACTTGGATGGTCGGCAAAAAACATACACTCGTGCGTAGATTCTTGATTTATGTTTACAATTAACCAATTCAAATGACAGAAGAAGAAGAAAAACTCGTAATCCATATTTGATATATTTTCTCTAGAATAAAATGTTGATCAAATTTCATCTGCTAAAGATCTATCACCGTATGTAGTGATCTGAAAAAATACAGAAAGGCACATTTAAAATGTAAAAAAAGGAAAAAAGAAACGAGATGTGATATCAATTTATTTCGTTCATATATATATCATTTCTGCACGTTCAATGTTTGTTTTTAGCTTAAAATGTCACAATTCGCGTCGGATTTGATACAATATTATTGTGCAAAATGTATTTGAATGTCGGCATATGAATGAATGCCTACAAAAATATGTTTGTATACATATATGTATTACATATCTTTCCTAAATGACCAGTCTTTCCATCACTGACGCAAACTTTGTAAATCAAAATTGAAGAGTGAAATCGGTTTCCACATGAAATATGTGTCAGTCATCATCGTGTTCACCCAATTACATGTGTGCAACAGTTACCAGTTATTGTTTGACCTTGAACGGTCGAGCGGTTTTTAATAAAGTCGCACTCGATTGACAATAACACGACCTATGTTTTTAAGTTTGATTTATTAAATTGGTTTGTTTTTCATTTAAGATAATAATAACATTATTCTTATAAATTACTGTTTTATATTTTAGTATAGTATTAAACAAAGAATATCGTGGTTTACGGGTATATAGGGATATATATTTGATTACCTTTAATACCTGACTTATTTTTTAATGCACACTATATATAAATTAATAAATCAATTTTCAAGTTGTATCATACAATTTGCTTACAAAGAACACTCTTATTGTACAAGTTAGATATATTACTTTAAAGGTTTACATCGGCCTTCACCTGAGTACTCCTGCGGAAAAAAGAAACCCGTAATTTATTATATCCAATACCGCTCTTTTGTTTCAATAGTACAAAACGTTTAGTACTGAAATACATTTTCATTGTCGGTTTAAAGAGACGGTAATTATAAATATATTTAAAACCCGGTGTCTGGTACATATGGACTTACGCAACACTTACTTGCCTGTTTTCTAACTGATAAAGAATACACACAATCAGAACCGGATTAAAGCAAATGTATGCCTTAAGCACAGGCCACCCTTAGTACCTCCGCACCTTCCTCTGGCATAATGTAAAAACTAGCACGACCTCTTGATGCCAAGACTCGACATAATTGTCAAATGCCTAACATTAAATTCACTATTCTCTTAATAGACTTATATTAAAATCGTTTAAATACTGTTTTTTTTTTCATATTTATATAAGCCCTATAACATTTATTAGTGTTTTATTTAATTTTTCCTATATGTTTGTGTATTATTTAGCCTGATATCTGGCTGATAAAATAAATTGCCTTGTGACCGCATTTTTGTTGTGTCCAAAATTGTCGTTCAAATAAATTTCTGTAATTCCTCAAACCCCAGAGCTTCCTGGGGGCATCGCCCCCTGGTCCCCTACCAGGGCTTTGCCTTGGACCCGCTGGGGACATTAAGCAGCCCCCAGACCCCTCGCCTACTCACGCCCCCCCACCCCCTAACCACAAATCCTGGATCCGCCCCTGGTATATACTCTTATTATCCACAGATGATATATAGGGTCGACACATGTCGATATTGATCACATGACTGTTAGGGATTGATAAGATTTTTTTTAGATTTTTTTTTGGGGGAAGGGGGTAAAGATTACTAGCTTTCTACAATGAATAGGACGATTCATGCTAATTGAGCGAGTGAGTGATTATCGTTTAACGTCAAGTTAGAAATTTCCAGTATCATGGCGAGAACGAATTACATTTTGATCTCAAGCACGCTAACAATTACCCCTTTGGTATCTCAAGCTTGTTTTCATACGTTATATAGAAGCTACAAATTAAAATTAAATGTAAATAGAAAAGCTTGAGATACCAAAGTGGTAATTAGAAACCATTACCGAAGAATCGAAGAACAGAACAAATTTGGAAGTGAATCGCCCAAGGACCATTCCAACAAAGTTTGGTCTTAATTAGCCAAGTGGTTTCAAAGGAGAAGATTGTTTAGTAATTGTGGACAGACGGATGACGGACGCAAAGTGATGACAAAATATATTTTTACCTGTAAAAAACGGACATGGACACATATTTATATATAGTTTTTTATTGATCTAACAGTGAACACTGTTTCTATTTATCTGTAGCATGACACATATAGACGTACATTTATATTCTAGAACCCGAAACAACAACACGGGGTATTACACAACAAAATACCTAATAACTGTCAAATATAACATACAGACACACTTTTCATTTATATGTAGCGACATTCCTGGAGCACCTATATATGGAGTGTATATGTATATATCTCTCAGTTGATACAATATACCAGAGCTTGTGGTTCCTACCATGATGCCATTGATAGAGGGTTGATGAGAACAAGGAAGCAACTGAGTCAATGATTCGTAGTAATTTAAGTTGAATTTATCATTTCCGACGTTTTACCGTCGCCACCATGATTTTTGATAACAGTTTAACGAATGAGCACGGATGTGTTCCGCTTGTCGTAATCGCAATCGGGTTTTTTCATCATTCATGGCTGATCACTGGGGTGGTATTAAAAAACCCAGACGATGCCACTAGCTGAGGAGGTACTATTGCAGCATCACTAGCGTATTGAGTTTACATTTCACAACGCATACGTTATTCTAAAGCTTGTGTCAAGTACAGTGATTTTCTGGACAGAGATCAGCTGCTGACACAAAAGCTACTCAAACAAGGCTACGCAGATTGATGTCATCGCTACAAAAATTCTACGACCGTCATCACAATCTCGTCGACCGGTACGAAATATCCTTATCTCAAATGATAATGATTCTTTTACTTTTTACGTAGATGTTTTCTTTCCGTTATCACTGCCCAGACTTTTACCGGACTTGACTGTATGTGAGTAGCACAGCGGGTATCTTATAAGAAGCAGGAACTGCTTACCCTTCGCGGGCACCTGAGTTCACCCATGTTTTTTGGGTTTTTTTTGGTGGGGTCCGTGTTGCTCATCTTTTTAGTTTGTATTGGCCTGTTGTGTGTCTTTACGTTCTGAGTTCTGTGTTGTGATGTCCGTTACGATTTCCTCATACAACCGATGTTCGGTTCGTCTTTACCTCCAGTTGTTTGTAGGAAGGAGCATGTCTTATTTACATTATTTGTGTTTGTTTGCGCATAGTGATGTCCAACCCATATTGTGTTGTGATTTTGTTTTGTTTTTCTTCGTCTCGTGTACCATTTGTTGTCAGTTTCTATGGATTGTCCTTTTTTTGATTGCCCTTCGGTATTCTCGAACGTTTATTAATCCTACTGAGTCACCTTAGTTCACATCCAGTTTTGTGGGGTTCGTATTCTTCATTCTTTTGCCTTTTTTGTAGTGTTTCGCAAATCGTTGTTTGTCATTTGTTCTTTATCTTTTGCCATTGTATCTACTTTTAGGGGCTGTGTGTTTTCCTGTCCAGATATTTGGCTTCCCAGGATTACCAAACTTTCTTGTGCATTTAGATAGCTGTTCCCCAACGAAACGTTCACAATTCAGAATGCATTTCAAATATTACTGACGGGTGAGGTTACCAAGAGTAACATATTTCATGCGACGTAGTCATCGTGTATATAAATCCCGACGGGTGCCATCATGATCGTGATCGCATGGCATGGTAGTTGGATTTACAACTACCTGTACAATCAGTACCCTAGCACCACCAACGTTGTGCTTTTGCATCCCGTTCATGGCGAGGTGCATTCGATACAACATAAAGTAATAAAGTTTGTCAGTGACATGCGGCAGGTCGGTAGTTTTTCCGGGTATATCCGGTTTCCTCAACCAATAAAACTGATCGCTACGGTATAACTGAAGTAACAAACATAACCCCCTAACACTGTAAATCCTGGCCATTATTGATTCATAGTATGAAATTTCAGTATACTCGAAAGAACAACATGACATTTTCTACATTTAATACACACAAGACATCATAATACATATTTTAATTAAATCATTTAAAATAGTTATAAATAAAATAAATCCAATACATTATGTCCCAGCTTGCTGACTGATTATAGATTATACTGCAATCTGTGTATGTAGTGCACGGGGTGTTACTTAAGGTATAATTGGTACGTTGGTGCCGCCGCTAAGGTCTGAAAAATTGTGGGGGAAAAAAGGAAAAGAAAATAACCTCATTTACATATTCCATCAACATGAAAAGTATCCCATTCATATATTATTCAGTTATTGATGATCCATTCATATATAAGACTAAAATTCAAAATAAACACACATATATCAATTTTGAACCTTGTTATGTTAAATTATGCTACAATCATAGAAATATTTGTCAATAGAAGCTGCATGGGCTTGTGGAAATATATGCTTAATAATCGACACCCTTCATTGATATATTGATATATTGAAAGGAGAACTTTATACCACCCAATAATACATTTGAAAGATCAAAAAGTTGGCGCATTCCAGCGGCATGTATGTACACACCATTATTAATGAAGTAAGCTCCCTTTCGTGAATTACTGCCTTCATAGCCTCGACAGAAGATTAATCACGAAGTTAGTCTCCTCATAACCTCTAACCCGTTAATAACTAAATAAGTCCTAAATATATCACACTCTGTTTAATTAAATCCGCGGCTAACATTAATACACACCTCGTCGTGTGCAGAATATGAACCACACCGGCACCATTGAGCAAATCTTATCGAACGACCATTTAACTTGGGGTGACTGGATTAATGTTTTTCTTCCTCGAATTTGTTTTAATTATATTTCATATCTAAACAATACATAAAATTATATTTGTTGGCTCGGGGCAACAACATAGGCCTAACCTCTAAAAGTTAAATGGTCGTTCTCTTATGTCCGCAGTGCAATCTACAAAGCTGTACATATATTTGTATTAAAGGTAGCTACACTTTGCTTAGTTACTGATTAAAGGGCAAATCAAGTACGCCCAATTTACAAAAAAATATATACACACTCAATAGCCATTTGACAATTTATACAAACTTCGACCTTAATTCAAAGTAACACATTTGAAATTTAGGAAAGTTTCACGAAACTAAAATTTCAAGAAAATGGAATGAAAAAGTCTGAGTTAAAATTTGAAAAAAACACTGAATGAAAAAAACACGTCTCTGAGATGAACACCATCGTTTAAATATGGAGACTGCACGATATTATAGTGTCAAGATGAAATGTCTAATTCAATAGCCAAGCAAATGACAAGTTACCCAGTCAAAGCTTACGAAACGAATATACAAACTGACTATTCCAATAGGGACAAGGGGTAACTGTTGTAATTATGAAAACAAACTTGAAAAGTTACATTAAAAATACTTCAGCATAAAGAGATCAGCAAGTGTTACAAAGATATACTTAAAGCTACATATATAAAACATGATATATCAATGAGAAAAAATCACTGAGAATGAACATAAAAAATTATATTGTGTGTAGAGTTAAACTGTGTTAAGTGAAGACATCCTTATCATTTCTTACTACCAGAATACCGTGGTCTCTTTGTCATTTGTACGATAATCCGTGTCTAAATATTATGATATATACATGTAGCTATTACTTTTAATTAACATTAGTATTGTTATTATAAACACGATTTATTTGGATGTAATAAAATGAAACAAAAAGCAAAACAAAACAAAACAAACAAACAAAGACACAAAAACAACAGATTACCATTGGAATGATAATCCGCGGCTAAACATTATCATCTATACGATATGTATATGTATCTATTACTTATTAATATTTGTATTTTTATTGTAAACACAATGTATTTGGATATAATAAAAACAAAAACAAAAACAAAAAACAAATAACAAAAAAAAACAAAAAAACAAAAAATACAAAAATGAAACACTGTCGGAACAGTTTCAAATTCTAGTAGATAAAATGTAGAAGCAGAGTCAAAATCAACATATATATATGGCCACCTTCTGTCCTTTCCTGGTACGGAAACTTCAATAAAAGTGGCGGGGGTTAAGCTAGTTATATGTACCGTCATTCTTAGTAAAAAGAGTATATACTTTATATCTACCTAAGACTCGGGGAGTTTTAATATAATGTCGCTCTTACTAATTGATAGTGTTTAATGTTTATAATATAATGAAATACATACTGATGGCCTCATATCAGTGAAGGAGTCATCGTGGTCGTGATCTTATGGTAGTTGGATATACAACTACAATGCAGTTAGTGTCTATCACCACTAAAGTTGTGAGTACGAAACCCCTATTTGAGAAGTGTACTCAATACAACATTATGATAAAGTGTGTCAATGACTTGCGACAGTTCGCTACATTTCTACGGGTACTCCGATTTCCTAATCCAATAAAACCGATCGCCACGATATAAATGATATATTTGTGAAAGTGGCGTTAAACACCAATATATCTAATCATCATGTCAGTGAGATACAAACAAACAGAAATGCAATGTTTATCGATTGCTAGGAGTTGAGAGCATCCATCGTTCTTTACTAGGTATAAATTATAGATGGCTTGAATGAATGACCGAATCCTCAATATTCACAATTATAAACAACAACCCGTTTTCCAAGTTCATTTGACACAAATAGTTTCTTGAAATCTTTACTGAAACAAAGTGTGAATGGCTGACTAATACCATCATTCTTCTTCATGATTATATCACTGTTCTGTCCATCAGGTGACAGACGTAGAATGTTATTCGAGTTCCTACCTGCTACGTAAACGTTTCCTTGTCTGTCAGTATCAATACCATATGCCCCTTTAAGATCCGGAGAACTAAAGGTAAATACGTTTGATCTATCTTTCTTTATACAGTATACGTTTTGATAGTCTGTATAATATATATTGTTGTCTCTGTGATGGATGTAATATACTCTTCTAACACTACTAATACTACTAATACTACTAACACTATTAGTACTACTAATGTGTTGTCCGTTTGAATCTAAAATGTTTATCCTACCTTTACCATTACTATCATTCCCACTGACATAAACGTTGTCGTCTACCCACGAAACACCCATACAATACTGTATATCCTTGACGCGTATCTTTGTTTGTGCAATAAAGTTGTCTACGAACTGAACGCCATTGCTTTGCAAGGCAACAACAATTCTTCCCGACTTTTTGTGGTAAGAAATATCCCATGCTGTTCCTCCTAATTCACATTCTTTGACAGATTTCCCATCCTTACTGCACATTCGAAGAAATGTGTTTTCTGCCAGTATCAGGTTATCATCCTTATCAACAACGATACCAGTTACTTGATGAAATATTCTATCTATTCTGTAACCAAACTTGAACGATTTTGGAGGTTTAGATTGGACAGATATTTCTTGAGCTTCCATGTGTTTAAAAGGTTTAAATTTAATTGTACATGGTTCTTTCTTTAACCGTATGGTACCCAAGTGTTTTACTCCAGCTAACAAATTTTCTGGTTGATCGTAGACTAAGCTGACGTCTTAGAGGTTAGCTAAAATCTTCTCTAAATGGTTGTCTTCTTTACTAAGTATTGGTAGTAATCGGTGGAGAAGAAGAAACACGTGCTGGTTGGAGCCATTCTTTGTCAAAAAGTCAAGTTGTTGTAAATGTTTCTCGATCAATGAAACTGACGTTTCGAACTCAGACTCATCTCTTTTCATTTGAGAAATAGAATCCTGACTGGCTGTTTTCATCTCCAACAGCGCCGATTTTTCTAGTTCATCAAGCTTCTTTATGACGGACGCTTTGAATGCTGATATCTGTCTGACGATGTTTTTTTCGTCTATTTGCATCTTGTCCTTATTTTTTCGCCTATTTTGAACAGCTGTTTTCAACGTTAAGTGAACGTGTTTCATGCCCTCTGAGATATCATGGAGAAGCGAAGACGTTTTTGCGTTATTAGATGCCATTTCAAGCGGCATGACTTTATCACATGAACGGTGGTCTTCTGACATGCAGTTTCGACAGCAAATTACATGATGTTGATTACAGAAAAAGTCCATAATAAAGTCAGGATGTTTTGAACATTTTGTCTGTATTGTCAATACTTCATCAGGTAAGGTTGATATCGCTTCAATGTCGATGACATGATGGGTCATAGATACTCTGTTACCTTTGTGTGATTTTACACAAGTTATGCAAAGAGCATCTTCACAATCTACACACCACTTGGTAGCAGGGCAATTTTCGTCAATTCTGATACATGGATCACAACTGGTATTTAACGACATACCTAAAGGTATAAAAACAAATCCACATTTGATTCGTATGTCAATGGCAGACTGAATTGGCAGTAATTCCGGAATAAAGAAAATGACCTATGACAGTAATTCTGAGATACAGATAATGACATAATATGACAGTAATAATGAGATACAGATAATGACGTAATATGACAGTAATTATGAGATACAGATAATGACATAATATGACAGTAATTATGAGATACATACAATGACCGATGGTAGTAATTCTGGGATACAGATAATGACCTATGGTGTTAATTCTGAGATACAGATAGTAACCTACGGTAGTAATTATGAGATACAGATAATGACCTATTACAGTAATTATGAGATATAGAGAATGACCTTTGACAGTAATTCTGATATATAGATAATGACCTGTGACAGTAATTCTGAGATACATATAATTACCTATGGTAGTAATTCTGATATACAGATAATGACCTTCGACAGTAATTCTAAGTTAAATAAAATGACCAATGGTAGTAATTCTGGGATACAGATAATGACCTGTGATAGTAATTTTGAGATATAGATAA
Organism: Bathymodiolus brooksi; assembly: GCA_963680875.1. NCBI lineage: Eukaryota > Metazoa > Mollusca > Bivalvia > Mytilida > Modiolidae > Bathymodiolus > Bathymodiolus brooksi. The sequence goes on along the minus strand of OY804580.1, from coordinate 77,587,111 downwards.
TGACCTGTGACAGTAATTCTGAGATACATATAATTACCTCTGGTAGTAATTCTGAGATACAGATAATGACTTTTGACAGTAATTCTGAGTTAAATAAAATGACCTATGGTAGTAATTCTGGGATACAGATAATGACCTGTGACAGTAATTTTGAGATATAGACAATGACCTGTGACAGTAATTCTGAGATACATATAATTATCTATGGTAGTGATTCTGCTATGCAGATAATGACCTATGGTAATAGTTATGAGATACACATAATGACTTATGGTAGTAATTCTGAAATATAGATAATGACCTATGACAGTAATTCTGAGATATAGATAATGACCTGTTACAGTAATTCTGAGATACAGATAATGACTTATGGTAGTAATTCTGTGATATAGATAATGACCTATGGTAGTAATTCTGAGATATAGATAATGATCTATTACAGTGATTCTGAGATACAGAGAATGAACTATGGTAGTAATTCTGAGATACAGATAATGACCTATGGTAGTAATTCAAAGATATAGATAATGACCTATGACAGTAATTCTGGGATACTGATAATGATATATGGCTGTAATTCTGTGATACAGATAATGGCTTATGGCAGTGCTTACGAGAAACAGATAATGAAGAATGGCAGACTTACAGTGATAGTTAGGTGTTATTTACTAATTGAGATTCCGGATTTTCTCTTAAATGAATGAGTGAATGATTATTGCTTAATTTAGCATTTTTAGCGCTATTATGGCGAGAACAGGTTACGTTTTGGCGAGATGATGATGAGGAATGCTTTCTGATGAACAGGATTGTTCTTTTTAGTGCTAGTTCATTGAAACAATAGTCAGAGGTAGATATATCCCAGTGATACACATTAATCCTGACATTGAACTATCAGTCTTTGCTCTCACTCCCCAATGCAGAGTACGTTCCGGAGTCCACCACGTTTTGCTACTCTCGATTTTTTCAAGCTAAGCTTTAAATCACCAAGGAACGATTTGACTCACCTGACCATCATCCACCCAAACGTTGCCTTTATATAATATGTATGGACTTTTTTTCTTAAAATAATATTATTCTTGGAATAAATGGTTTTAAGGTTACAGCCTACAGAACATTTAATGTTGAACATCTTGTGCTTCCTATCATAATTTCATTGATAGAGGTTTGCTGCTGACAAGGAAGCTACGGAACCATGAGTTCCTAGTGATCAAGTTGAAGTCATTACTTCGAACGTTTTACGGTCGCAACCATGACTTGGTTAACCGTTACATTGGAAAATATATTTTCTCTTTGCTTGTACTTTTTTTTTATTTCATGAGAAATAAACCATGGCTGCTTGGCAGATCTGTGACATTGCTGATAAATATATCGTATAAAAACTTGAATCATCGGCACATCATCACGTTAATTGTCGAATGACTTATTATGTTGACACATTGTATATGTTTTTGTGAAAAGTAATGGTAGATTCATTTTGCTGTCGCCATGTTCTCATGTGGTGGACTGATGTCAACATCAACAAATGATCGTTGTTTGTCTTTTTTTAGCAATCTTATGGTATGCCCTTCTTCAATATATGGCGCCTGATTACCAGGTTTGGTATTTTCAATTAAATCTAGTCGGATAAACAACCCGATTATTCTGAACTGAGTCATTGCTATAAATAAAGATAAGTCTTACCTTCTATTAGAACTGATTTTCTTTATTCTGAAAGTTGATTTGCTACACAAATGTGTGACGTTTTGTACAGAATAGAAACCCTGTAAGATAGATATGTGAACATTTGTTTATTGCGATAGCAATTTGTTTGTTAGTAACAAATTGATTCATAAAATGAAAAATAAAAAAAATACCACACCCTCAGAACAAATACAAAACATAATAGAAAGATCGTTAAAACCCGCAAAATGTATCTCCAAAACACACGTGACCGCCCTCTACTCTGAATTAGATAAACTAGCTTTATGGGCCTCTCCCCTCTTAGTAACACCATGCCTCACGCAAATATTCTCCACGGATTAGTAAAATACCAATCCTCACATATAACTGGTTGAACTTATTATAATAGAGTAATTATCTCTTAATAACACTAGTTTTATAACTGCCATTGTGATTTCAGAAGATACCAGAGTTTATATAAATACTAAATACAATGTAAACATGTAGAAGATTCTAAGAAAACATTTTATTTTATCAAAAGGTAGTCAAAAGACAACCACCATGGGAAAAGCTTATAATTTATTGTATTTTGATTTAGTAGGTTTATATGGGTGCTACCCTATGATTATCTTGGTGGCGGTGATCATATAATGCTGCTTCTTTAACTCAAAATACTTGATATACATATTGAAATATTGCTAAAATAATCATGCCGACTTGATGGCATTGATAATTTACAACTAAACTTTATCCTGGCTTGATAATTTACAACTAAGCTTTATCCTGGCTTGATAATTTACAACTAAGCTTTATCCTGGCTTGATAATTTACAACTAAGCTTTATCCTGGCTTGATAATTTACAATTAAGCTTTATCCTGGCTTGATAATTTACAACTAAACTTTATCCTGGCTTGATAATTTACAACTAAGCTTTATCCTTGGTTTGATAATTTACAGCTGAACTTTATACTGGCTTTGAGAATTTGCAACTGAAAATAATACTGTTTTGCAGAATTTACATATAAACTTTATATTATTTTTGTGAATTTACAAATGACTTTGATGCTACTTTTAATAGTTTACAGCTAAGCTTGACATGGTGTTAAAAAATTTAGGAATTGTGTGTAAAACATAGAAGTCGTATGCATAATATATAAACATACCATCAAAGGATTGGAAAACGAGTGACTTATACACTTATACTTATACACATATGGTTTTAGTAATTTGCCATATAGTTGATTAGATGTCAGTGTTGTTATTTATTAAGACTTAGACTTGGTCTGTTCATAATGGAAGGTACAAAGACAAATGCAGGTACTTGATATACTACTTTATGTCCTCTCATTTGTGAAGAGGTTCATCAACATCTCTCTGACTGAGTCAGTTTGTAACAAATTGAAAAACATAAAAAATATCACATTGTCGGAACAATTCCATAATCCATTCGGAAAATTTCAGAAATAGGGGTAACATCGATACCCCTAACACACATAAAGATGACAGATTATTATCATGGATTGTTACAGAACTCAAAAAAAGTAACGGTTGAAGTAGTTTTTATGGTTCTCCATTTTAGTGTGCAATTTAAAGGTTAGATTCCAACATGATTATCTAATCATGCTTTGTTAATCATTTTCTATTAGCCATTTCAAACGTTGCCCAATCTTAATTAATATAGATCTTTTAGAACAAATAGCACCAGCAGAAAATAATAAGAAACATCTACTTCTATTACATAAAGAGGGTCTATGTGTTTTGTTGTCGGTTCAGTTGTGATTACGGCTGTTATATTATCACTATCACATAAATCGTTTATTTTGTAACAGATTTTCTGGAGTATCATTTAACTGAAATAACTGAAAAACTGCTTAGTGTTAAATTAAAACTGAAAGTGGCGTTAAACACCATTACCCTAACCCCTTGGTTATCATTTTGTTCTATTTTAGCATATTAATCCATTATTCATGTTGGTATTCATTTCAGACGTCCAGTAACAAATGGTTACACGTCCCCCAGTGAAATAACTTAATATTATTTTGTCTACAGTTTCATAGTAAGTTTGTTAAACTCTCTTTTAATGTGTATTTACGTTGTGGGATCTGTTGTGTTTCATCCACTTTATTTTTAGTTATTGTTTGTTTGTTTTTTCGTGACAGTGTAATCTTGCAATATTTACCTATACCACCTATATATCACGTTTTGTTTCTATTTCGTACAAAATAAATCGCTTAGAGTACCTTGTATCAGATTCAACATTTTGGTATGGCGTGTTCCTATCATGAAGTAAAACAGTACAGGATTTACCGACATGACTCACGATTTAAAACAAATTGATTAACAATAAATAATAGATAAAACAAATAAATGAATACATCCATAGTAACAACAATCTTTCTTTACTGACTAAATCATTGTATTAAAAAACGATATAACGTACCTTCTACTACATCGGTTCTAGTTTATTCTGTGTACTGTTTGTCTCAGTCACATAAATCTATGACGTATTTCACATAGTTACAACACTGTTTGGAAGGATATATTTTTAACACTTGGTTATTATGGTATACATTAGGCTGTTCTTCCTGGTAGCAACTACATTAATTGTGAATGTTGTAATTGTCGTATTTGTGAAATGCTTAATTGAAACGGGTATATTTTCTTAATTAACACATCACAGTGCTAGATCACTATGCACAACAATCCGAGGGTACATATTTCGCTCCACTCGGACACATTATTCTGATTCTGAGCAAAGGAGTCCTTACTCCTTTGTACTGCATGCTTAGTGGAGAAGCAACACATATACATTTCATAGTCTTTGCTAAGACCTGACCGGAAGTCGCACACAGATCTACCGCACTTAAGACGAGCACGCTGACCACTACACCACCCATGCAGACGATATTGCCTTGCAGCTGAATACCAAAGTTTTCTGATACCATCCGTCCTACAATAATAAAGGGGTTATATCGATACGAAAACCGCAATATTGCGTCTTTCTAATTACAATTATCTCTCTCTCTCCCTCTCTCTCTCTCTCTCTCTCTCTCCCTCTCTCTCTCTCTCATTGACGTCTTGATTTTCGAGAGAACCATTTTGATTAGTAGTCACTTGTCTTCATTAAAAGACTATAATACTAATGTTGTTATTTTGGAAATCTTCAGTTGTCTCCCCTCTTTTTATATGAAACTCGTGATATTTTTATATAATTATATTTTTTTAAATATTGTTGACCTCTCCTGAGTAACGTGTCTCACAATATATCAGTCATAGTACGTACGTATACCTGATTTAGACCACAGACACAAAGTAATCTACCAGATACATTAGAATAAACTGTGAACAGTCGTATGTGCTTTTGATCTTCAAGAGTGCAATTTGCATTTGTTTATTTCATCACATTCACTGATTGTCTTTGCACGTACATATATGGGTCGTGATCGTATGGTCGTTGGATTTTATGATCTATTCAATCAGTACCTATCACAAATAACGTTTTGAGTTCGAATCCTCTTCAGGAGATGTGTATTCGATGCAACATTATGTTATAAGATTTATCAGTTACTTGGGAAAGATCGATGGTTTTCATCGGGTACTCCGGTTTCTCCCACCAATAAAAATGACCGCCACGATATAACTGCAATATTGTTGAAAGTGGCGTTAAACACCAAAGCCCTAACACTAGCTCTGTACAGATAGGGACCACCTACTATACTGATTGACAGATAAAATGTGAGGGGTATCATTGTACTGACGTAGGAAACACCTGCATGACCGCATGGTGTCACTATGAAGGAAGGCTTGCGAACATAAAACTAGTTTTACGTCATCAATTTCTATAGAAGTGAATTGACCAATCCTGGAAAGTGAGCAGTCATGTAGATGTGTATACAATTTGGCTCTGTTTCTACGGTTTTTATCATTTTATCATCCATGTATAATGGATAATTCACACATTTCCGACAAGATTCTAATATTAGAAAAGCTAAATGTTTTAATAGAATCGGTTTCCCTTTAATGCGGGCAAAAGTGTCCTCTTTGATTACAACCAAAGATCAGAGAAAATAACATATATTCTCCATAATATGTACACAATTATAGCAACTTATGAATTTTCATTTTGCTATAGATTATCTTCTTATTGATTTAAAGGTTTAAATATCTACAAATAAATAAAATTACACTCCAATTATTTGTCCTTTACAGTGTGCTTCCACCGAACAGGTAACATTTTACCAGCCATGAGGGAAATAACCCATATGAAACAGATATAAAAGTAAAAACGTATAAATTAATAAACAAATCAGGAATGTGCAGCTATTGCATTTTGAGAAATTTAAATGACAAAAATAGTTTAATCATATATCACTGTCCTTTTAAATTTCATTTCAGTACTAGATGTGTGTGCATAAATTTATTAAAAGCCTGATGTCTGGTGCATATGGACTTACACAATATTTACATGTTATCTAACCGATAAAGAATGCACTCGTTTACATAATCCCCCCTTTTCTCCCACAGAAAGGTCAATCATTTCAACTTTCACTAATGGGTACCTACATTGCATATGATTACTAACGAACAAGTTACTTTTCAGGTTCCGTATAATGATCAGCGAAGCCTCTTTCTAAAGTATTAATATATATTCTAGCAATCGGTCAAAATCTGGCTTCAGAATAACTCACATCAGCTAACCCAACTATGGTATGAATCAGATGTGGATTCTAAAAATTCTATAGATATGTTAACAGCTATATACACGCAAGGTGCAACGTAGCGTAGAATAGCATTAACACATTAGATTTACATACCCATATCACAACTATTCCCCCCTCTCTCTCTCTCTCTCTCTCTCTCTCTCTCTCTCTCTCTCATTGACGTTTGTTTTTCGAGAGAACCATTTTGATTAGAAGTCACTTGTTTTCATTGAAAGACTTTAATACGAATATTGTTATTTTGGATAACTTCAGTTGTCTCCCCTCTTTTTATATGAGACTATACTTTCAAAATTGCTTTGTTTCTCTTGATATTTTTATATATGTTTTTTTTTTAAATATTGTTGACCTCTCCTGAGTAACGTGTCTCACTATCTATCAGTCATAGTGCATACATATACCTGAAATAGACCACAGACACAAAGTAATTTACCAGATACATTAGAACAAACTGTGAACAAATTAAGGTCTGACTTTGAACAAATTATCCTAGGTTATTGTTAGAAAAAAATAATCCCAAAATGGAAATCAGAAGCCGTAAATCGGAGAAGGACATAGAATACAATGGAAAAAGGAAAAAGAACAAAAAATAAACAATTGCCTATCTACAAAAAGCTACACTAAAGATTGAACAACACGAACTCCTCCCCCCCCCCCCCCAAAGTTGGAGTGAACAAAGATGCACGGAAAACGTTAGCAGTTCCTGCTGCAATATGGACATCCGTTATGTTACTGTTAAACAACACGAACATAATTTGATATGCAAATCGTATTTGACACCAGTTTAGTTAATAATATCAATATAAATAACCAATAAACCTCTACACCACAAACGATGGACCACGTTGGAAGCAAACATATCAACACGAATCTACGAGCGAGGAGACATGTAACTGATCAACATTATTGACACGAACCCTAACAAACCCATAGTACTAAACATTCATTTCCATATTGATAAAACTGATATAAAGACATATTTAGCGTATTTAAGTATAGCAAATAATTAAAGAACTAACTAGTTTAGTATCCAATGTCTAGGAAACAATTTCTATTAAAATTATAAAGCTTATATTTGAGATGTAATGTGCTTACTAAACAATCTACCTTACATCTTATAATACTGAACTTCTAATCTTAATCTATGCATATGTCTTGAACTTGAGTCAGGCCTGCCTGATTCGTGACTAAGATTCAAGTCTTGCCGGATGAATCAAACACAGAGGACTGGACACAATTTAGTTGGCCGTTTTTTGACAGTAGTATGCTCCTTGCAGCAGGCGTCAATGGACAACAATTATTTCGGATTTGTCTTACATTACAATAAATACTTAGGTATATTATTTAGTGCAAAGGGGGCGTTTCTGAAATTCCTCATCAGTTACGTTCAAAGTAAAAGATTAGAAAACCAAATCATTATAAAGTTTTTCGGAATAAGATAAACAAATCATTATCAAGTCTTTCGGAATAAGAAAACCAAAGGTCCTAATAAGCATAATTAAAATCGTATATGGTTACTGATGCCTTATAGGACAAAAAATAAAAGTAGTCAGTGGTATGTTATCAAGAAAATCGTGCGTTGATATGAACAAATCACATACAACAACATTTAAGATGTCCTTTAAATCAGAAATTAAGTAATGCAACACATATTGCTGCCATTCAGGACATCACCAAGTTATTAGTAACAAGGTACATACACAATTATTTGCAGAAGTATGTGTTTTGAGTGTAATTTGTAATTGTTTATTTCATCACATTCACTTACTGTCCTTACACGTACAGATATGAGGCCGTCGTGGTCGTGATCGTATGGTCGTTGGATTTATAACCTATGCAATCAGTGCCCATCACAAATAAAGTTTTGAATTCGAATCCTCTTCAGGAGATGTGTATTCGATGCAACATTATGTGATAAAGATTATCAGTTACTTGCGAAAGGTCGATGGTTTTCTCCGAGTACTCCGGTTTCACCCACCAATAAAAGTGATCGCTACGATATAACTGCAATATTGTTGAAAGTGGTGTTAAACACCATAGCCCTTACACTAACACTGTACAGATAGGGACCACCTACTATACTGATTGACAGATAAAATGTGAGGGATGTCATTTTACTTACGTAGGAAACACTTGCATGACCGCATCATTTCATTAAGAGGGGAGGCTTGCGAACATAAAACTAGTTTTACGTCACCAATTTCTATAGAAGTGAATTGACCAACCCAGGACAGTGATCAGTCATGTAGATGTATATACCATTTGCCTCTGTTTCTATGGTTTTTATCATTTTATCATCCATGTATAATGGATAATGCCCACATTTCCGACAAGATTCTAATATTAAAGAAGCTTAAAAAAATTTATAGAATCGGTTTCCCTTTAATGTGGGCAAAAGTGTCCTCTTTGATTACAACCAACGATCAAAGAAAATAACATATATTCTCCATAATATGTACACAATTATAGCAACTTATGAATTTTCATTTTGCTATAGATTATTTTCTTATTGATTTAAAGGTTTAAATATCTACAAATAAATAAAATTACACTCCAATTATTTGTCCTTTACAGTGTGCTTCCACCGAACAGGTAACATTTTACCAGCCATGAGGGAAATAACCCATATGAAACAGATATAAAAGTGAAAACGTATAAATTAATAAACAAATCAGGAATGTGCAGCTAGTGATCTATTGCATTTTGAGAAATTTAAATGACAAAAGTAGTTTAATTATATATCACTGTGTGTGTATAAATAGATTACAAACCTGATGTCTGGTGCATATGGACTTACACAATATTTACCTGTTATCTACCCGATAAAGAATGCACGCAATATATGTATTCGCTTACATAATCCCCCCTTTTCTCCCACAGAAAGGTCAATCAATTCAACTTTCACTAATGGGTACCTACATTGCATATGATTACTAACAAACAAGTTACTTTTCAGGTTCCGTATAATGATCAGCGAAGCCTCTTTCTAAATTATTAATATATATTCTATCAATCGGTCAAAATCTGGCTTCAGAATAACTGACATCAGCTAACCTAACTATGGTATGAATCAGAGATAAATACACGCAAGGTCCTTCGTAGCGTAGAATAGCATTAACACATTTGATTCCCATACTCTTTTCACAACTAATCCTCTCTCTCTCTCTCTCTCTCTCTCTCTCTCTCTCTCTGTTAGGGCCAGTAAGAACGAAAGAGATGATTTTAGTTTTATGTAGAGAACTGCTAATTTATATGTAGCAACATACCTGGGGCACCTTTGTATCGAGTTTTATGTATGCATCTCCTAGTTGATGACCACGGATGTGTTACGTCTGTCGTAATCACAATCCGGTCCTTTCATCATTCATGGCTGATCACTGGCTTTGTAAAAAGAGTTAACACGACGGGTGGCACTAGCGGAAGGGGATCTATTACAGCATCACCGGCGTATGAAGTTTACGTTTCACAACTCATACGTTATTCTAGAGTTTGTGCCAAGTACAGTGATTTACTGGACAGAGCTCAGATTCTGACACAAAAGCTACTCAAACAAGGCTAGGTTGAAGTCATCGCTACAAATATTATACGGTCGTTATCACAATCTGGTTGACCGTTACGAGATACCCATATCTAAAATGACAGTTGATCTTTTACTTTCTACGTAGATGTTTTCTTTCCTCTATCATTACAAAGACTTTTACCGGACTTGGCTGTATAGGAGTAACACAAGCGGGTATCTTATAAGAAACAGGAATTGCTTACCTTTCACGGTCACCTGAGTTCACACCGTTTTTGTTTTGGGTTTGTTTTTTGGTGGGATCCGTGTTGCTCGACTTTTTAGGTTTGTTTGGTGTTTTCGTATTATGTGTCTTTACGTTCCGCGTTTCGTGTTGTGATGACCGTTACGATTTCCGTATAAAAACAGTATTCGATTCGTCTTCACCCCCAATTGTTTGTAGGAGGTCTCATGTCTTACATACGTTATTTGTGTTTGCTTGCGCACAGTGGTGTCCATATTGTGTTGTGTTTTTGTTTTGATTTTCTTCTTTCTTCTATGTTGCCAGATTCGGTATTCTCGAACATATATTTGCCCTTCTGGGTCTTCTTAGTTCACATCCAGTTTTGAGGGAGTCGCATTGCTCAATCTTTTGTTTTATTTATTTTTTTGTAGTGTTTTGCAAATCGTTGTTTGTCATTTCTCCTTTAACTTCCAGCATTGTAATTACTTTTAGGAGCTGTGAGTTTTCCTGTCCAGATATTATTTTTGTACGAAACAAAAATCCGATTCTATTTTTGACATGAAATATCCGTATTATATTCCAAGTTTTATCAAATTTTCTTGTTGCATTTTAAAAGTTAGATGGCTGTTCCCCAACTAGACGTTCATAACTCAGAATGCATTTCAAATATTACTGACGGGTGAGGTTACCAACTGTAGCATATTTTATGTAGTCATCGTGTAAATAAATCCTGGCGGAGGCCATCGTGATCGTGATTGCATGGTAGTAAATTGGATTTACAACTACCTGTACAATCAGTACCCTAACACCACCATCGTTGGGCTGTCGAATCCCGTTCATGGCGAGGTGTATTCGATACAACATAAAGTAATAAAGTTTGTCAATGACATGCGGCAGATTGGTAGTTTTCGGGTATATCCGTTTCCTCCACCAATAAAACTGATCGCCACGGTATAACTGAACTAGTATTTAATGTGGCGTTACACACCATCAAACAAACAAACAAGCAAACAATCATAACTCCATACCACTGTATATACTAACAATTATTGATTCATAGAACGAAATATAGGTATTTGGGACAAGAGATAATCTAAGGAAGAACATAACATTTTCTACATTTAATACACACAATACATCTTAATATATATTTTAATGAAATCATTTACAATTATGATAAATACAATGAATCCAATACATTATGTCCCAGTTTGCTCAAAGATTATATATTATACTGCAATCAGTGCATGTAGTGCATGGGGTGTTACTTAAGGTATAACTGGCACGTTGGTGCCGCCGCTAAAGTTTGAAAATTGTGAAAAAAAGGAAAAGAAAATAACCTCATTATCAGCATGAAAAGTATTCCCATTCCTATATTATTCAATTATTGGTGATTCATTCTCATATTAGACTAAAATACAAACTAAGCACACATTATATCAATTTTGAACCTTGATATGTTAATTTACAACACAGCAATATAAATATTTGTCTTGACAATAATAGAAGCTACATGGGCTTGTAGAAATATGACCCATTGATATATCATAGCATAATAATCGGCACACTATATTGATATATTGATATATTGAAGAGGAATTTTATACCACCCATTATTAAATTTGAAAGATCAACAAGTCGATTCATTTCAGCGGCATGTCTGTACACACCATTATTATTGAAGTAACCTCCCTCTCGTGATGTACTGCCGTCATAGCCTCGACAGAAGATTAATTATGAAGTTAGTCTCCTAATAACCTCTAACCCGTTATTAACAACACAAGTCCTAAATCAATCACACCTGTTGAATTATACCCGCTGCTAACTTTTAACATTAATACACACCTCGTCGTGTGTAGAATATGAACTACACCGGCAACGATTGAGCAAACCTTATATAACGACCTCTTAACTTTGTGGATGGCTGGATTAATGTTTTTATTTAGCGAAAAATTTTGATTAAATTTCGAAGAAAAAACAGATTTTTCCAGTCTAATGAATAAATAAAATTATATAGGTCGGCTCGGGGCAACACTATAGACTTCACCCCTACAAGTTAAATTGTCGTTCCCTTATGTAAAATCCACAGTACAATTTACAAAGCTGTACATATATTTGTATTAAAGGTAGCTACACTTTTTAATTACTGATTAATGTGCAAATCAAGTACATCCAAGTTACCAAAAATTATATACACACTCAATAACCATTTGACAATTTATACAAACTTCAACCTTAATTCAAAGTAAGACATGTAAAATTAGGAAAGTTTCACGAAATTAAAATTTCAAGAAAATGGAATGAAAAAATCTGAGTTAAAACTAACAACTGCTAATTTGAAAAAAAAATTAATGAATAAAACACGTCTCTGATGTGAACACCATCGCTTAAATATGAAGACTGCACGATATTATAGTTTCGAGGTGAAACGTCTAATTCAATAGCCAAGCCGATTGACAAGATACCCAGTCAAAATTTACGAAATGAAGCGAACATAAAAACTGATGATTCCAGTAGGGACAAGGGGTAGCTGTTGTAATTATGAGAACACACTTGAAAACCTACATTAAAAATACATCAACATACAGACATCCACAAGCGTTACAAAGATATACTTTAAGCTACATATATAAGACATGATATATCAATGAGAAAAAAATCACTGAGAATAAATATATAAATTAATAATCCATATCCTTTCTTACTAACAGAATACCGTGCTCTCGTTATCATTTGTACGATAATCCGCGCCTAAAAATTATGATATATACATGTAGCTATTACTTTTAATTAACATTAGTATTGTTATTGTTAGCACGATTTATTTGGATATAATAAAATGAAAAGAGTAAACAAAACATAAACAACAACAAAACAAAAACAAATATACAAAAAGCAAAACAAAACAAAACAAAACAAACAAACAAACAAAGACACAAAAACAACAGATTACGATTGGCATCATAATCCGCGGCTAAACTTTATCATTTATACATGTATCTATTACATAATTAATATTTTTATTGTTATTGTTAACACACTGTATTTGGAGATAGTAAAAACAAAAACAAACAAAAACAAAAACAAAACAAAACAAAACAAAAAAAGTACAAAATAAAACACTGTCGGAACATTTCCAAATTCTAGTAGATAAAATGTAGAAGCAGAGTCAAAATCAACACATAAACATGTCCGCCTACTATCTTTTCCTGGAACAGGAACTTCTATAATAGTGGCGGGATTAAGCAAGTTATATGTACCTTCATTATTAGTAAAAAAGAGTATATACTTTATATCTACCTAAGACTCGGGTCATAATGTCAGTCATACTAATTGACAGGAGTTTAATGTTCATAATATAATGATGACCTAATAAAATACATACTGATGGCCTCATATCAGTGATAGTGTGTCAATGACTTGCGACAGTTCGTTACGTTTCTCCGGGCACTCCAATTTCCTAAACCAATAAAACCGATCACCACGATATAAATGATATATTGTCGAAAGTCGCGTTAAACATCATAACATCTAACCATCATAACAGTGAGTTACACACAAACATAAATTTCATGTTTATCGCTTTTTAGGAGTGGAGAGTATCGTTCGTTACTAGGTACAAATTTTAGAAAGTTTGAATGAAAAACCGTGTCTTCAATATTCACAATTATATACGACAACCCGTTTTCCATCTTCATTTGACACAAATAGTTTCTTGAAATCTCTACTGAAACAAAGTGTGAATGGCTTATTAATACCATCCTCCTCCTTCACGATTATATTACTGTTCTGTCCATCAGGTGACACACGTAAAATGTTATTCGAGGACCGTCCTACCACGTAAGCGTTTCCTTGTCTGTCAGTATCAATACCATCTGACCCTGGGGAACTAACGGTAAATACGCTTGATCCATCTTTCCTTATACAGTAGACTTTGTAATAGTCTGTATAATATACATTGTTGTGTCTGTGATGGATGTACCATACTCTACAAGTACTACTAATAATACTAACACTACTAATGTATTGACCGTTTGAATCTAAAATGCTTATCTGACCTTTATCATTCCTATCCCCCCCACCGACATAAACATTGTCGTCTACCCACGTAACACCTCTACATTGAGTTATCTTTAGGACGCTTATCTTTGTTTGTGCAATAAAGTTATCTACAAACTGAATACCTCCGTCTCCCAAGGAAACGACAATTCTTCCAGACTTCTTGTGGTAAGAAATATCCCATGCTGTTCCTCCTAATTTGCATTCTTTGACCGATTTCCCATCCTTATTGTACATTCTAAGAAATGAGTCATCTGCCAGTATCAGGTTATCTTCCTTATCAACAACCATACCAGATACTGTATCAAATGATCTATCTATTTTGTAACCAAACGTGAACGATGTAGGAGGTTTAGTTTGGACAGATATTTCTTGAGCTTCCATGTGTTTAAAATGTGTAAATCTAATTACACATGGTTCTTTCTTTAACCGTATGGTACCTAAATGTTTTATTCCAGATAACAAATTTTCTGGTTGATCATAGACTAAGCTGACGTCTGAGAGATTAGCTAATATCTCCTCTAAATGCTTGTCTTCTTTACTAAGTATTGGTAGTAACCGGTGGAGAAGAAGAAACACGTGCTGGTTGGAGCCATTCTTTGTCAAAAAGTCTAGTTGTTGTAAATGTTTCTCGATCAATGAAACTGACTTTTTTAACTCGGATTCATCTCTTTCCATTTGATTAATAGAATCCTGACTGGCTGTTTGCATCCCCAACAGGGCAGATTTTTCTAGTTCATCAAGCTTCTTTATGACAGACGCTTTGAATGCTGATATCTGTCTGACGATGGTTTTTTCTTCTATTTTCATCCTGTCTCTATTTTCCCGCCTATTTTGTACAGCTGTTTTCAACGTTAAGTGGACTTGTTCTATGCCCTCAGAGATATCATGTAAAAGCGGAGATGTTTTTGCGTTATTAGATGCCATTTCAAGTGGCATGACTTTATCACATGAGCGGTGATCTTCTGACATGCAGTTTCGACAGCAAATTACATGATGTTGGTTACAAAAAAAGTCCATAATAAAGTCAGGATGTCTGGAACATTTTGTCTGTGTCGTCAGTACTTCACCAGGTAAGTTTGATATTACCTCAATGTCGATGACATGATGGGTCATGCATATTCTATTACCTTTGTGTGATTTTACACAAGTTATGCAAAGAGCATCTTCACAATCTACACACCACTTGGTAGCAGGGACGTTTTCGTCGATTCTGGTACATGGATCACAGCTGGTATTCAACGACATACCTAAAGGTTTAAGCAAATCTAAATTTGATTCGTATTTACAAAATAGTATAAGTCAGACACAAAAGGGTTTGTTAAGAGGGAGATATATCAGTGAATGTGTGAGAATCATCTTAAATTCGATGGATAAATTAGAAGAAGAAGATATCCCTGGTTTATTAATGTTAACTGATTTTGAAAAGGCTTCTGTCACTCTTGAATGGCCTTTTAATGGATAAAAACCTTTGGTCTAACATTCCGTAAATGGATCAAATCTTGTTACATAGATATGTCCAGTGCTGTAATAAACAATGGTCATTTATCCGCATTTTACTTACTAGAAAGGTTCAGACAAAGGAACCTTTATCTCCCTACCTTTTCATCCTTGTGTTGGAAAGTCAAAAATAATCCTCAGGTGTCTGGTGTAACAATAAATGGATCTGAATATCTACTTAGTCAATATGCAGATGATACCGCATTATTATTAAGTGATGACAAAAATTCTCTTGAACAATCCTTGAATATATTTGACTGCTTCTGTGTTTGTGCTGGACTGCGAGTAAACCTCGATAAAACTGCGACAATATGGGATGACCCAAGATTAGGTAGTGATAAAAAAATGTTATCAGAAAAATATTTAGCATGGAATACTTCTGGAAATTTAAACTTTTGGGGATTCATTTCAATCTTTATTAAAAAAAAGACAATACTTTGGAAAATTTTGGTGAACAATAAAAAAGGCAAATAATATCTTAAACGCATGGGCATACACGGATTTAATCTATATTGGCCGAATAACGGTTATAAAAACATTAGTCCTCCCGATTTTGGTGCAGATTCTCACATTACTACCAAGCAATCCTGTTCAAGGTATTAAAGAAATACAAGACATTTTCTATAAATTTGTATGGGATGGGAAGCCTGACAACATTAAAAGAAATATTATTATAAATAACTATGAAGAAGAGGGATTAAAATTGCCACATATTCAATCTTTCTGTGAAGCATTAAAATTGTCTCGGCGTCATAAACTTCTAGATCCCATGAACATATCCGCTTGGAAGATTTTACTTCAAAGTTATATAGAAAAATATGGCGGAGATAGGATATTATTCTTACAAAAGGAGGGATTGGAACGTATTTCCTAATAAGCTAAATCCGTTTTGGAGAGATTTTCTTCTTAATTTATTAGAAATGTTGGCAATAAAAGACGAAGAGGAAAAATATATTATTAACATCATGAGTCAACCCATTTGGTTTAGGTTTAATATTAAAAGAAATGATAATTTTTTTTATTATTGAAACACATTGTTATAGTGGTATCTTTTTTATGAATGATATTGTCTCTGTAGAAACACTATTTTTTCATATCAGGAATTTAAAACAAGTATATGATAAGTACAATTTTCTAGAATATTATGGTATTGTGGGTGCAGTCCCAGAGAGATGGAAAAACACTTACTTAAGAGTATGGAAGGTGCATGATATTATAAATGACATTGTTGACAGATTAAAAAGAGATAGAAAAAAAACATGCAAATATTTTTATAAATTGTATTTAGAAAATATAAACAAATGTCCTTTCAGGTCACGAGACAAATGGCCTAGGAATTAGGAATACAAATATATGATTGGGAGTATATTTATTCTTCCCCTTTTAGGGCTACAAGAAACACTAAACATCACAACTTTCAGTTCAAACTATCCCATATAATTACTGCTACAAACTGTTTTCTTTTCAAATATGGCTTAAAGGAAACATTACTATATACCTTCTGTGCATAATCTTAATATAGTTTATTGCATCTGTTTTGGGATTGCACCAATAAATGGTTTTCATTAGTAAATATTTTAGAAAATTGTAGTATATAAATGCACCTAATATTATATTGGGTATAGCAAATCCTTTAGATCCAAACACCACTAATAGTGAGGTCATTTTGATTTTAAAGTATTATTTATATAAATGTAGATGTTTCGGCGATAAACCCAGTATAAATGGAGGTACAAAATACCTGAAATATTGTTTAAAAATAGAAAAGATAAGCATAAATTTCTTATCCCCTACACAAAAAGAATATATACTAGTGGAAAAAAGAAACTGTGCATTACTAAAAAATCAATTAAAGATCAATATCAAAATAAAATTAATTAATTGTCTACAGTATATTGGCGAATGATGCATTTTTCACCAAACCATCAGACCAATAACATTTAGCGTCACTTCAATTAATTTGGTAAACGTTTTAAACACCACAAGGCTCTTTAGACATTAACAAAGTCAGTAGCGTGTGTGTCCACCATTTGCATTAATGCATGATTGGCAACGGCGACGCATTGATCTAACCAAATTGTTGAAAAATGCTTGTGGGATATTGTTCCAAATGCGGATCAATGCCGGACCCATTTCCGCTATAGTCACTGGCTGATTTGGCAGATGGCGTAACCGTAGTTCCATTTCATCCCAAACATGCTCAATGGGTGAAAGATCGGGTGAAACTGCTGGCCATGGTAACAAATCAACATATTGCTATGTCAGATAGTCACGCACTACTCGCGGAATATGTGGTCGAGCGTTGTCCTGCTGAAATGTGACGTTGTTGGCCTGAGCCTGGATGAACGGAATGACATAAGGCTGAACAATTTCATCCCGATAGCTTATACCGGTCAGATTTCCGGCGACAACAACCAATGGTGTTCTGCCATTTGCTGTTATGCCTCCCCACACCATAACACTGCCCCCACCAAACGATTGATGTTGAATGACGCAGGCGTCTGCATATCGTTCTCCTACACGGCGGTAAATACGAGAACGGTCATTACTGCTGTCTAGGTGAAAGCGGGATTCATCTGTAAACAGGATGTTGGCCCAATCCTGTATTATGAATCTTAAATAACGTCTACACCACGTCAGCCTAGCTGCCCGGTGTCTAGGCAGCAAAATTGGACGGATTGTGGGACGTCTTGGCCTGATGGCATGTTCACGAAGTATATTGCGGACTGTTCTAGAGCTGATCGGTCGTAATGCGGTGATGCTTCGTGCAGTGAGACTTGACGTCTTGAATCGATTTTGCATATGCACCAGCCTTATGTTGTTATCTTGACGACGTGACGTTACACGTGGACGACCTGAACGTCTGTGGTTTCTAGTGTTGCCAGATTGTCTAAGTTGTCTCCATAATGACAGTATTGTGTTCCGATGGCAGCCAAAATGTCTAGCGACAACGTTCTGTGCCACTCCAGCTTGGAGCATACCAATAACACGAAGACGCTGACTTTCGTCGAGACGTGACATAACACTGGAATTAATGTCATTCAAACAAAACTGTTTTTTCTGATGTGTAGGGGCAAACACAAACCTAGGTAAACCTCAAACAGTCACAAATCGCTAAACGAGAATAATAAACAAAAGAAGGCCAAATACACGATGTGTACTCATAGAGCGTGTCAAAGTCCGTGCAAGTTACCCGCGACTGGTCGATAGCATAAACATCAATATTTCAACTAGCCATGACTAATAAAAAATTAAATACCTGGTCATAAAAAAATATATATTAATTTTTAGAATGCACAGTTTGCTTTTTTTTTCATTAGTATATATATGTAAAAAGTTGTTGCCATTTGAATTTGTCCTTGGTGTTTCAGTGCAATGTTGCATAATGTTGGTTTTATAAATTAAATGTCATTTGTCTGGGTAAAATTGTGCATACATACCATCTGTAGTTAGTGTATTTGTATCTGCCTCTGCTTTTCCTTAAAACTAAACAAGTTACAAAAAAAAACAATGAAAAAGGTTAAGCACCCCCATGTCTTTTTGAAATGACAAATGATATGGAAAGTATCACGAGATTACTGACCAGATAATCTCAAGAACCTAATGGTGGCCTGTTAGGATATTACATTGGCTGTAAGAAACCACAACAAAAATCAAGAAAAATGTTAATTTAATGAATATTTAATCACAATATAACAAGGCCAGTTTTTGCAGTAAAACATGTCCATTTTAAGTATTGACCTTCACAGTTCAAAAAACACGATAAGATTGTCATTTCACTTTCAAAACGTCACTTATGAATCACTTGACGACATCTATTGTTCAAAGTTCAGTACCGGGTGTAAATCCCACGTGCTTGGATGACGGCCTCAACCCTGCGTCTCATCCCTCCAGTCAGACGTCGGAAGTCCTGTTGTGATAGCTGATGCCATTCCCGATGCAATGCTGCTTCCAACTGACGAATGTTTTGCACAGGAGGTTCCCGAGCCTGTATACGACGGCCTCTATTGGATTCAAATCCGGGCTCATGGTTGGCCAAGGAATAGAAGTCACGGCTTCGCTTTGGAGGTAGGCGGTTACTGCTCTTGAACGATGAGGCCTGTTGTTGTCATCCATATACACAGGCCTTGTAGCTAATGGGTGGTTGTCGAAATGGGGGACAACATCTGGTTGCAAGACGTCTCTGATGTACTGATCACCAGTTATGTTGCCTTGTATGGTGACTAAATCAAGCTTGCAGTCATCAGATATATATCCCCAAACCATTACTGAGCCTCCACCGTAAAGGACAGTTAGCTGGATGTTCCTTGGGGAATAGGCTGTATTTTTTGTGTCTCCAAACCCTCCAAACCCTCATCCGGCCGTCGGTTACATGAAACAAAAACCGGTTCTCGTCTGACCAATGGATCTTGTACCATGTCCTTAAATTCCAACCACGTCGTGCTAAGCACCATGCCAAACGTGTCAGTCGATGTCAGTCTGCCAAAAGTGGACGTTTAATGACTTTTCTTGACTTAAGTCCCGCTGATTTCAGACTTTCTAGCTGTTTTTTGTTGAGAGACGTCTATTGGGCAACAAGTGTTGTTTGAGTACGAGACAGGTTGCGAATGGCATCCGTCTAACCAAACGCTGCAATGCCCTGTCACGATCAGATGTTACCCGTGGTCTGCCGAATTTTGGCAAGTCTTTCACATTGTTGGTTTGTGTTTGTTTTCTCACCAGTCGGCTGACTACAGTATAGTGGTTACACATCTGACATTCAATAGCTTTGAAGGACATCCCTTTGTATGCATGTCGATTATTTGTCATCTTTGTGCTTCCGATGTTCGCCTGCGTACCATGCTTACTGAGAATGAATAAACATTTTAAAACACCGGACTTAAATACCCAAATTCGAAGCGTGAAGATACTGAATTTTGAGTAATGCGCGAGAGGCATTGCTCACGCGCATGATTATTCTATATTAGACATGATTGTCACACTTGTGTGAGCACATCTTTTAATGGAACATTGTACTTGCTATACTCAATATAAATATTAGAATCTAAACTTAGTGTAACTTATTATGTTTTAATATATCAGGGGGTGCTTAACTTTTTTCTTTGTGTATATAATGATCTATGATAGTAATTCTGAGATACAGATAATGACCTATGGCAGTATTTCTGAGATACAGATAATGACCTATGACAGTAATTCTGAGGTACTGATAAAGACCTATAACAGAAATTCTGAGGAACTGATAATAACCTATGGCATTAATTCTGAGATACAGATAATGACCTATGATAGTAATTCTGAGATACAGATGATGACATATGACAGTAATTCTGGGATCCATATAATGATATATGACAGTACTTCTGAGATATAGATAATGACATATGATATATAACAGTAACTCTGAGATACAGATAATGACATATGACAGTAATTCTGAGATACAGGTAATGACATATGACAGTAATTCTGGGATCCAGATAATGATCTATGACAGTAATTCTGAGATACAGATAATGAACTATGGTAGTAATTGTGGGATACAGATAATGACCTATGAGAGTAATTCTGTGATACATATAGTGAACTATGGTAGTAATTCTGGGATCTAGATAATGACTTATGGTAGTAATTCTGGGATACAAATAATGACCTATGGTAGTAATTTTGGGATACATATAATGACCTATTGTAGTAATTCTTTGATATGGATAATGACCTAAGGCAGTAATTCTGTGATATAGATAATGACCTATGACAGTAATTCTGAGATATAGATAACGACCTATGACATTAATTCTGAGATACAAACAATGACCTATGACATTAATTCTGAGATACAGATAATGACCCATTGTAGTAATTCTGTGATATAGATAATGACCTATGACAGTAATTCTGAGATATAGATAACGACCTATGACATTAATTCTGAGATACAGACAATGACCTATGACATTAATTCTGAGATACAGATAATGACCCATTGTAGTAATTCTGTGATATAGATAATGACCTGTGACAGTAATTCTGAGATACAGATAATGACCTATGACAGTAATTCTGTGATATAGATAATGACCTATGACAGTAATTCTGAGATACAGATAACGACCTATGACATTAATTCTGAGATACAAACAATGACCTATGACATTAATTCTGAGATACAGATAATGACCCATTGTAGTAATTCTGAGATACAGATAATGAACTATGGTAGTAATTGTGGGATACAGATAATAACCTATGACAGTAATTCTGAGATACAGATAATGACCTATGACTTTAATTCTGTGATATAGATAATGACCTATGACATTAATTCTGTGATATAGATAATGACCTATGACAGTAATTCTGAGATACAGATATTGACCTATGATAGTAATTCTGAGATACAGATATTGACCTATGACAGTAATTCTGTGATATAGATAATGACCTATGACAGTAATTCTGAGATACAGATATTGACCTATGACAGTAATTCTGAGATACAGATATTGACCTATGGTAGTAATTCTGAGATACAGATAATGACCTATGACAGTAATTCTGTGATATAGATAACGACCTATGACATTAATTCTGAGATACAGATAATGACCCATTGTAGTAATTCTGTGATATAGATAATGACATGTGACAGTAATTCTGAGATACAGATAATGACCTATGACAGTAATTCTGTGATATAGATAATGACCTATGACAGTAATTCTGAGATACAGATAACGACCTATGACATTAATTCTGAGATACTGACAATGACCTATGACATTAATTCTGAGATACAGATAATGACCCATTGTAGTAATTCTGTGATATAGATAATAACCTGTGACAGTAATTCTGTGATATAGATAATGACCTATGACAGTAATTCTGAGATACAGATAATGACCTATGACTTTAATTCTGTGATATAGATAATGACCTATGACATTAATTCTGTGATATAGATAATGACCTATGACAGTAATTCTGAGATACAGATATTGACCTATGACAGTAATTCTGAGATACAGATATTGACCTATGGTAGTAATTCTGAGATACAGATAATGACCTATGACAGTAATTCTGTGATATAGATAATGACCTATGACAGTAATTCTGAGATATAGATAATGACCTATGACATTAATTCTGAGATACAGATATTGACCTATGGCAGTAATTCTGAGATACAGATAATGACCTATGACAGTAATTCTGTGATATAGATAATGACCTATGACGGTAATTCTGTGATATAGATAATGACCTATGATAGTAATTCTGTGATATAGATAATGACATATGACAGTAATTCCGGAAATACAGATAATGACCTATGATGGTAATCCTGGAAGATATAATGAGCACTTCAGAAAATACAAACATCATAATAACAGCCTACAGTATATTTTGGTTTGTGTGGTATAGCTTAGTACCCCCGTTAATACACAGCCTTTGAATTGTTGAAAATATGACCTTTCCTTAATGAAGATTTTCATTTTTTTCGTTGAAGACTTCCGGGATTGTTTTCGTAAAAACGGACATTTCATCAAATATCTGAAGAAAACTAAAGTTTTGTTTGACCAAACGTGATATTGTTTTATTAACACATTGGGCACAAAAAAAGTGACAGTTATTGTTGATTTTATAGATGTTCTCTTATGCTGGTTAAGAGAAATGAGTCTTTATTCACGGTAAAATTTAATTTCTATACTTCAAAAGAAACTGAATTTCATGAACTGTTACAGCATTGTAAAGATTTGGAAATTCACAAACGAACGTGTTATTATGTTTTACTTCTACTTTATTATATGTATTAACTATTTGTATATTAGGTATAATTTTTTTTTTTTTTTAACTCTGATATAATGTACATTAACTTAACATAAAATGTTTACTCTGTGATTAAATCAATACACTATCTCAGATAAATATTAAATTTTAACTTTGATATCATGTACATTAACCTTGTGATCTTGTGCAATGCGTATTAGTAGGTTATCTGAATGACACCATTAAGGGCTTTGAAAATAATTGTAGACTGGAGGTATTTATCCTGAAAGAGGAGGTAACACCATTAAGGGCTGTTAAACTAATTGTATATTGGAGCTATTTATCCTGATGCAGGAGATAGAAAACCAGTACGGGTGAAGATTCTGAGGGCCGTTATTTTTTTTTCTGAATTGATTCATTGCCATAGATAAAGATAATTCTTACCTTTTATTGAAACTGGTTTTTTTTTATACTGTAGGTGGTTTTGGTACACGTTTTTTACATAATAAAAGCCTGTAAATAATATACATGAACATGTGTTTATTATCATAGCAATTTAGTTGCTATTCCTAGTAGCAAATACATTCATAAAATGAAATATGAAAAATACCACACCCTCAAAAAAGCTCCAAAACATAATAGGAAAATCATAAAAATCGGGCAAGTGCGATACCCCAACACACATTTGTCTCTTTCCTGGTTTGGTTAAGCTAGCTTTATGGGTCCAAACCTCCTTTCTGAATAAAATGATACCGTCATGATAGTGTTTCCCCGGCGAGTAAAATACCAATCCTCACATATAACTGGATGAACTTATTATAATGGAGTAATAGTCTCTTAATAACACTGGTTTTATAACTACTATTGTATATAAGTAGATTCCAGAGTTTACATAAATACTAGAAATACTGCATCTTATAAGGAAACGTTTCATTAGATATAAAGGAAGTCAAAAATCACGCACAAGTATAAAACCTGAAAGCTTATAACTTATTTATTTTAATTTGGCAGTTTCATGTTAGTGTTTGCCTTCTTGGTGGCTGTCACCATATAATGCTGCTATTTTATATCAAGATACTTGCTATACATATTAGATGATTAAATAAATATGTAAGCTTGATACTAATGTTGATAATTTACAACTGAACTTGATACTTGTCTTCACAATTTACAACTTAAATTGGTAGTGGTCTTAACAATGTACAACTGACCTTGATGCTGGTTATGACTAATTATGTCTGAACTTGATACTTCCTGTATTAACTTACGACTGAACTTGAACCTTGTTGTGATAATTTACAATTGAACTTGGTACTGGTTTTGATTATTTACAACTGAACTTGGTACTGATATTAGTACTTTACACCTGAACTTGGTACTGATATTAGTACTTTACAACTGAACTTGGTACTGATATTAGTACTTTACAACTGAACTTGGTACTGATATTAGTACTTTACAACTGAACTTGGTACTGATATTAGTACTTTACACCTGAACTTGGTACTGATATTAGTACTTTACAACTGAACTTGGTACTGATATTAGTACTTTACAACTGAACTTGGTACTGATATTAGTACTTTACAACTGAACTTGGTACTGATATTAGTACTTTACAACTGAACTTGGTACTGATATTAGTACTTTACAACTGAACTTGGTACTGATATTAGTACTTTACAACTGAACTTGGTACTGATATTAGTACTTTACAACTGAACTTGGTACTGATATTAGTACTTTACAACTGAACTTGGTACTGATATTAGTACTTTACAACTGAACTTGGTACTGATATTAGTACTTTACAACTGAACTTGGTACTGATATTAGTACTTTACAACTGAACTTGGTACTGATATTAGTACTTTACAACTGAACTTGGTACTGATATTAGTACTTTACAACTGAACTTGGTACTGATATTAGTACTTTACACCTGAACTTGGTACTGATATTAGTACTTTACAACTGAACTTGGTACTGATATTAGTACTTTACACCTGAACTTGGTACTGATATTAGTACTTTACACCTGAACTTGGTACTGATATTAGTACTTTACACCTGAACTTGGTACTGATATTAGTACTTTACAACTGAACTTGGTACTGATATTAGTACTTTACACCTGAACTTGGTACTGATATTAGTACTTTACAACTGAACTTGGTACTGATATTAGTACTTTACAACTGAACTTGGTACTGATATTAGTACTTTACAACTGAACTTGGTACTGATATTAGTACTTTACAACTGAACTTGGTACTGATATTAGTACTTTACAACTGAACTTGGTACTGATATTAGTACTTTACAACTGAACTTGGTACTGATATTAGTACTTTACAACTGAACTTGGTACTGATATTAGTACTTTACAACTGAACTTGGTACTGATATTAGTACTTTACACCTGAACTTGGTACTGATATTAGTACTTTACAACTGAACTTGGTACTGATATTAGTACTTTACAACTGAACTTGGTACTGATATTAGTACTTTACAACTGAACTTGGTACTGATATTAGTACTTTACAACTGAACTTGGTACTGATATTAGTACTTTACAACTGAACTTGCTACTTGTTTTGATAATTTATAGCTGAACTTCGTACTGGTTTTGATAATTTACAACAGAACTTGGCACTGGATTTGATAATTTAAAACTGAACTTGGTAATTACTTTCATAACTTACAACTGAACTTGATATTGGTCTTGATAATTTACAACTGAAGTTGATACTTGTGATAATTTACATCTGAACTTGATACTGGTTGTGATAATTTACATCTGAACTCGATACTGGTTGTGATAATTTACATCTGAAGTCGATACTGGTTGCTATAATTTACAACTGAACTTGATACTGGTTGTGATAATTTACATCTGAACTCGATACTGGTTGTGATCATTAACATCTGAAGTTTTACTGGTTTTGATAATTTACAACTGAACTGGATACTAGTTTTGAACATTTACAACAGAACTTGATACTGCTTTTGATAATTTACAACTGAATTTGATAATGGCATTGATAATTTACCACTGCACTTGATACTGCTTTTGATAATTTACAACTGCACTTGATACTGCTTTTGATAATTTACATCTGAACTTGATACTGGTGTTGATATTTTAAAACTGAAGTTGATACTGGTTCTGATAATCTACAACTGAACTTAATAATGGTTGTGGATAATTTACAACTGAACTTGATATTGGTTTTGAGAATTTACAACTGAACATAATACTGTTTTGCAGAATTAACATAGGTATAACCTTTATATTGTTTTTGTGAATTTAAAAATGGCTTTAATGTCACTTTTAATAATTTACAACTAAGCTTGACATGGCGTTAAAAGATTTAGAGCCATCCTGTGTTTAAGAATTTAGTGTAAAAAATAGAAGTCGTATGCATAATATATAAACATACAATGATAGGATTGGGAATCGAGTGACTTTATACTTATACACTTATATGGTTTTGATAATTTACCCTATATTTGATTAGATGTCAGTGTAGTTATTTATTGAGACTTAAACACTTGTAAAGTCTGATCGTTATGGAAGGTATACAGACAAATACATGTACTTTGTATACTACTTTATGTCCTGTCATTTTTGAAAAGGTTGATCAACATCTCACTGACAGAGTCAGTTTGTAATTAATTGTCAGAACAATTCCATAATTCATTCGAAAAATTGTAGATATAGAGGTAACATTGATACCCTTAACACACATAAAGATGACCGATTATTATCTTAGATTGGTACAGAAACTTAAAAAACAGAGTAAAGGTTGAAGTAGTTTTATGGTTCTCCATTTTATTGTGCAATATAAAGGTCAGATTCCATTAAAATCATTTTCTATTAGCCATTTCAAAGGTGGCCTCCATCTTAATTAACATAAAACTTGTAGAACAAATAGCAACAGCAGAACATAATAAGAGACATCTACATCTGTTGTATAAAGAGGGTTTATGTGTTTTGTTGTCGGTTCAGTTGTCATTACGGCTGTTATGTTATCACTATCACATATCTTGTTTCTGTTGTAACAGATTTTCTGGAGTATCATTTAACTGAAATAACTGAAAAACTGTTTAGTGTTAAGTTAATACTGAAAGTGGCGTTAAACACCCTAATACTAACCCCTTGACTATCATTTTGTTCTATTTTAGCATACTAATTCATTATTCGTCTATGTATTCATTCCAGACGTCCAGTAACAAATGGTTACACGTCCTCAAGTGAAGTAACTTAATATTGTTTTTGTCTACAGTTTCCTAGTAAGTTTGTTAAACTCTCTTTTTAATGTTTATTTACGTTTTGGTATCTGTTGTGTTTCATCCACCTTATTTTTAGTTATTGTTTGTTTTTCCGTGACAGTGTAACCGTTCAATATTTACGTATACCACCTATATATCATGTTTTGTTTCTATTTCATACAAAATAAATCACTGTACCTTGTATCAGATTCAACGTGTTGGTAGGGCGTGTACCTATCAGAAAGTAAAACAGAACAGGATGCTTACCGACATGACTCACGATTTAAATCAAATCGATTAAAAATAAATAATAGATAAACAAGTAAATAAATACACTCACAGTAACAACAATGTCTCTATTGACTAAATCATTGTATTAAATAACGATATAACTTACCTTCTACTACAACGGCTCTAGATAGTTTATTTTGTGTACTGTTTTTACCTTGATCACAAAAATGTACGACGTTTTTCACATAGTTACAACAACTGTTTGGAAGAATGTATTTTTAACTTTTGTTTATTAAGGTCTACATTAATTAGTCTGGTCTGCCTGGTACATTAATTGTGAATGTTGTAATTGTCGTATTTGTGAAATGCTTTATTGAAACTGTTATATTTATTTAATTAAAACATCACAGTCTGAAATCCAGTTTGTTGCTATGGGTTCTAAAATCTAAATATATAATGATAGTCATATTTGTATTTATAAGATTTCAGCTGTCAATGTTTTATAACAACGTACATTTTTTAAGTCTTATAAATTATGTATGGAATATTTAAAAGATGATTTTATTTTAAAATGCTAAGACTTTGTTTATTAATGGTGTAAATAAAAACCAATGGAAATGAATGATACAGGTACAGGCAAGACATTACAACTTGTTTTGGTTTTTTCGTTTTTTTGCTTTTTTTTTATTGCATTTTTAATATTTGTATTACATATTCTAGGAACATTTTAATTCGAGGGTATTCGTTGATTATTTTTTATGTAAGGAGCTCGATCAGTATTTCAGCTGACCCTGTTTTCATGTTAACTTATTTTCTTCATCCGTACAACTATTTTTATACTACAACTTCATTTTTAGATCATGTGACCAACAAAATAGATGAATACATAGTAAATAGTAAATACAGACCAAAATGACGTTTCTTTCCTCATAATTCTATTACTTCAGGTAATATATGATATGAAAGATGTGGTTGAACAAGTTTGCCTTGCCGCTGAATACCAAAGGTATCTGATATCATCTGTTCTAAATAATTATAGGGACTATTTCCATATATATATCGCAACGTTATTTCTGTCTACTTACAAATATTCTTTCTCTCTCTCAGCGTGTTGGTCTAGTACTAAGCGGACTTCATCATCATCTCATTGAATATAAACTTGCTCTTGCCATGATAAAACTAGAAAATTGCTGAATTGGCATTAAACAACAATCATTCACTCCTATGCGAAACTATATTTTCAATATTTCTCAATATACTTGATGTTTTTGAACTTTTTTCAATATTTTTGATATCTCCCGGGTAACATGTCTTATAATGTATTAATCATTGTAGGTACCTGTACCTGATGTAAACCACAGAAAGACGTTTTTAGGTGGTTTGTGGTTTATGGTGTTTAACACCACTTTTAACAATATTGCAGTTATATTGTGGTGGTCAGATTTATTGGTTGAGGTAATCGGAGTACCCGGAGAAAATCACCGAGCTGTGGCAAGTAACTGGCGAACTTTATCGCATAATGTTGTATCGAGTACACCTCGCCATGAAAGGGATTCGACCTCACAATTTTAATGGTGATAGGCATTGATTGCACATGTATTCATGAATCCAACTACCATACGATCATGACCACGACCACCCCACCACCGAAAGAAAGTAATTTACCACATATATTAAAACAAACTAAACAAACTATGGTCTGACTTTGAACAAATTATCCCATGCTGAACAAGATTGCAAACTGGTAATCGGATGCCGTAAATCAAAGAAGGACATGGCAGACATTTGCTAAGAAGATTTGAAGATACCAAATGTGTAATCAGAATCCGTGTATCGAAGAAGAACAGACAACACAATGGCCAAAAGAAAAAGGACAAACAACGATCTACAAAACATACACATAAAACTAAAGATTGAATAAGAGGAACCCTACTAGAAACCGGGGGTGAACTCAGGTGCTCCGGGAGGGTTTCCAGTTCCTCCTCCACTAGTGGCACCCGCCATATTAATCTAGTTACAAACCCCGTGATAGGTCATGAATGAGGAAAGTGGTTGCGACCAGTGGAAAATATCCCTGGTCATTTGTGACACAAATATACCATAACGGTCAACCAAGTCATGGTGGCAACCGTACAAAAGGACAAAATGTAAACAATCATTTATATCAACAAAGCAACACGCAGAAGACAAGATATTGAGCAAATGTAATCCAACGACAAAAAGATGTGAACTTGGATGCAACGAAAGTGTAAGTACTTCCTGTTTCACTAGTGAAACCCGTTGTGTTACTTTTATACAAGAACATCAGTCATCTGATATGAAAATTGTGTTGGACACCAGCTTAGGTAAATAAATATAAATAGCGAATAAAACATGAACCGATATAACACAAATGGGGCGTGGAGTGGAGGATTGTAAGGTCGAGCGAAACTTTGCAACACGGAGCTCCGAGCGGATAGACAAGTAACTGATCAACATGAATGACACGAACACCAATAAAATGAGGGAACAAACTCTTTGTAATAACAACATTGATTCTCATATAAATAAAACTGAGATAGAAGCATATTTAAAGTAGTTAAGTACATCAGATAATTAAAGAACTAACTAGTTTAACATCCAATTTCTAGGATAGGAAACACTATCTATTAAAATTCTTAAATATATATTCGAGATGCGCTATTATCTAAAAACCCATCTTTCATCTATCAGACACAGAGGACTAGACACAAATTAGTGGGTTGTATTTTGACAGTAGTATGCTCCTTGTAGCAGGTGCTTCTTAATGCAAAACAAATACTTAGGATTTTTATACATGATCAGGCATACTCAAAATAAAAAGATGGGAAAGCCAAATAATTTAAAAGTCTTTCGGAACAAGAAAACTAAACGGCTTGAAAAGGATACCAAAATCGGCTAAAGTTACTGATGCGTTAATTATAGGACAGTACAAAAATAAAAATAAACAAGTAGTCATTGGTATATAATCCAGGAAAGTGTACGTTTATATGAACAAATCACATACGACAGCATTTAAGATGTCCTTTTAATCGGATATTGTACTATGCAAAACAATATTGCTACTATCAGATTGACGGATAAAATATGAGGGGCATCATTTTACTGAAGTAGAAAACACTTGCATGACCCCATCATTTCACTCAGATGGGAGGCTTGGGCCCCGAAACTAGGTTTTCACCACCAATTCCAATACAGGACAGTGAGCAGTCATGGTAGAGGTGTGTTAGGTGTATAACATTTATCTCTGTTTCTACGATTTTTCGAGTAGATTTTAGTAATGTTACAAAAGTGTGGTATATTAGTTTTTCATTGTATCATACTATATATAATTGATAATTTCCACATTTCCACATTTCCGAATAGTTTATTCTAATTTCTGGATTGAAGGATGTTCTTCACATTTTTCAACTTATAATTGTTATAATTTACAAGAGTCATCATGGTTTTTTTTCACCTATGGGGAGGACTGTGATATAAAATAATTAATTAAATGTTGAACAAAAGAAAAGTTCAGATAAAATTACTTTATTCTAATTAGAATCCGATATTCTATGATTGATGCAATCACAAGCTGTCCTCTATCACTGACAATACTGTTACAGGACTTGAATATATGAGTAACACGATGGGTGCCTTATAAGAAACACGAACTGTTTACCATTCACGGGCAAATGGGACACCCCCGGGCTTGTTTGGTTTTTTGGGTTTTTTTTTTTTTTTTTATTTATTTATATCTTCTTTTTTTTATGTGGTCCGTTTTGTTCATCTTTTCAGTTTTCATTGTTGGGGGGGGGGGGGGGGGGGTTGCTTTCTTTGTCTTCGTTCTTCCGTGCCTGGTGCCTAATGTAGACTGTGTCTCTGGATTCTCCATTCCTGATTGTGGCCCTTCGGTTTTCTCTAACGTGTATTTCTCGAATACATTTACAATTCATAAAAATATATTAAACGACACATAATTTGTGAATTTAATCAGGCATTGATATATTCTGCTTATGATTCCATTCGTTGTCAACCAGAGCTTGGCTTTGTTACACCAGTCCCTGAAACAAAAATCTTATGCTGTTAAACAATACATGTCCGACAAGGTGGTAAGTTTATGGTGGATGCATGAGAACCGTTTTCTACGAACAGCCATTTCACATTTATATGTATGGAAAAATCTAGCTTCTTAAAAATATAAATTGTCTGATTTACAAACATTTTATAGTCATTAATCATTATTCGTCAATATCGAATAACGGGACACTCGAAAGAAGCATTTTTGGATACCTACAAGTGTGCGCCTATAATGGAACATAAAACCGAGAGCTTGAAGACATATAAAACATGTCACTTCTGCTAGAAAGAGTAATGACGAACGGAAGCTTAGAACGGAAGATTCATAATTCTCTCAATATTTAAATTCTCTGATGAAGCAAATACAACACAATTCCATGTTACAGCATTAATAATAATAATAATAATAATAATAATAATAATAATAATAATAATAATAATAATAATAACAATAATAATAATAATTAATGATAACAATAATAATAATAATAATAATAATAATAATAATAATAATAATAATCAGTGGTGATCAACAACTATAAGATACAATTCAATTGAAGCAGCAGAAGCGGCCAGTACTGCATATAGCGATCTTCATTTTCCGCATCCGTACTCGGGGGAAGGACGAGATGCGTAGCAAGAGTAGCCGAAGAAAACCAACGACTGGCGCAAGTCACTGACAAATTTTATCAAATAAAGTGCTAACGAGCACACCTCGCTATGAGCTGTTATTTAGATCAAGTTTATAAACAATTAATCATTTAAACAGATCGCAGCACTGAGATTGGCATGTTGAAGTGTGACTTGATTGCTACAAAAGGGGAGAAGATGGTCAAGTTCGCAATATTCTCCTTGGCAACGGCCCACCAATGTCCACCTCAGACAAACTGTTGTTCATTCGTAACTTGATGATCAGTGCGGTGTCCACACAAGAGTCCATCATATACGTACCGTAAAAATGGCGATCAGTGTATTTGATTAATCTTTTAATTACAATCAGTGTATTTGATTAATCTTTTAATTACAATCAGTGTGTTTGATTAATCTTTTAATTACAATCAGTGTATTCGATTAATCTTTTAATTAAAATCAGTGTATTCGATTAATCTTTTAATTACAATCAGTGTATTCGATTAATCTTTTAATTACAATCAGTGTATTCGATTAATCTTTTAATTACAATCAGTGTATTTGATTAATCTTTTAATTACAATCAGTGTATTTGATTAATCGTTTAATTACAATCAGTGTATTTGATTAATCTTTTAATTACAATCAGTGTATTCGATTAATCTTTTAATTACAATCAGTGTATTCGATTAATCTTTTAATTACAATCAGTGTATTTGATTAATCTTTTAGTTACAATCAGTGTATTTGATTAATCTTTTAATTACAATCAGTGTATTCGATTAATCTTTTAATTAAAATCAGTGTATTCGATTAATCTTTAAATTAAAATCAGTGTATTCGATTAATCTTTTAATTACAATCAGTGTATTCGATTAATCTTTTAATTACAATCAGTGTATTTGATTAATCTTTTAATTACAATCAGTGTATTCGATTAATCTTTTAATTACAATCAGTGTATTTGATTAATCTTTTAATTACAATCAGTGTATTTGATTACTCCTTTAATTACAATCAGTGTATTTGATTAATCTTTTAATTACAATCAGTGCATCATATTATTAGAAATAAAATAAAAAGCAAAAGATACCACACTATCAGAAAAATTCAAATATCTAATAACACAAATGTAGAAACAGAGATAACAATGTATACATATACATGACCGACTGACTTTTCTGGGTTGGAACAGATACCTCAATATAAAGTGGCGGGGCTTAGCTACTTTTATGGACCAAAACATTCCCTCTACGTCATGAAAAACTAATTATCTACATTATGAAAAAGTAATATCTTAAGTTATTATTAAACTAACCAGTAGCTGTACATAGGCCACAGTATAATTTGCAGTTATCTTCCCTGAATAGTCTATACAATGGATTGGTACAGAGATCAGAATCGTACTCATTACAGTTGGGTTGTTTATTGAGACATGGCTCTGGTGATGCATGGGCTGAAAAAAAAGATTTTAGAAATATTATTGGAAAAAAAATACTGACAAACATATCTTCGACACAAAATTATTGGGGGAAAAATGCACGAGTGCTGATTCAGACAAAAATATCTTCGAAATGAAATTATTGGAATAAAATGCGCGAGTGCTGATTCAGACAAAAATATCTTCGAAATGAAATTATTGGAATAAAATGCGTGATTCCTGAATCAGACAAAAAAATCTTCGAAACAAAATTATTGGAATAAAAAGCACGAGTCCTGAATCAGACAGAAATATCTTCGAAACAAAAACAGTATAAACGTATCAAAGGGGATTACATGTATATCAATCTTATAATCAGTGTCACTGGTGGCAATTTATCTGTTCGAACGATAGGTCATTTAAGACACATCAAATACGATTTTATCATCTATCTTTTGTAGCCAATATTATTATGCGTTACTAACGGATGAAGAAGAAATAATTGAGTTATTTAACTATCTTTATCGCTACTTATTCCCCACTTTATATTGTCAGTAGCGCAAGTAACTGTCAGGGAATATATACATACCGTTCCGGAATATCTGTGTCACAAATGACCAAAGATATGTTCCGTTTATAGTGATCGCAACACGGCCCTGCATTGATGACGTATTGTATTACCGGGTTTGTAACAAGAGAAACACGATGGGTGCCACATGTGGAGCTGAAAATTCCGACTCTTCCGGAGTACTTGGGTCCGCGCTCATTGTTTACTTGTTTAAATATGGTACGTGTTGTTGCATGTCTTCATGTTTTTAGTTCCGTGTTGTAATGTCAGATACGATTTCCTCATAAAACCGATATTCGATTCGTCAGGACTCCCATTTTTGTTCATGTTTTATTCTACGCATACTTGTGTCCAGTACGATTTCTAAATCAGCTGATATTCGTGTCGTTTAACAGTAAAACGACGTGTGTCACATGTGAAGTAGGAACTGCTAACCCTTTCGGAGCAAATGAGTTCACTCCCGGTTTGTGGTGGGGCTCGTGATCTTAGATCTTTAGTTTCTGTGTATTGTTTTGTAGATTATTGTGTGTTCTTTTGTCTTTTTTTTTCGCTTAGCCATTGAATTGTCAGTCCTTCTTTGATACACGGCTTATGGTTGCCCTTTTTGTATATTCAAGCTTTTCTTTAAATTATTTGTAATAAAACAGTCTTATTCTACATTTGAGAAAAGTTTGAAGATACCAAAGGGTCAATCAGAAGACGTAGATGAAAGAAGGACATATAATGCAATGGCCACAACGAAAAAGGACATGATGACAACAAAGATCTCAGGTACTCCGGAAATAATATGAAAACATGACCTCTGAACTGTATGACTTCTATCTTGCAAGTATTTGTAATACTACAGTAGGTAACTTATTTTCGTTTTCCATGCATACGTCTGTAATGGTAATAAAACATTAAAAAACCTATAAAGGATAATACTGAATATAGTCATCTATGATAGTGGCGTATTTGAATAGTGTGAAGTCATTTATATTGGTGAATACCAATTTTCGTGGTAAAAGGAAAAATTGTATTTTAATGAAAGTGTACATTCGTGGATTCCATGCTGTAGTCAGTACAAACATATATGGTGACAAACTTTTGTTGAATCTTTAATTTCGCGGTCTGATACTATCCACCAGATCAACGGAAATTGGTATACCACGAGTAATATTGAATTCAATGTGATTGCATATTGTCTTGTTAGAAGCCATAAAAGTACTCACGATTATGACAAAATGAACAGTATACTTTACATCTGACTTGTGCCCATGGTCTGTATGCACTGCCAGGAGTACACATTTTCTCCCTAGGGTATACTCGACAGTTCACTAAATCTTTGCATTCTAAAAAAAAAAATTACTTCGCTCACGAGTGAGTTATTCCAATATTTACAAGTTTGATTGATTGATTGATTGATTGATTGATTGATTGATTGATTGATTGATTGATTGATTGATTGATTGATTGATTGATTGATTCGTTCATTCATCCATTCATTCATTTAATGTATGTTTATGGCAATTTTGTATCGTTAGACAAATGTGGTGGTGTATGAAGTTAGAAGTTCCCGGTCTACAATTAAAAATAGTAATCATGTGAGTGAAAGTTAAACTACCATCTAGATCAGGGTTCCATTTAAATGATGTGAAATGAATTATAGAAATATGATTTACATTGCTGTGTCTGTTTATACAACATTAGATAGCTTTGCTGAATTTGCACAGTGATATGTTTGTTTGTTTGTTTGTTTGTTTATGGTGCTTAACGCCACTTTCAACAATATCTTAGCTATATCGTAGCGGTCAGTTTTATTGGTGGAGAAAACCGGAGTACTCGGAGAAAACCACCGACCTGTCGCAAGTCAGTGAGAAACTTTATCACATAATGTTATTTCAAGTACACCTTGCCATGAACGGTGCTCGAACTCACAACTTTAGTGGTGATAGGCACTGATTGCACAGGTAATTGTAAATTCAACTACCATAATATCACGGCCACGACGGCCCCTTAACAGTAATAGTCATTTTGACTGGACATATATAAAATGAAAAACAAGAAAGACCACACTGTCGCAACAATTTTAAAATCTAATAAGCAGCCATACAAGGATGCAAAATTTATACATCTACCACACATATACATGACCGCTCACATTTTGGTTTGATACAGTTACTTCAATAAAAAGTGGCGTGCCTAGACTAGTTTTACCGGTCCAATCCCCAAAAATATATGTTATAATTACCAGCCTGAGTCCATGGTCTCAAAGTTGGTGTGAGCTTAGGGTGTTTAGGAAAACAATTATTTATCCCTCTTGTTATCGAAACCGATAATCTTTGGGGATGCATGTGTCATTTAATGTAAAAAAAAAAACAATAATAAAAAACAACCCAGATATCAAATTTACTGCGCACGACACATTTCTGCAAAACCTTCATCAGGTACGCTCAAAGTGGAAAGATTGAAAATTCAAATAAGTTAAAAGGTTTTGAGTGCATAAAACAAAGGGCCTTAACATGATATCCAGAATCGTTTATGTTCACGTATGCCTGAGGGAGAAGAACCTTATTTTTAATGATAATTACATTCAGACATAGAGTTCATATGTACAATCAAATCATACTATTAGTTTGCAATATGTATCATAAATAATAAGTATAATAAAAGAAATGTAATTAAAACGTAGATACTTAATTTAATGTGCACGACGCATTTCTGGGACGATCAGAGCCAAAATATTTGAAAGCCAAATAATTCAAAAGTCTTTTGGAGCAAGTAAATCAATGGGCAAAAAGGTATAGCCAAACATTATCTAAGGGAGAGTTGTGTGTTTGATTTGTCACACACGATCAGTGGAACTCTCTTCAGAGAAGCTGCACTCCACATGGGAAACACGATACGAATTACATACCACGATTTTTTCCCTGGTCACACTATTGCGGAATGTTAAATATCAAGACAACATCATCTATACTTCGAAAGGTGAAATTTATAAGACCGAGCGAAATTTGTTTTCTTGTCTTCTATAAGGAACCATATTAGAAATGCAGCTACAAAGTAACATTCATTCTGCATGGTATTTGATGTTTAAATTAAACGATTAAGGTCCATCATTTGACCAATCATATTTGATTAAGTTCAGTATCAAGAATAACAATTCGATAGTATGTTCATATGAATCATATACCAATGATGGTCTACAGGGAAGACGCAAAGATAAGGTATTACTTACAGTAATTATCGGCATATTAACCAAGCAATACAAGATAAGAGAGCATTACCAAGGGTGATCACAGACAGACAGACCGTCTAGGTTGCAAAATGGCACAATTTTGGCTGTTTTCATGATTAATCTAAATGTAATGTTTTACTTCTTTTTTGTCTTTACTGCACATACCTCCTGTGTGATTCAGTTTATCATCTATGTTGATATTTGGTAGAAGAACTGAAGAAAAACAACATTAGGTTCTAAGCGAAAACTGAAAATCCTAAAATCAACAATTTTGCCGGGAATTATTATGTGTTCATGATGGACATATCACAATCAATGAAACGGACCAAATGTTTTATTTGTATGGTAATAATAGTAATATACTAGCAGTTAGTGCTCAGACCATGCTGAAAGAGGCGTTAAATACCATAAGTCTAAACCATGTTCAGACCTGTTAATAACTATAGTTCTTGAGTTTATTACGATGTACTTATTATGATTAACTATTAGCTTAATTATTAGACAGAACATACAATAAAATATGCATGGTCACTTGTATGGTGTTTAACGCCACTTTCAACAATATTTCAGTTATATCCTGGCGGTCAGTTTTATTGGTAGAGGAAATCGGAATACCCGGAGAAAACAGTAAAATATACATGTTTTCGCTTCACTGATATTGATAGAACAATTATCAACCACATCAATTCAAAAAACAAACTGAAAACTGTTCACTTGCACCAGATCAATAATAAACTTTGTTAATCAATAACCCTTAGTTTTTCTTCTATAAACTTGCATCAGGTACATAATAAATTCAGTTGTTCAGTTAGTTATAATAGATGTAGCACGTGTCCGCGATTGCACGGTATCATGATTTACGCTTTATATATACTATTGATGTATATTACCACTAACAGTTGCTAGTTTGGCGTCCACAGACGGCGGCGAGGTATACTCGATAAAGTTTATCCGTTACTTGCGGCAGATCTGTTTGGTGAACTTAAGTCTATGCGTTCGATTGGATCTTTATCTTGGTTATTAAGCGCTCTTTCAAAAATGATTCTGTTATTTTCTGGTGTACAGTTTTATTGGTGTGTGAAACATTAGAACAAGGGAAAACCACCGACCTGCCGGAAATCATAGATTTGCATCGCTCAGGCCTCGTTGTGGTCTGGAATCGAAGTCACACACTTTAAATTGGTGATGATGGACTAATTGCACAAGTAGCTGCACAACCAAATACATGTACCATGCTATCGCGACCACGGACGCTAATATCCGTTAGACAAACAAGAGCACGTGATTTTTAATTTGATTGCATATTTGCTAAAAGTTTGTTTGTTTGTTTGTTTGTTTGTTTGCTTGATGGTGTTTAACGCCACTTTCAGCAATATTTCAGTTATATCGTGGCGGTCTGTTTTATTGGTGGAGGAAACCGAAGGACCCGGAGATTACCACCGACCTGTCGCAAGTCACTGACAAACTTTATCACATAATGTTGTACACCTCGCCCTGATCGAGATTCGAACTCGCACCATCAGTGGTGATAGCCACTGATTGCATCGGTAGTTGTAAATCCAACTACCATACGATCACGGCCACATGACGGCCCCGCTAAAAGCTGGTTTAAACATATCACGTCAAATACAAATGTAATACAACAGATAATTACCACTGTTAGTAGCTGGATGAAAAGAAACTCCTTGGGTAGCTGGCCTACTGGTGGATGATCCTCCTTATAATAATAAATTAATATTAGTAATCAAAGATAGTTAAGAGCACCTGAGTTCACCCCGGTTTTTAGTGGGGTTCGTGGTACTTTTTTCTTTTTAGCCATTCTCTTTTCTGTCCCTCGATTTTTCTATTTTTTAATTACCCCTTTGGTATTTTTGAACTGTTCTCGTGCTAACCAAAATAACAAGAACATTAATATTAAGTACCGTGAAATACGTTTTACTTGGGAGCCAATTATTGTGGAAACCGTTGATTAACTAATCCACGAATTAAAATAAAGACCAATACATGTATTTCTGACAGCAATACCAAAGATTAGGATACATGTATTTGAGTTCTTGACTTGACATCAAGGAATGATTTGATGTCGTATGAGACACATCTCTTAGTAACGATTACCCGCGGAAGCGCCTCAACTAGCAGTCATTGTACCATTACATTTGTGTTCCCTTGAGACATATCCATTGACAGCGCTTACCTGAGAATACACCTCCACTAGTAACTAGAGTAACACGACGGGTGTCACTCCTGGAGCAGGAACTGCTAACTCTTCCGGAGCACCTGCGTTTTTAGGAGGGGACGTGTTGCTCCATCTTTAGTTTTCTGTGTAGTGTTTTGTAGATCGTTGCTGCCATTAAGGACATAACCAAGCAATTAGTAATAAGGTACATGCACAATTATTTGCAGAAGGAGTTAGCGGAGTGGTTCAGTCGAAGTCATATGTGCTTTTGATCTTCAAGAATGCAATTTGTATTTGTTTATTTCATCACATTCACTGACTGTCTTTACACGTACAGATGGCCGTCGTGGTCATGTTCGTATGGTCGTTGGATTTATAACTTATTCAATCAGTGCCTATAGCAAATAACGTTTTGAGTTCGAATTCCCCTCAGGCGATGTGTACTCGATACAACATTATGTGATAAAGTTTATCAGTTATCAGGTCGGTGGTTTTTACCGGGTACTCCGGTTTCCCCAACTAATAAAAGTGACCGCCATGATATAACTGCAATATTGTTGAAAGTGGCGTTAAACATCATAGCCCTAACACTAACTCTGTACCGATAGGGACAACCTACTGTACTGATTGTCAAATACAATGCGAGGGGTATCATTGTACTGACGTAGGAAACACTTACATGACCGCATCATTGCACTAAGAGGGGAGGCTTGCGAACATAAAACTAGTTTTACGTCATCAATTTCTTTTGAAGCGACTTGACCAATCCAGGAAAGTGAACAGTCTTGTAGATGTGCATACAGGTTGCCTCTGCTTCAACGGTTTTTCCTATTAGATTTCAGTAATGTTTGGATAGTCTTGTATTTTTTTCTCTCACTTGATCATACATAAATAATGGATAATTTGCACATTTCCGACATGATTCTAAAATGAAATATGTTTTGCAATTTTTTTATAGAAGCTGTTTCCCTTTAATGTGAGCAAAAGTGTCCTCTTTGAATACAAGCAAAGTTCAAAGAAAATAACATGTATTCTCCATAATATGTACACAATTATAGCAACTTAATATGATTGTTTTGCTTTGGTCCAAATTTCTACAAATTATAAATACAGTTACACTCAAATTATTTCTCCTTTACAATGTTTTTGCACTGAACAGGTAACATTTTACCCGCCTCGAAGGAAATATAACTCATATGAAACAGATATGAAAACGTATAAATTAATAAACAAATCAGGAATGTGCAGCTAGTGGTCTATTGTATCTTGAGAAATTTAAATGACAAAAATAGTTTAATTATATATCACTGTCCTTTTAAGCCGAGAATGAAATTTCATTCGAGTACTAGACGATTTGTATAAATAGATTTAAAATCTGGTGTCTGATGTATGTGAACTTAAACAATATTTACCTGTTATCTAAATAATAAAGATTACACGCCATTTATGCATTCTTTTACATAATACCCCCTTTGTCCCACAAAAAGGTCGATCATTTCAACTTTCACTAATGGGTACCTAAATTGCATACGATTACTAGCAAAAAAGTTTCTTTGCAGGTTCCGTGAAATGTTTAGCGAAGCCACCTTCTAAGTTATTGATATATATTCTATCAATCGGTCAAAACCTGACTTCAGAATAACTATGCCACTAGTTATCTAAACGGTGGTATGAATCAGATGTGGG
Organism: Bathymodiolus brooksi; assembly: GCA_963680875.1. Classification (NCBI taxonomy): domain Eukaryota; kingdom Metazoa; phylum Mollusca; class Bivalvia; order Mytilida; family Modiolidae; genus Bathymodiolus; species Bathymodiolus brooksi. The sequence continues at coordinate 77,545,375 of OY804580.1, read as the reverse complement.
TTCTAAAAATTCAATAGTAATATTAGAGTATATACACGCAAGGTACTTCTTTCCGTAGAATAGCATTAACACATTTGATTTCCCTACCATTTTCACAACTGGACAGAGCGCAGATGCTGACACAAAAGCTACTCATACAAGTCTAGGTTGAAGTCATCGCTACAAATATTATACGGTCGTCATCACAATCTGGTTGACCGTTATGAAATATTCATATCTCAATTTTTACGTAGATGTTTTCTTTCCGCTATCACTGCCAAGACTTTTACCGGACTTGACTGTATAGGAGTAGCACGGCGGGTATCTTATAAGAAGCAGGAACTTCTTACCTTTCGCGGGCACCTGAGTTCACAAACGTTTTTTTCTTTTTTTGTTGTTGGGGTTCGTGTTGCTCATCCTTTTAGTTGTTTATGTTGTCCTGTTGTGTGTCTTTACGTTCTGAGTTCTGTGTTGTGATGTCCGTTATGATTTCCGCATAAAAACGATGTTCGGTTCGTCTTTACCTCCAATTGTTTATAGGACGGCTCATGTCTTGTTTACGTTATTTGTGTTTGCTTGCGTAGTGGTGTCCACCTCACATTGTGTTTTTGCTTTGTTTTTCTTCGTCTCGTGTACCCTTTGTTGTCAGTTTCTGTGGATTGTCCTTTTTTGATTACCCTTCGGTATTCTCGAACGTCACCTTAGTTCACATCCAGTTTTGTGGGATTCGTATTGATCAATCTTTTGCTTTGCTTGTTTGTTTGTTTTTTGTCTTTTGTAGTCTTTTGCAAATCGTTGTTTGTCATTTGTCCTTTATCTTTTCCAATTGTATCTACTTTTAGGGGCTGTGTGTTTCCCTTTTACATGTATTTTTTTGTACGAAACAAAAATCAGATTATACTTTTGACATGAAATATCCGAATTTTTTTCAAGTTTTTACCGAATTTTCTTGTTGCATTTTAAAAGTTAGATGGTTGTTCCCTAACCAGATGTTCAGAACTACGAATGCACTTCAATTCTTACTGTCGGGTGAGGATACCAAGTGTAGTATATTTTATACAGACGTAGTCATCATGTATATAAATCATAGCAGGGGCCATCATGATCATGATCGTGATTGCATGGTAATTGGATTTACAACTACCTGTGCAATCAGTGCCCTAGCACCACCAACGTTATGTTTTCGAATCATGTTCATGGCGAGGTGTATTCGATACAACATAAAGTAATAAAGTTTGTCAGTGACATGCGGCAGGTCGGTAGTTTTTCCGGGTATATCCGGTTTCTCCAACTAATAAAACAGCCACGGTATAACTGAAGTATTGCTTAATGTGGCGTTAAATACCACCAAACAAACAAACACACAATCATAGCACTGTAAATCCTGGCCATTATTGATGCAAAGTTTCAGTATTTGGGACAAAAGTTACTCGAAAGAACAACATCAAATTTTCTACATTTAATACACACAAGACTTCATAATATATATTTTAATTGAATTATTTACAATAGTGATGAATACAATATATCCAGTGCCTTATGCCCCAGCTTGTTGAATTATTATATATTATACTGCAATCAGTGCATTTGGTGCACATGAGGTTACTTAAGGTAAAATTGTACATTGTTCCTGCTGGAGTTTGAAAAATTGTAAAACGAAAAAAAAACCTCATTTATATATTCCATCAGCATGAAAAGTATGTCAATTCATATATTATTCAGTTATTGATGATCTCAAATTAGACTAAAATTCAAACACACACACATATATTAATTTTGAACCTTGTTATGTTAAATTATAACACAATCATAGAAATATTTGTCTGGGTAATAAAGAAGCTGCATTGGATTATAGAAATACGGCCTATTAATATATCATGGCTTAATAATCTCCACCCATTGATATATTAATAGGGGGAATTTATACCACACAATAATAAATTTGAAAGATGAAAAAGTTGACTCATTCCAGCGGCACTTCTGTGTACACCATTATTAATGAAGTAACCTCCCTCTCGTGGCGTACTGCCTTCATAGTCTCGACAGAATATTAATAACGATGTTAGTCTCCTAATAACCTCTAACCCGTTATTAACAAAATAAGTCCTAAATTTATCACACTCTGTTGAACTATAGCCTCTGCTAGCTTTTTACATTAATAGACACCTCATCGCGTGTAGAATATGAAATACACCGGAAACCATTGAGCAAACCATATCTAACCTTATATAACGACCATTTAATTTTGGGGGTGGCTGGATTAATGTTTTTCTTCAGTGAAAAATGTTGATTAAATTTCGGGAATACAACTGATTTTTCCAGTCTAATGAATAAATAAAATTCTATTTGTTGGCTCGGGGCAACAATATAGGCCTCACCCCTATAAGTTAAATGGTCGTTCCCTTATGTAAAATCCACAGTACAATTTACAAAGCTATACATATATTTGTATTTGATGCCAAGATTCAAAATAATTGTCAAATGTCTAACATTGAATTCAGAATTAAATTTTCAGTCAGGCCAAGCCTCTTATATTAAAATCATTTAAATAGCTATTTTTCATATTTATTTAACACAGTGATTGTACTCCATACTTTAGAGCAGACAACAGTGTAAACAGATTATTTACTTATAACTAGGACAACTGATACAATGCAAGTCTTTCACTTGCTATTCAAATTGTAATTGTTATATAGGGAACAATACAAACATAACTACTAACAAAGCGTGGCATATCCCCTCGCCTAAAAATTTGACCCGGTGACATTAACCTTTGACCTATGACCTTGCAAATCAATAGGGTTCCCGATTTTCTTAAGGACTAAGTATGTACCAAGTTTGGTTAAAATCCGTTGAAGGGTGGTGATTCTAGAGTGTTCACAAGGATGTAACGGAAGAACGGAAGGAATGAAGGACGGAAGGACGGACGGTAGCGTTACTATATCCCTTCGCAACATCGTTGGCGACGGGATAAAAATTGTGTCTTTCAACAGGAGGCGATATTGTCAATATGTATACAAAAATACACTTTAAAGAGTTTTCTCCTACATTTCTTATTAGCAAAGTCTTTGATTAAATCCTCAAAGTTAATTTAACGCAACAAACTGCTTCAATCATGACAAGAGATAAGGATTCCAGCCTCTCTTGTCTCATCGTTGTTCTGTTTGGGTTGTTTATACGCTTCATTTGAGAGAATGAGCGTTCAGTTGTGCAGTTTGTGACCATTAATGTTAAAAATATACGCAAGCTAATCTTTACGTTTGGAAAAGCAGACTCAATGTTGTCTTCTACAATTACTTTATAGAGTTCACCATGACTGAATCTAGTTTTTGTAGCTTTTGTTGCACTAAATTTATATCGAATATATGAGTGAAACTGCTGAAGCTCAGTCGATAAATTACTGTTCAAGTCATCTGGATAAGCATCAATTAGTTTTTTTGACAACACTCTGAGTACGTTATACTAGCTTCAGTAAATGAGGAAGTTGTCTTTTCTGGTACATCGATTAGGTCTACCTACATTTTTGGGGATTTTTGGTGTGGTTTTGAGGCTAATATCTGGCTGATAAAACAAATTGTCTCAGGGCCGGAATTTTGTGGTGCCCCCTTGCCCCTTGATGCCATAAGCACGTGCTTATTTTGCCTAAGGGTTAATCCAGGCCTGCAAACAATATATACATTCACTTACATGCCCCCTCCAAAAGAGTCGACCATAAAACCAGCACAGTTAAAATATATTTTTAGCTGTAAAAACCGGACATGAACACACATTTATATATAGTTTTTTATTGATCTAATAGTGAACACTGTTTCTATTTATCAGTAGCATGACACATATAGACGTAATTTATAATTTTAGAACACGAAACAACAACATGGGGTATTACACAACAAAATACCTAATAACTGTCAAATATAACTAACATACAGGCACACTTTTCATTTATATGTAGCGGCATTCTTGGAGCACCTATGGATAGAGTGCATATGTATATATCTCTCGGTTGATACGATATTCCAGAGCTTGCGGTTCCTACCATGATGTCATTGATAGAGGGTTGATGAGAACAAGGAAGCAACTGAGACAATGATTCGTAGTAATTAAGTTGAAATTATCATTGTTCGGGGTTCGGTAATTTTGTTATTACCCTTATTTACTGTTGCCACCATGATTTTGTTAACAGCTACACGAATGAGCACGGATGTGTTCGTTTGTCGTAATCGCATTCCGGTCCTTTCCTCATTCATGGCTGATCACTGTGTTTGTTAAAAATACGACGGTGTCACTAGCGGAGGAGGTACTATTACAGCATCACTAGCGTATGGTGTTTACATTTCACTACCCATACGTTATTCTAAAGCTTGTGTCAAGTACAGAGTTTTCTGGACAGAGTTCAGATGCTGACACAAAAGCAAAGCTACTCAAGCAAGGCTACGTTGCTCCTAGGTTGATGTCATCGCTACAAAAATTCTACGATCGTCATCACATTCTAGTTAACCGGTACGAAATATCCTTATCTCAAGTGACAATGAATCTTTTACTTTTTACGTAGATGTTTTCTTTCCGCTATCACTGCCCAGACTTTTACCTGACTTGACTGTATATGAGTAGCACGGCGGGTATCTTACAAGAAGCAGGAACTGCTTACCCTTCGCGGGCACCTAAGTTCACACCTGTTTTTTTTTTTTTTTGTGGGGTCAGTGTTGCTCATCCTTTTAGTTTATGTGTTGTCCTTTTGTGTGTCTTTACGTTCTGAGTTATGTGTTGTGATGTCCGTTACTATTTCCGTATACAACCGATGTTCGGTTCGTCTTTACCTCCAGTTGTTTGTAGGAGGGAGCATGTCTTATTTACGTTCTTTGTGTTTGTTTGCGCATAGTGTTGTCCAACCCATATTGTGTTGTGATTTTGCTTTGTTTTTCTTCGTCTCGTGTATCCTATGTTGCCAGTTGCTATGGATTGTCCTTTTTTGATTGCCCTTCGGTATTCTCGAACGTTTATTAATCCAACTGGATTCACATCCAGTTATGTGGGATTCGTATTGCTCATTCTTTGCTTTTTTTTGTAGTGTTTTGCAAATCGTTGTTTGTCATTTGTCCTTTATCTTTTTCCATTGTATCTACTTTTAGGGGCTATGTGTTTTCCTGTCCAGATATCTTGTTTGTTGTACGAAACAAAAAGAGTAGCATATTTTATGCGGACGTAGTATATAAATCCTGGCGGGTGCCATCATGATCGTGATCGCATGGTAGTTGGATTTACAACTACCTGTACAATCAGTACCCTAGCACCACCAACGTTGCGCTTTCGAATCCCGTTCATGGCGAGGTGTATTCGATGCAACATAAAGTAATAAAGTTTGTCAGTGACATGCGGCAGATCGGTAGATTTTCGGGTATATCCGGTTTCCTCCACCAATAAAACTGATGCTACGGTATAACTGAAGTATTGTTTAATGTGGCGTTAAACACCATCAAGCAAACAAACAAACAATCATAACCCCCTAACCCTGTAAATCCTGACCATTATAGATTCATAGTACGAAATTTCAGTATTTATAACAGGATATACTCGAAAGAACAACATGAAATTTTCTATATTTAATACACACAATACATCATAATATATATTTTAATTAAATCATTGAAAATAGTTATAAATAAAATAAATCCAATACATTATGTCCCAGTTTGCTGAATGATTATAGATTATACTGCAATCAGTGCATGTAGTGCACGGGGTGTTACTTAAGGTATAATTAGTACGTTGGTGCCGCCGCTAAGGTTTGAAAAATTGTGGGGAAAAAAGGAAAAGAAAATAACCTCATTTACATAATCCATTAGCATGAAAAGTATGCCCATTCATATATTATTCAGTTATTGATGATCCATTCATATATAAGACTAAAATTCAAAATAAACACACATATATAAATTTTGAACCTTGTTATGTTAAATTATGCTACAATCTTAGAAATATTTGTCAATAGAAGCTGCATGGGCTTGTGGAAATATATGCTTAATAATCGACACCCTTCATTGATATATTGATATATTGAAGGGATAACTTTATACCACCCAATAATACATTTGAAAGGTCAAAAAGTTGACTCATTCCAGCGGCATGTCTGTACACACCATTATTAATGAAGTAAGCTCCCTCTCGTGATTTACTGCCTTCATAGCCTCGACAGAACATTAATTATGAAGTTAGTCTCCTAATAACCTCTAACCCGTTATTAACAAAATAAGTCCTAAATATATCCCAATCTGTTGAATTAAATCCGCGGCTAACATTAATACACACCTCGTCGTGTGCAGAATATGAACCACACCGACAACCATTGAGCAAATCTTATCGAACGACCATTTAACTTGGGGTGACTGGATTAATGTTTTTCTTCCTCGATTTCTTTTTTAATTATATTTCATGTCTTGCAAAATAAATAAAATTATATTTGTTGGCTCGGGGCAAATCAAGTACGCCCAAGTTACAACAAAATATATACACACTCAATAGCCATTTGACAATTTATACAAACTTCGACCTTAATTCAAAGTAACACATTTGAAATTTAGGAAAGTTTCACGAAACTAAAATTTCAAGAAAATGGAATGAAAAAGTCTGAGTTAAAATTTGAAAAAAAACAATGAATGACAAAACCACGTCTCTGCGATGAACACCATCGTTTAAATATGAAGACTGTACGATATTATAGTGTCAAGATGAAATGTCTAATTCAATAGCCAAGCAAATGACAAGTTACCCAGTCAAAGCTTACGAAACGAATATACAAACTGACGATTCTAATATGGACAAGGGGTAATTGTTGTAATTATGAAAACAAACTTGAAAAGTTATATTAAAAATACATTAACATAAAGAGATCCACAAGCGTTACAAAGATATACCTAAAGCTGCATATATAAGACATGATATATCAATGAGAAAAAATCACTGAGAATGAACATAAAAAATTATAATGTGCGTAGAGTTAAACTGTGTTATTAGTGAATACATCCTTATCATTTCTTACTACCAGAATACCGTGGTCTCTTTGTCATTTGTACGATAATCCGTGTCTAAATATTATGATATATACATGTAGCTATTACTTTTAATTAACATTAGTATTGTTATTATAAACACGATTTATTTGGATGTAATAAAATGAAACAAAAAGCAAAACAAAACAAAACAAACAAACAAAGACACAAAAACAACAGATTACCATTGGAATGATAATCCGCGGCTAAACATTATCATCTATACGATATGTATATGTATCTATTACTTATTAATATTTGTATTTTTATTGTAAACACAATGTATTTGGATATAATAAAAACAAAAACAAAACAAAAAACAAATAACAAAAAAAAATAAAATAAAATAAAATACAAAAATGAAACACTGTCGGAACATTTCCAAATTCTAGTAGATAAAATGTAGAAGCAGAGTCAAAATCAACATATATATATGGCCACCTTCTGTCCTTTCCTGGTACGGAAACTTCAATAAAAGTGGCGGGGGTTAAGCTAGTTATATGTACCGTCATTCTTAGTAAAAAGAGTATATACTTTATATCTACCTAAGACTCGGGGAGTTTTAATATAATGTCGATCATGCTAATTGATAGTGCTTAATGTTTATAATATAATGAAATACATACTGATGGCCTCATATCAGTGAAGGGGTCACCGTGGTCGTGATCTTATGGTAGCTGGATATACAACTACAATGCAGTTAGTGTCTATCACCACTAAAGTTGTGAGTACGAAACCCCTATTTGAGAAGTGTACTCAATAAAACATTATCATAAAGTGTGTCAATGACTTGCGACAGTTCGCTACATTTCTACGGGTACTCCGATTTCCTAATCCAATAAAACCGATCGCCACGATATAAATGATATATTTGTGAAAGTGGCGTTAAACACCAATATATCTAACCATCATGTCAGTGAGATACAAACAAACAGAAATGCAATGTTTATCGATTGCTAGGAGTTGAGAGCATCCATCATTCTTTACTAGGTATAAATTATAGATGGCTTGAATGAATGACCGAATCCTCAATATTCACAATTATAAACAACAACCCGTTTTCCAAGTTCATTTGACACAAATAGTTTCTTGAAATCTTTACTGAAACAAAGTGTGAATGGCTGACTAATACCATCATTCTTCTTCATGATTATATCACTGTTCTGTCCATCAGGTGACAGGCGTAGAATGTTATTCGAGTTCCTACCTACTACGTAAACGTTTCCTTGTCTGTCAGTATCAATACCATATGCCCATTTAAGATCCGGAGAACTAAAGGTAAATACGTTTGATCTATCTTTCTTTATACAGTAGACTTTGTGATAGTCTGTATAATATATACTGTTGTCTCTGGGATGGATGTACAATACACTACTAACACTACTAATACTACTAACACTACTAATGTGTTGCCCGTTTGAATCTAAAATGTTTATCCCACCTTTACCATTACTATCCCACCCACCGACATAAACATTGTCGTCTACCCACGTAACACCCATACAATACTCTATATCCTTGACGCGTATCATTGTTTGTGCAATAAAGTTGTCTACGAACTGAACGCCATTGCTTTGCAAGGAAACAACAATTCTTCCAGACTTTTTGTGGTAAGAAATATCCCATGCTGTTCCTCCTAATTCACATTCTTTGACAGATGTCCCATCCTTACTGCACATTCGAAGAAATGATGCATCTGCCAGTATCAGATTATCATCCTTATCAACAACCATACCAGTTACTTTATCAAATGTTCTATCTATTCTGTAACCAAATTTGAACGATTTTGGAGGTTTAGATTGCACAGATATTTCTTGAGCTTCCATGTGTTTAAAAGGTTTAAATTTAATTGTACAGGGTTCTTTCTTTAACCGCATGGTACCCAAGTGTTTTACTCCAGATAACAAATTTTCTGGTTGATCGTAGACTAAGCTGACGTCTGAGAGGTTAACTAAAATCTTCTCTAAATGGTTGTCTTCTTTACTAAGTATTGGTAGTAATCGGTGGAGAAGAAGAAACACGTGCTGGTTGGAGCCATTCTTTGTCAAAAAGCCAAGTTGTTGTAAATGTTTCTCGATCAATGAAACTGACGTTTCGAACTCAGACTCATCTCTTTTCATTTGAGAAATAGAATCCTGACTGGCTGTTTTCATCTCCAACAGGGCCGAGTTTTCTAGTTCATCAAGCTTCTTTATGACGAACGCTTTGAATGCTGATATTTGTCTGACGATGTTTTTTTCTTCTATTTTCATCCTGTCTCTATTTTCCCGCCTATTTTGTACAACTGTTTTCAACGTTAAGTGAATTTGTTTCATGCCGTCTGAGATATCATGTAAAAGTGGAGATGTTTTTGCGTTATTAGATGCCATTTCAAGTGGTATCACTTTATCACATGAGCGGTGATCTTCCGACATGCAGTTTCGACAGCAAATTACATGATGTTGGTTACAGAAAAAGTCCATAATAAAGTCAGGATGTCTGGAACATTTTGTCTGTGTCGTCAGTACTTCACCAGGTAAGGTTGATATTACCTCAATGTCGATGACATGATGGGTCATGCATATTCTATTACCTTTGTGTGATTTTACACAAGTTATGCAAAGAGCATCTTCACAATCTACACACCACTTGGTAGCAGGGACGTTTTCGTCGATTCTGGTACATGGATCACAGCAGGTTTTCAACGACATACCTAAAGTTTAAACAAATCCAAATTTGATTCGTATTTACAAAATAGTATAAGTCAGACACAACAGGGTTTGTTACGAGGGAGATATATCGGTGAATGTGTGAGAATCATCTCAAATTCGATGGATAAATTAGAAGAAGAAGATATCCCTGGTTTATTAATGTCAGTTGGTTTTGAAAAGGCTTCTGTCACTGTTGAATGGCCTTTTATTGGGAAAAAACCTTTGGTCTAACATTCCGTAAATGGATCAAATCTTGTTACATAGATATGTCCAGTGCTGTAATAAACAATGGTCATTTATCCGAATTGTTCTTACTAGAAAGGTTCAGACAAATGGAACCTTTATCTCCCTACCTTTTCATCCTTGTGTTGGAAAGTGTGAGTCAAAACTGATCCTCATGTGTCTGGTGTAAATATAAATGGATCTGAATATCTACTTAGTCAATATGCAGATGATTCCGCATTATTATTAAGTGATGACAAAAAATATCTTGAACAATCCTTGAATATATTTGACTGCTTCTCTGTTTGTGCTGGACTGCGAGTAAACCTTGATAACACTGCGACAATATGGGATGACCCAAGATTAGGTAGTGATAAAAAAAAATGCTATCAGAAAAATATTTAGCATGGAATACTTCTGGAAATTTAAACTTTTGAGGATTCATTTCAATCTTTATAAAAAAAAAAGACAATACATTGGGAAATTTTGGTGAACAATAAAAAAGGTAAAGAATATCTTAAACTCATGGGCATAGAGGGATTTAATCTATGTTGGCCGAATAACGGTTATAAAAACATTAGTCCTCCCGATTTTGGTGCAGATTCTCGCATTACTACCAAGCCATCCTGTTCAAGGTAGTAAAGAAATATAAGACATTTTCTATCAATTTGACAACATTAAAAGAAATATTATTATAAATAACTATGAAGAAGAGGGATTAAAATTGCCACATATTCAATCTTTCTGTGAAGCATTAAAATTGCCTCAGCGTCATAAACTTCTAGATCCTATGAACATATCCGCTTGGAAGATTTTACTTCTAAGTTATATAGAAAAATATGGCGGAGATAGGATATTATACTTACAAAAGGAGGGATTGGAAAGTATTTCTAATAAGCTAAATCCGTTTTGGAGAGATTTTCTTCTTAATCTATCAGAAATGTTGGCAATAAAAGACGAAGAGGAAAAATATATTATTAACATCACGAGTCAACCCATTTGGTTTAGGTTTAGTATTAAAAGAAATGATAAAAAAAAATTATTATTGAACAATATTGTTATAGTCGTGTCTTTTTTATGAATGATATTGTCTCTGTAGAAACACTTTTTTTTTATATCAGAAATTTAAAACAGGTATATGATAAGTACAATTTTCTAGAATATTATGGTATTGTGGGTGTAGTTCCAGAGAGTATGGGAGGCTGCATGATATTATAAATGACATTGTTGACAGATTAAAAAGAGATAGAAAAACAACATGCAAATATTTTTATAAATAGTATTTAGAAAATATAAACAAATGTTCACAAGACAAATGGCCTAGGAATTAGGAATACAAATATATGATTGGGGGTATATTTATTCTTCCCCTTTTAGGGCTACAAGAATCACTAAACATCACAACTTTCAGTTCAAGCTATCCCATATAATTACTGCTACAAAATGTTTTCTTTTCAAATGTGGCTTAAAGGAAACATTACTATATACCTTCTGTGCAGAATCTAAAGATAGTTTATTGTATCTGTTTTGGGATTGCACCTACACCAAAAATAAATGGTTTTTATTAGTAAATATTTTAGAAAATTGTAGTATGTAAATGCACCTAATATTATATTGGGTATAGCAAATCCTTTAGATCCAAATACCACTAATAGTGAAGTCATTTTGATTTTAAAGTATTATTTATATACATGTAGATGTTTCGGTGATAACCCCAGTATAAATGGAGATACAAAATACCTGAAATAGTGTTTAAAAATAGAAAAGATAAGCATAAATTTCTTATCCCCTACACAAAAAGAATATATACTAGTAGAAAAAAGAAACTGTGCATTACTAAAAAATCAATTAAAGATCAATATCAAAATAAAATTTATTAATTGTCTACAGTATATTGTCGAATGATGCATTTTTCACCAAACCATCAGACCAATAACATTTAGCGTCACTTGAATTAATTTGGTAAACGTTTTAAACACCACAAGGCTCTTTAGACATTAACAAAGTCAGTAGCGAGTGTGTCCACCATTTGCATTAATGCATGATTGGCAACGGCGACGCATTGATCTAACCAAATTGTTGAAAAATGCTTGAGGGATATTGTTCCAAATGCGGATCAATGCCGGACCCATTTCCGCTAACGTCACTGGCTGATTTGGCAGATGGCGTAACGTAGTTCCATTTCATCCCAAACATGCTCAATGGGTGAACGATCGGGTGAAACTGCTGGCCATGGTAACAAATCAACATCTTGCTGTGTCAGATAGTCACGCACTACTCGCGGAACATGTGGTCGAGCCTTGTCCTGCTGAAATGTGACGTTGTTGGTCTGAGGTTGGATGAACGGAATGACATAAGGCTGAACAATTTCACCCCGATAGCTTATACCGGTCAGATTTCCGGCGACAACAACCAATGGTGTTCTGCCATTTGCTGTTATGCCTCCCCACACCATAACACTGCCCCCACCAAACGATTGACGTTGAATGACGCAGGCGTCTGCATATCGTTCTCCTACACGGCGGTAAATACGAGAACGGCCATCACTGCTGTCTAGGTGAAATCGGGATTCATCTGTAAACAGGATGTTGGCCCAATCCTGTATTATGAATCTTAAATAACGTCTACACCACGTCAGCCTAGCTGCCCGGTGTCTAGGCAGCAAAATTGGACGGATTGTGGGACGTCATGGCCTGATGGTATGTTCACGAAGTATATTGCGGACTGTTCTAGAGCTGATCGGTCGTAATGCAGTGATGCTTCTTGCAGTGAGACTTGACGTCATGAATCGATTTCGCAGATGCACCAGCCTTATGTGGTTATCTTGACGACGTGACGTTATACGTGGACGACCTGAACGTCTGTGGTTTCTAGTGTTGCCAGATTGTCTAAGTTGTCTCCATAATGACAGTATTGTGTTCCGATGACAGCCAAAATGTCTAGCGACAACGTTTTGTGCCACTCCTGCTTGGAGCATACCAATAGCACGAAGACGCTGATTTTCGTCGAGACGTGGCATAACACTGGAATTAATGTCATTCAAACAATACTGTATTTTCTGATGTGTAGGGGCAAACACAAACCTAAGTAAACCTCAAACAGTCACAAATCGCTAAACGAGAATGATAAACAAAAGAAGGCCAAATACACGATGTGTACTCATAGAGCGTGTCAAAGTCCGTGCAAGTTTCCCGCGACTGGTCGATAGCATAAAAATCAATATTTCAACTAGTCATGACTAATAAAAAATTAAATACCCGGTCATAAAAAAATATATATTAATTTTTAGAATGCACAGTTTGCTTTTTTTTTCATTAGTATATATATTTGTAAAAAGTTGTTGCCATTTGAATTTGTCCTTGGTGTTTCAGTGCAATGTTTCATAATGTTGGTTTTATAAATTAAATGTCATTTGTCTGGGTAAAATTGTGCATACATACCATCTGTAATTAGTGTATTTGTATCTGCCTCTGCTTTTCCTTAAAACTAAACAAGTTACAACAAAAAACAATGAAAAAGGTTAAGCACCCCCATGTCTTTTTGAAATGACAAATGATATGGAAAGTATCACGAGATTACTGACCAGATAATCTCAAGAACCTAATGGTGGCCTGTTAGGATAGTACATTGGCTGTAAGAAACCACAAAAAGAAAATCAAGAAAAATGTTAATTTAATGAATATTTAATCACAATATAACAATGGCCAGTTTTTGCAGTAAAACATGTCCATTTTAAGTATTGATCTTCACAGTTCAAAAAGCACGATAAGATTGTCATTTGACTTTCAAAACGTCACTTATGAATCACTTGACGACATCTATTGTTCAAAGTTCAGTACCGGTTGTAAATCCCACGTGCTTGGATGACGGCCTCAACCCTGCGTCTCATCCCTCCAGTCAGACGTCGGAAGTCCTGTTGTGATAGCTGCTGCCATTCCCGATGCAATGCTCTTCCAACTGACGAATGTTTTGAACAGGAGGTTCCCTAGCCTGTATACGACGGCCTAACATGTCCCAAATATACTCTATTGGATTCAAATCCGGCCTCATGGTTGGCCAAGGAATAGAAGTCACGGCTTCGCTTTGGAGGTAGGCGGTTACTGCTCTTGAACGATGAGGCCTGTTGTTGTCATCCATATACACAGGCCGTGTAGCTAATGGGTGGTTGTCGAAATGGGGGACAACATCTGGTTGCAAGACGTCTCTGATGTACTGATCACCAGTTATGTTGCCTTGTATGGTGACTAAATCAAGCTTGCAGTCATGAGATATACATCCCCAAACCATTACTGAGCCTCCACCGTAAAGGACAGTTGGCTGGATGTTCCTTGGGAAATAGGCTGTATTTTTTGTGTCTCCAAACCCTCCAAACCCTCATCCGGCCGTCGGTTACATGGAGCAAAAACCGGTTCTCGTCTGACCAATGGATTTTGTACCATGTCCTTATATTCCAACCACGTCGTGCTAAGCACCATGCCAAACGTGTCAGTCAATGTCAGTCTGCCAAAAGTGGACGTTTAATGACTCTCCTTGACTCAAGTCCCGCTGATTTCAGACGGTTTCTATCTGTTTTTGTTGACAGACGTCTATTGGGCAACAAGTGTTGTTTGAGTACGGGACAGGTTGCGAATGGCATCCGTCTAACCAAACGCTGCAATGCCCTGTCGTCACGATCAGATGTTACCCGTAGTCTGGCAAGTCTTTCACATTGTTGGTTTGTGTGTGTTTTCTCACCAGTCGGCTGACTACAGTATAGTGGTTACACATCTGACATTCAATAGCTTTGAAGGACATCCCTTTTGTATGCATGTCGATTATTTGTCATATTTGTGCTTCCGATATTCGCCTTCGTACCATGCTTACTGAGAATGAATAAAAAAAATTAAAACACCGGACTTAAATACCCAAATTCGAAGCTTGAAGATATTGACCTTTGAGTAATGCGCGAGAGGCATTGTTCACGTGCATGACTATTCGATATTAGACATGATTGTCACACTTGTGTGAGCACATCTTTTAATGGAACATTGTACTTGCTATACTCAATATAAATATTAGAATCTAAACGTAGTGTAACTTATTATGTTTTAATATATCAAGGGGTGCTTAACTTTTTTCTTTGTGTATACAATGATCTATGATAGTAATTCTGAGATAGAGATAATGACCTATGACAGTATTTCTGAGATATAGATAATGACCTATGACAGTAATTCTGAGATACATATAATGACCTATTACAGTAATTCTGAGATACAGATAATGACCTATGACAGTATTTCTGAGATACAGATAATGACCTATGACATTAATTCTGAGATACAGATAATGACCTATGGTAGTAATTCTGAGATACAGATAATGACATATGACAGTAATTCTGAGATACAGATAATGACATATGACAGTAATTCTGAGGTACTGATAAAGACCTATAACAGTAATTCCGAGGAACTGATAATAACCTATGGTATTAATTCTGCGATACAGATAATGACCTATGATAGTAATTCTGAGATACAGATAATGACATATGACAGTAATTCTGGGATCCATATAATGATATATGACAGTAATTCTGAGATATAGATAATGACATATGATATATAACAGTAACTCTGAGATACAGGTAATGACATATGACAGTAATTCTGGGATCCAGATAATGATCTATGACAGTAATTCTGAGATACAGATAATGAACTATGGTAATAATTGTGGGATACAGATAATGACCTATGGTAATAATTCTGAGATACAGATAATGACATATGACAGTAATTCTGAGATACAGATAATGACATATGACAGTAATTCTGAGGTACTGATAAAGACCTATAACAGTAATTCCGAGGAACTGATAATAACCTATGGCATTAATTCTGCGATACAGATAATGACCTATGATAGTAATTCTGAGATACAGATAATGACATATGACAGTAATTCTGGGATCCATATAATGATATATGACAGTAATTCTGAGATATAGATAATGACATATGATATATAACAGTAACTCTGAGATACAGGTAATGACATATGACAGTAATTCTGGGATCCAGATAATGATCTATGACAGTAATTCTGAGATACAGATAATGAACTATGGTAATAATTGTGGGATACAGATAATGACATATGACAGTAATTCTGTGATACATATAGTGAACTATGGTAGTAATTCTGGGATCTAGATAATGACCTATGGTAGTAATTCTGGGATACAAATAATGACCTATGGTAGTAATTTTGGGATACATATAATGACCTATGGTAGTAATTCTTTGATATGGATAATGACCTAAGGCAGTAATTCTGTGATATAGATAATGACCTATGACAGTAATTCTAGGATATAGATAATGACCCATTGTAGTAATTATGTGATATAGATAATGACCTATGACAGTAATTCTGTGATATAGATAATGACCTATGACAGTAATTCTGTGATATAGATAATGACCTATGACAGTAATTCTGTGATATAGATAATGACCTATGACAGTAATTCCGGAAATACAGATAATGACCTATGATGGTAATCCTGGAAGATATAATGAGCACTTCAGAAGATACAAACATCATAATAACAGCCTACAGTATATGTTGGCTTGTGTGGTATAGCTTAGTACCCCCGTTAATACACAGCCTTTGAATTTTGAAAATATGATCTTTCCTTGATGAAGATTTTCATTTTTTCCGTTGAAGACTTCCGGGATTGTTTTCGTAAAAACGGACATTTCATCAAATATCTGAAGAAAACTCAAGTTTGGTTTGACCAAACGTGATATTGTTTTATTGAAACATTGGGCACAAAAAAAGTGACAGTTATTGTTGATTTTGTAGATGTTCTCTTATGCTGGTTAAGAGAAATGAGTCTTTATTCATGGTAAAATTTGATTTCTATACTTCAAAAGAAACTGAATTTCATGAACTGTTACAGCATTGTAAAGATTTGGAAATTCACAAACGAACGTGTTATTATGTTTTACTTGTACTTTATTATATGTATTAACTATTTGTATATTAGGTATAATTGTTTTTTTTATTTTTAACTCTGATATAATGTACATTAACTTTAACATAAAATGTTTACTCTGTGATTAAATCAATACACTATCTCAGATAAATATTAAATATTAACTTTGATATCATGTACATTAACCTTGTAATATTGTGCAATGCGTATTAGTAGGTTATCTGAATGACACCATTAAGGGCTTTGAAAATAATTGCAGACTGGAGGTATTTATCCTGAAATAGGAGGTAACACCATTAAGGCTGTTAAACTAATTGTATATTGGAGCTATTTATCCTGATACAGGAGGTAGAAAACCAGTACGGGTGAAGATTCTGAGGGTCGTTATTTTTTTTTCGGAATTGATTCATTGCCATAGATAAAGATAATTCTTACCTTTTATTGAAACTGTATTTTTTTTATTCTGTAGGTGGTTTTGGTACACGTTGTTTACATAATAAAAGCCTGTAAGAAATATACATAAACATGTGTTTATTATGATAGCAATTTAGTTGTTATTCCTAGTAGCAAATACATTCATAAAATGAAATATGAAAAATACCACACCCTCAAAATAGCTCCAAAACATAATAGGAAAATCATAAAAATCGGGCAAGTGCGATACCCCAACACACACTTGTCTCTTTCCTGGTTTGGTTTAGCTAGCTTCATGGGTCCAAACCTCCTTTCTAAATAAAATGATACCGTCATGATAGTGTTTCCCCGGGCGAGTAAAATACTAATCCTCACATATAACTGGATGAACTTATTATAATAGAGTAATAGTCTCTTAATAACACTGGTTTTATAACTACTATTGTATATAAGTAGATTCTACAGTTTACTTAAATACTAGAAATACTGCATCTTATAAGGAAACGCTTCATTAGATGTAAAGGAAGTCAAAAGTCACGCACAAGTATAAAACCTGAAAGCTTATAACTTATTTATTTTAATTTGGCAGTTTCATGTTAGTGTTTGCCTTCTTGGTGGCAGTCACCATATAATGCTGCTATTTTATATCAGGATACTTGCTATGCACATTAGATGATTAAATAAATATGTAAGCTTGATACTAATGTTGATAATTTACAACTGAACTTGATACTTGTCTTCATAATTTACAACTTAAATTGGTAGTGGTCTTAAAAATGTACAACTGACCTTGATGCTGGTTATGACTAATTATGTCTGAACTTGATACTTCCTGTATTAACTTACGACTGAACTTGAACCTTGTTGTGATAATTTACAATTGAACTTGGTACTGATATTAGTACTTTACAACTGAACTTGGTACTGATATTAGTACTTTACAACTGAACTTGGTACTGATATTAGTACTTTACAACTGAACTTGGTACTGATATTAGTACTTTACAACTGAACTTGGTACTGATATTAGTACTTTACAACTGAACTTGGTACTGATATTAGTACTTTACAACTGAACTTGGTACTGATATTAGTACTTTACAACTGAACTTGGTACTGATATTAGTACTTTACAACTGAACTTGGTACTGATATTAGTACTTTACAACTGAACTTGGTACTGATATTAGTACTTTACAACTGAACTTGGTACTGATATTAGTACTTTACAACTGAACTTGGTACTGATATTAGTACTTTACAACTGAACTTGGTACTGATATTAGTACTTTACAACTGAACTTGGTACTGATATTAGTACTTTACAACTGAACTTGGTACTGATATTAGTACTTTACAACTGAACTTGGTACTGATATTAGTACTTTACAACTGAACTTGGTACTGATATTAGTACTTTACAACTGAACTTGGTACTGATATTAGTACTTTACAACTGAACTTGGTACTGATATTAGTACTTTACAACTGAACTTGGTACTGATATTAGTACTTTACAACTGAACTTGGTACTGATATTAGTACTTTACAACTGAACTTGGTACTGATATTAGTACTTTACAACTGAACTTGGTACTGATATTAGTACTTTACAACTGAACTTGGTACTGATATTAGTACTTTACAACTGAACTTGCTACTGATATTAGTACTTTACACCTGAACTTGGTACTGATATTAGTACTTTACAACTGAACTTGGTACTGATATTAGTACTTTACAACTGAACTTGCTACTTGTTTTGATAATTTATAGCTGAACTTGGTACTGGTTTTGATAATTTACAACAGAACTTGGCACTGGATTTGATAATTTAAAGCTGAACTTGGTAATTCCTTTCATAACTTACAACTGAACTTGATATTGGTCTTGATAATTTACAACTGAAGTTGATACTTGTGATAATTTACATCTGAACTTGATACTGGTTGTGATAATTTACATCTGAACTCGATACTGGTTGTGATCATTAACATCTGAAGTTTTACTGGTTTTGATAATTTACAACTGAACTTGATACTAGTTTTGAACATTTACAACAGAACTTGATACTGCTTTTGATAATTTACCACTGCACTTGATACTGCTTTTGATAATTTACAACTGCACTTGATACTGCTTTTGATAATTTACAACTGCACTTCATACTGCTTTTGATAATTTACATCTGAACTTGATACTGGTGTTGATATTTTAAAGCTGAAGTTGATACTGGTTCTGATAATCTACAACTGAACTTAATAATGGTTGTGGATAATTTACAACTGAACTTGATATTGGTTTTGAGAATTTACAACTGAACATAATACTGTTTTGCAGAATTAACATATAACCTTTATATTGTTTTTGTGAATTTAAAAATGGCTTTAATGTCACTTTTAATAATTTACAGCTAAGCTTGACATGGCGTTAAAAGATTTAGAGCCAACCTGTGTTTAAGAATTTAGTGTAAAAAATAGAAGTCGTATGCATAATATATAAACATACAATGATAGGATTGGAAAACGAGTGACTTTATACTTATACACTTATATGGTTTTGATAATTTACCCTATATTTGATTAGATGTCAGTGTAGTTATTTATTGAGACTTAAACACTTGTAAAGTCTGATCGTTATGGAAGGTATACAGACATATACATGTACTTTGTATACTACTTTATGTCCTGTCATTTTTGAAAAGGTTGATCAACATCTCACTGACTGAATCAGTTTGTAATAAATTGTCAGAACAATTCCATAATTCATTCGAAAAATTGTAGATATAGAGGTAACATTGATACCCTTAACACACATAAAGATGACCGATTATTATCTTAGATTGGTACAGAAACTTAAAAAACAGAGTAAAGGTTGAAGTAGTTTTATGGTTCTCCATTTTATTGTGCAATATAAAGGTCAGATTCCATTAAAATCATTTTCTATTAGCCATTTCAAAGGTGGCCTCCATCTTAATTAACATAGAACTTGTAGAACAAATAGCAACAGCACAAAATAATAAGAGACATCTACATCTGTTGTATAAAGAGGATCTATGTGTTTTGTTGTCGGTTCAGTTGTCATTACGGCTGTTATGTTATCACTATCACATATCTTGTTTCTGTTGTAACATATGTTCTGGAGTATCATTTAACTGAAATAACTGAAAAACTGTTTAGTGTTAAGTTAATACTGAAAGTGGCGTTAAACACCCTAATACTAACCCCTTGACTATCATTTTGTTCTATTTTAGCATACTAATTCATTATTCGTCTATGTATTCATTCCAGACGTCCAGTAACAAATGGTTACACGTCCTCAAGTGAAGTAACTTAATATTGTTTTTATCTACAGTTTCCTAGTAAGTTTGTTAAACTCTCTTTTTAATGTTTATTTACGTTTTGGTATCTGTTGTGTTTCATCCACCTTATTTTTAGTTATTGTTTGTTTTTCCGTGACAGTGTAACCGTTCAATATTTACGTATACCACCTATATATCATGTTTTGTTTCTATTTCATACAAAATAAATCACTGTACCTTGTATCAGATTCAACGTGTTGGTAGGGCGTGTACCTATCAGAAAGTAAAACAGAACAGGATGCTTACCGACATGACTCACGATTTAAAACAAATCGATTAAAAATAAATAATAGATAAACAAGTAAATAAATACACTCACAGTAACAACAATGTCTCTATTGACTAAATCATTGTATTAAATAACGATATAACTTACCTTCTACTACAACGGCTCTAGATAGTTTATTTTGTGTACTGTTTTTACCTTGATCACAAAAATGTACGACGTTTTTCACATAGTTACAACAACTGTTTGGAAGAATGTATTTTTAACTTTTGTTTATTAAGGTCTACATTAATTAGTCTGGTCTGCCTGGTACATTAATTGTGAATGTTGTAATTGTCGTATTTGTGAAATGCTTAATTGAAACTGTTATATTTATTTAATTAAAACATCAGTCTGAAATCCAGTTTGTTGCTATGGGTTCTAAAATCTAAATATATAATGATAGTCATATTTGTATTTATAAGATTTCAGCTGTCAATGTTTTATAACAACGTACATTTTTTAAGTCTTATAGACTATGTATGGGTAAGACTTTGTTTATTAATGGTGTAAATAAAAACCAATGGAAATGAATGATACAGGTACAGGCAAGACATTACAACTTGTTTTGGTTTTTTGTTTTTTTTGTTTTTTTTGTTTTTTTTTTATTGCATTTTTAATATTTGTATTACATATTCTAGGAACATTTTAATTCGAGGGTATTCGTTGATTATTTTTTTATGTAAGGAGCTCGATCAGTATTTCAGCTGACCCTGTTTTCATGTTAACTTATTTTCTTCATCCGTACAACTATTTTTATACTACAACTTCATTTTTAGATCATGTGACCAACAAAATAGATGAATACATAGTAAATAGTAAATACAGACCAAAATGACGTTTCTTTCCTCATAATTCTATTACTTCAGGTAATATATGATATGAAAGATGTGGTTGAACAAGTTTGCCTTGCCGCTGAATACCAAAGGTATCTGATATCATCTGTTCTAAATAATTATAGGGACTATTTCCATATATATATCGCAACGTTATTTCTGTCTACTTACAAATATTCTTTCTCTCTCTCAGCGTGTTGGTCTAGTACTAAGCGGACTTCATCATCATCTCATTGAATATAAACTTGCTCTTGCCATGATAAAACTAGAAAATTGCTGAATTGGCATTAAACAACAATCATTCACTCCTATGCGAAACTATATTTTCAATATTTCTCAATATACTTCATGTTTTTGAACTTTTTTCAATATTTTTGATCTCTCCCGGGTAACATGTCTTATAATGTATTAATCATTGTAGGTACCTGTACCTGATGTAAACCACAGAAAGACGTTTTTAGGTGGTTTGTGGTTTATGGTGTTTAACACCACTTTTAACAATATTGCAGTTATATTGTGGTGGTCAGATTTATTGGTTGAGGTAATCGGAGTACCCGGAGAAAATCACCGAGCTGTGGCAAGTAACTGGCGAACTTTATCGCATAATGTTGTATCGAGTACACCTCGCCATGAAAGGGATTCGACCTCACAATTTTAATGGTGATAGGCATTGATTGCACATGTATTCATGAATCCAACTACCATACGATCATGACCACGACCACCCCACCACCGAAAGAAAGTAATTTACCACATATATTAAAACAAACTAAACAAACTATGGTCTGACTTTGAACAAATTATCCCATGCTGAACAAGATTGCAAACTGGTAATCGGATGCCGTAAATCAAAGAAGGACATGGCAGACATTTGCTAAGAAGAGTTTGAAGATACCAAATGTGTAATCAGAATCCGTGTATCGAAGAAGAACAGACAACACAATGGCCAAAAGAAAAAGGACAAACAACGATCTACAAAACATACACATAAAACTAAAGATTGAATAAGAGGAACCCCACTAGAAACCGGGGGTGAACTCAGGTGCTCCGGGAGGGTTTCCAGTTCCTCCTCCACTAGTGGCACCCGCCATATTAATCTAGTTACAAACCCCGTGATAGGTCATGAATGAGGAAAGTGGTTGCGACCAGTGGAAAATATCCCTGGTCATTTGTGACACAAATATACCATAACGGTCAACCAAGTCATGGTGGCAACCGTACAAAAGGACAAAATGTAAACAATCATTTATATCAACAAAGCAACACGCAGAAGACAAGATATTGAGCAAATGTAATCCAACGACAAAAAGATGTGAACTTGGATGCAACGAAAGTGTAAGTACTTCCTGTTTCACTAGTGAAACCCGTTGTGTTACTTTTATACAAGAACATCAGTCATCTGATATGAAAATTGTGTTGGACACCAGCTTAGGTAAATAAATATAAATAGCGAATAAAACATGAACCGATATAACACAAATGGGGCGTGGAGTGGAGGATTGTAAGGTCGAGCGAAACTTTGCAACACGGAGCTCCGAGCGGATAGACAAGTAACTGATCAACATGAATGACACGAACACCAATAAAATGAGGGAACAAACTCTTTGTAATAACAACATTGATTCTCATATAAATAAAACTGAGATAGAAGCATATTTAAAGTAGTTAAGTACATCAGATAATTAAAGAACTAACTAGTTTAACATCCAATTTCTAGGATAGGAAACACTATCTATTAAAATTCTTAAATATATATTCGAGATGCGCTATTATCTGAAAACCTATCTTTCATCTATCAGACACAGAGGACTAGACACAAATTAGTGGGTTGTATTTTGACAGTAGTATGCTCCTTGTAGCAGGTGCTTCTTAATGCAAAACAAATACTTAGGATTTTTATACATGATCAGGCATACTCAAAATAAAAAGATGGGAAAGCCAAATAATTTAAAAGTCTTTCGGAACAAGAAAACTAAACGGCTTGAAAAGGATACCAAAATCGGCTAAAGTTACTGATGCGTTAATTATAGGACAGTACAAAAATAAAAATAAACAAGTAGTCATTGGTATATAATCCAGGAAAGTGTACGTTTATATGAACAAATCACATACGACAGCATTTAAGATGTCCTTTTAATCGGATATTGTACTATGCAAAACAATATTGCTACTATCAGATTGACGGATAAAATATGAGGGGCATCATTTTACTGAAGTAGAAAACACTTGCATGACCCCATCATTTCACTCAGATGGGAGGCTTGGGCCCCGAAACTAGGTTTTCACCACCAATTCCAATACAGGACAGTGAGCAGTCATGGTAGAGGTGTGTTAGGTGTATAACATTTATCTCTGTTTCTACGATTTTTCGAGTAGATTTTAGTAATGTTACATAAGTGTGGTATATTAGTTTTTCATTGTATCATACTATATATAATTGATAATTTCCACATTTCCACATTTCCGAATAGTTTATTCTAATTTCTGGATTGAAGGATGTTCTTCACATTTTTCAACTTATAATTGTTATAATTTACAAGAGTCATCATGGTTTTTTTTCACCTATGGGGAGGACTGTGATATAAAATAATTAATTAAATGTTGAACAAAAGAAAAGTTCAGATAAAATTACTTTATTCTAATTAGAATCCGATATTCTATGATTGATGCAATCACAAGCTGTCCTCTATCACTGACAATACTGTTACAGGACTTGAATATATGAGTAACACGATGGGTGCCTTATAAGAAACACGAACTGTTTACCATTCACGGGCAAATGGGACACCCCCGGGCTTGTTTGGTTTTTTGGTTTTTTTTTTTTTTTTTTATTTATTTATATCTTCTTTTTTTTATGTGGTCCGTTTTGTTCATCTTTTCAGTTTTCATTGTTGGGGGGGGGGGGGGGGGGGGGGTTGCTTTCTTTGTCTTCGTTCTTCCGTGCCTGGTGCCTAATGTAGACTGTGTCTCTGGATTCTCCATTCCTGATTGTGGCCCTTCGGTTTTCTCTAACGTGTATTTCTCGAATACATTTACAATTCATAAAAATATATTAAACGACACATAATTTGTGAATTTAATCAGGCATTGATATATTCTGCTTATGATTCCATTCGTTGTCAACCAGAGCTTGGCTTTGTTACACCAGTCCCTGAAACAAAAATCATATGCTGTTAAACAATACATGTCCGACAAGGTGGTAAGTTTATGGTGGATGCATGAGAACCGTTTTCTACGAACAGCCATTTCACATTTATATGTATGGAAAAATCTAGCTTCTTAAAAATATAAATTGTCTGATTTACAAACATTTTATAGTCATTAATCATTATTCGTCAATATCGAATAACGGGACACTCGAAAGAAGCATTTTTGGATACCTACAAGTGTGCGCCTATAATGGAACATAAAACCGAGAGCTTGAAGACATATAAAACATGTCACTTCTGCTAGAAAGAGTAATGACGAACGGAAGCTTAGAACGGAAGATTCATAATTCTCTCAATATTTAAATTCTCTGATGAAGCAAATACAACACAATTCCATGTTACAGCATTAATAATAATAATAATAATAATAATAATAATAATAATAATAATAATAATAATAATAACAATAATAATAATAATTAATGATAACAATAATAATAATAATAATAATAATAATAATAATAATAATAATAATAATCAGTGGTGATCAACAACTATAAGATACAATTCAATTGAAGCAGCAGAAGCGGCCAGTACTGCATATAGCGATCTTCATTTTCCGCATCCGTACTCGGGGGAAGGACGAGATGCGTAGCAAGAGTAGCCGAAGAAAACCAACGACTGGCGCAAGTCACTGACAAATTTTATCAAATAAAGTGCTAACGAGCACACCTCGCTATGAACTGTTATTTAGATCAAGTTTATAAACAATTAATCATTTAAACAGATCGCAGCACTGAGATTGGCATGTTGAAGTGTGACTTGATTGCTACAAAAGGGGAGAAGATGGTCAAGTTCGCAATATTCTCCTTGGCAACGGCCCACCAATGTCCACCTCAGACAAACTGTTGTTCATTCGTAACTTGATGATCAGTGCGGTGTCCACGCAAGAGTCCATCATATACGTACCGTAAAAATGGCGATCAGTGTATTTGATTAATCTTTTAATTACAATCAGTGTATTTGATTAATCTTTTAATTACAATCAGTGTGTTTGATTAATCTTTTAATTACAATCAGTGTATTCGATTAATCTTTTAATTAAAATCAGTGTATTCGATTAATCTTTTAATTACAATCAGTGTATTCGATTAATCTTTTAATTACAATCAGTGTATTCGATTAATCTTTTAATTACAATCAGTGTATTTGATTAATCTTTTAATTACAATCAGTGTATTTGATTAATCTTTTAATTACAATCAGTGTATTTGATTAATCTTTTAATTACAATCAGTGTATTCGATTAATCTTTTAATTACAATCAGTGTATTCGATTAATCTTTTAATTACAATCAGTGTATTTGATTAATCTTTTAGTTACAATCAGTGTATTTGATTAATCTTTTAATTACAATCAGTGTATTCGATTAATCTTTAAATTAAAATCAGTGTATTCGATTAATCTTTAAATTAAAATCAGTGTATTCGATTAATCTTTTAATTACAATCAGTGTATTCGATTAATCTTTTAATTACAATCAGTGTATTTGATTAATCTTTTAATTACAATCAGTGTATTCGATTAATCTTTTAATTACAATCAGTGTATTTGATTAATCTTTTAATTACAATCAGTGTATTTGATTACTCCTTTAATTACAATCAGTGTATTTGATTAATCTTTTAATTACAATCAGTGCATCATATTATTAGAAATAAAATAAAAAGCAAAAGATACCACACTATCAGAAAAATTCAAATATCTAATAACACAAATGTAGAAACAGAGATAACAATGTATACATATACATGACCGACTGACTTTTCTGGGTTGGAACAGATACCTCAATATAAAGTGGCGGGGCTTAGCTACTTTTATGGACCAAAACATTCCCTCTACGTCATGAAAAACTAATTATCTACATTATGAAAAAGTAATATCTTAAGTTATTATTAAACTAACCAGTAGCTGTACATAGGCCACAGTATAATTTGCAGTTATCTTCCCTGAATAGTCTATACAATGGATTGGTACAGAGATCAGAATCGTACTCATTACAGTTGGGTTGTTTATTGAGACATGGCTCTGGTGATGCATGGGCTGAAAAAAAAGATTTTAGAAATATTATTGGAAAAAAAATACTGACAAACATATCTTCGACACAAAATTATTGGGGGAAAAATGCACGAGTGCTGATTCAGACAAAAATATCTTCGAAATGAAATTATTGGAATAAAATGCGCGAGTGCTGATTCAGACAAAAATATCTTCGAAATGAAATTATTGGAATAAAATGCGTGATTCCTGAATCAGACAAAAAAATCTTCGAAACAAAATTATTGGAATAAAAAGCACGAGTCCTGAATCAGACAGAAATATCTTCGAAACAAAAACAGTATAAACGTATCAAAGGGGATTACATGTATATCAATCTTATAATCAGTGTCACTGGTGGCAATTTATCTGTTCGAACGATAGGTCATTTAAGACACATCAAATACGATTTTATCATCTATCTTTTGTAGCCAATATTATTATGCGTTACTAACGGATGAAGAAGAAATAATTGAGTTATTTAACTATCTTTATCGCTACTTATTCCCCACTTTATATTGTCAGTAGCGCAAGTAACTGTCAGGGAATATATACATACCGTTCCGGAATATCTGTGTCACAAACGACCAAAGATATGTTCCGTTTATAGTGATCGCAACACGGCCCTGCATTGATGACGTATTGTATTACCGGGTTTGTAACAAGAGAAACACGATGGGTGCCACATATGGAGCTGAAAATTCCGACTCTTCCGGAGTACTTGGGTCCGCGCTCATTGTTTACTTGTTTAAATATGGTACGTGTTGTTGCATGTCTTCTTGTTTTTAGTTCCGTGTTGTAATGTCAGATACGATTTCCTCATAAAACCGATATTCGATTCGTCAGGACTCCCATTTTTGTTCATGTTTTATTCTACGCATACTTGTGTCCAGTACGATTTCTAAATCAGCTGATATTCGTGTCGTTTAACAGTAAAACGACGTGTGTCACATGTGAAGTAGGAACTGCTAACCCTTTCGGAGCAAATGAGTTCACTCCCGGTTTTTGGTGGGGCTCGTGATCTTAGATCTTTAGTTTCTGTGTATTGTTTTGTAGATTATTGTGTGTTCTTTTGTCTTTTTTTTTCGCTTAGCCATTGAATTGTCAGTCCTTCTTTGATACACGGCTTATGGTTGCCCTTTTTGTATATTCAAGCTTTTCTTTAAATTATTTGTAATAAAACAGTCTTATTCTACATTTGAGAAAAGTTTGAAGATACCAAAGGGTCAATCAGAAGACGTAGATGAAAGAAGGACATATAATGCAATGGCCACAACGAAAAAGGACATGATGACAACAAAGATCTCAGGTACTCCGGAAGTAATATGAAAACATGACCTCTGAACTGTATGACTTCTATCTTGCAAGTATTTGTAATACTACAGTAGGTAACTTATTTTCGTTTTCCATGCATACGTCTGTAATGGTAATAAAACATTAAAAAACCTATAAAGGATAATACTGAATATAGTCATCTATGATAGTGGCGTATTTGAATAGTGTGAAGTCATTTATATTGGTGAATACCAATTTTCGTGGTAAAAGGAAAAATTGTATTTTAATGAAAGTGTACATTCGTGGATTCCATGCTGTAGTCAGTACAAACATATATGGTGACAAACTTTTGTTGAATCTTTAATTTCGCGGTCTGATACTATCCACCAGATCAACGGAAATTGGTATACCACGAGTAATATTGAATTCAATGTGATTGCATATTGTCTTGTTAGAAGCCATAAAAGTACTCACGATTATGACAAAATGAACAGTATACTTTACATCTGACTTGTTCCCATGGTCTGTATGCACTGCCAGGAGTACACATTTTCTCCCTAGGGTATACTCGACAGTTCACTAAATCTTTGCATTCTAAAAAAAAAAATTACTTCGCTCACGAGTGAGTTATTCCAATATTTACAAGTTTGATTGATTGATTGATTGATTGATTGATTGATTGATTGATTGATTGATTGATTGATTGATTGATTGATTGATTGATTGATTGATTGATTCGTTCATTCATCCATTCATTCATTTAATGTATGTTTATGGCAATTTTGTATCGTTAGACAAATGTGGTGGTGTATGAAGTTAGAAGTTCCCGGTCTACAATTAAAAATAGTAATCATGTGAGTGAAAGTTAAACTACCATCTAGATCAGGGTTCCATTTAAATGATGTGAAATGAATTATAGAAATATGATTTACATTGCTGTGTCTGTTTATACAACATTAGATAGCTTTGCTGAATTTGCACAGTGATATGTTTGTTTGTTTGTTTGTTTGTTTTTGGTGCTTAACGCCACTTTCAACAATATCTTAGCTATATCGTAGCGGTCAGTTTTATTGGTGGAGAAAACCGGAGTACTCGGAGAAAACCACCGACCTGTCGCAAGTCAGTGAGAAACTTTATCACATAATGTTATTTCGAGTACACCTTGCCATGAACGGTGCTCGAACTCACAACTTTAGTGGTGATAGGCACTGATTGCACAGGTAATTGTAAATTCAACTACCATAATATCACGGCCACGACGGCCCCTTAACAGTAATAGTCATTTTGACTGGACATATATAAAATGAAAAACAAGAAAGACCACACTGTCGCAACAATTTTAAAATCTAA
Source organism: Bathymodiolus brooksi (assembly GCA_963680875.1). Taxonomy (NCBI): domain Eukaryota; kingdom Metazoa; phylum Mollusca; class Bivalvia; order Mytilida; family Modiolidae; genus Bathymodiolus; species Bathymodiolus brooksi. Next base: position 77,515,705 of record OY804580.1, on the reverse strand, counting down.
TAAGCAGCCATACAAGGATGCAAAATTTATACATCTACCACACATATACATGACCGCTCACATTTTGGTTTGATACAGGTACTTCAATAAAAAGTGGCGTGCCTAGACTAGTTTTACCGGTCCAATCCCCAAAAATATATGTTATAATTACCAGCCTGAGTCCATGGTCTCAAAGTTGGTGTGAGCTTAGGGTGTTTAGGAAAACAATTATTTATCCCTCTTGTTATCGAAACCGATAATCTTTGGGGATGCATGTGTCATTTAATGTAAAAAAAAAAACAATAATAAAAAACAACCCAGATATCAAATTTACTGCGCACGACACATTTCTGCAAAACCTTCATCAGGTACGCTCAAAGTGGAAAGATTGAAAATTCAAATAAGTTAAAAGGTTTTGAGTGCATAAAACAAAGGGCCTTAACATGATATCCAGAATCGTTTATGTTCACGTATGCCTGAGGGAGAAGAACCTTATTTTTAATGATAATTACATTCAGACATAGAGTTCATATGTACAATCAAATCATACTATTAGTTTGCAATATGTATCATAAATAATAAGTATAATAAAAGAAATGTAATTAAAACGTAGATACTTAATTTAATGTGCACGACGCATTTCTGGGACGATCAGAGCCAAAATATTTGAAAGCCAAATAATTCAAAAGTCTTTTGGAGCAAGTAAATCAATGGGCAAAAAGGTATAGCCAAACATTATCTAAGGGAGAGTTGTGTGTTTGATTTGTCACACACGATCAGTGGAACTCTCTTCAGAGAAGCTGCACTCCACATGGGAAACACGATACGAATTACATACCACGATTTTTTCCCTGGTCACACTATTGCGGAATGTTAAATATCAAGACAACATCATCTATACTTCGAAAGGTGAAATTTATAAGACCGAGCGAAATTTGTTTTCTTGTCTTCTATAAGGAACCATATTAGAAATGCAGCTACAAAGTAACATTCATTCTGCATGGTATTTGATGTTTAAATTAAACGATTAAGGTCCATCATTTGACCAATCATATTTGATTAAGTTCAGTATCAAGAATAACAATTCGATAGTATGTTCATATGAATCATATACCAATGATGGTCTACAGGGAAGACGCAAAGATAAGGTATTACTTACAGTAATTATCGGCATATTAACCAAGCAATACAAGATAAGAGAGCATTACCAAGGGTGATCACAGACAGACAGACCGTCTAGGTTGCAAAATGGCACAATTTTGGCTGTTTTCATGATTAATCTAAATGTAATGTTTTACTTCTTTTTTGTCTTTACTGCACATACCTCCTGTGTGATTCAGTTTATCATCTATGTTGATATTTGGTAGAAGAACTGAAGAAAAACAACATTAGGTTCTAAGCGAAAACTGAAAATCCTAAAATCAACAATTTTGCCGGGAATTATTATGTGTTCATGATGGACATATCACAATCAATGAAACGGACCAAATGTTTTATTTGTATGGTAATAATAGTAATATACTAGCAGTTAGTGCTCAGACCATGCTGAAAGAGGCGTTAAATACCATAAGTCTAAACCATGTTCAGACCTGTTAATAACTATAGTTCTTGAGTTTATTACGATGTACTTATTATGATTAACTATTAGCTTAATTATTAGACAGAACATACAATAAAATATGCATGGTCACTTGTATGGTGTTTAACGCCACTTTCAACAATATTTCAGTTATATCCTGGCGGTCAGTTTTATTGGTAGAGGAAATCGGAATACCCGGAGAAAACAGTAAAATATACATGTTTTCGCTTCACTGATATTGATAGAACAATTATCAACCACATCAATTCAAAAAACAAACTGAAAACTGTTCACTTGCACCAGATCAATAATAAACTTTGTTAATCAATAACCCTTAGTTTTTCTTCTATAAACTTGCATCAGGTACATAATAAATTCAGTTGTTCAGTTAGTTATAATAGATGTAGCACGTGTCCGCGATTGCACGGTATCATGATTTACGCTTTATATATACTATAGATGTATATTACCACTAACAGTTGCTAGTTTGGCGTCCACAGACGGCGGCGAGGTATACTCGATAAAGTTTATCCGTTACTTGCGGCAGATCTGTTTGGTGAACTTAAGTCTATGCGTTCGATTGGATCTTTATCTTGGTTATTAAGCGCTCTTTCAAAAATGATTCTGTTATTTTCTGGTGTACAGTTTTATTGGTGTGTGAAACATTAGAACAAGGGAAAACCACCGACCTGCCGGAAATCATAGATTTGCATCGCTCAGGCCTCGTTGTGGTCTGGAATCGAAGTCACACACTTTAAATTGGTGATGATGGACTAATTGCACAAGTAGCTGCACAACCAAATACATGTACCATGCTATCGCGACCACGGACGCTAATATCCGTTAGACAAACAAGAGCACGTGATTTTTAATTTGATTGCATATTTGCTAAAAGTTTGTTTGTTTGTTTGTTTGTTTGTTTGCTTGATGGTGTTTAACGCCACTTTCAGCAATATTTCAGTTATATCGTGGCGGTCTGTTTTATTGGTGGAGGAAACCGAAGGACCCGGAGATTACCACCGACCTGTCGCAAGTCACTGACAAACTTTATCACATAATGTTGTACACCTCGCCCTGATCGAGATTCGAACTCGCACCATCAGTGGTGATAGCCACTGATTGCATCGGTAGTTGTAAATCCAACTACCATACGATCACGGCCACATGACGGCCCCGCTAAAAGCTGGTTTAAACATATCACGTCAAATACAAATGTAATACAACAGATAATTACCACTGTTAGTAGCTGGATGAAAAGAAACTCCTTGGGTAGCTGGCCTACTGGTGGATGATCCTCCTTATAATAATAAATTAATATTAGTAATCAAAGATAGTTAAGAGCACCTGAGTTCACCCCGGTTTTTAGTGGGGTTCGTGGTACTTTTTTCTTTTTAGCCATTCTCTTTTCTGTCCCTCGATTTTTCTATTTTTTAATTACCCCTTTGGTATTTTTGAACTGTTCTCGTGCTAACCAAAATAACAAGAACATTAATATTAAGTACCGTGAAATACGTTTTACTTGGGAGCCAATTATTGTTGATTAACTAATCCACGAATTAAAATAAAGACCAATACATGTATTTCTGACAGCAATACCAAAGATTAGGATACATGAATTTGAGTTCTTGATTTGACATCAAGGAATGATTTGATGTCGTATGAGACACATCTCTTAGTAACGATTACCCGAGGAAGCGCCTCAACTAGCAGTCATTGTACCATTACATTTGTGTTCCCTTGAGACATATCCATTGACAGCGCTTACCTGAGAATACACCTCCACTAGTAACTAGAGTAACACGACGGGTGTCACTCCTGGAGCAGGAACTGCTAACTCTTCCGGAGCACCTGCGTTTTTAGGAGGGGACGTGTTGCTCCATCTTTAGTTTTCTGTGTAGTGTTTTATAGATCGTTGCTGCCATTAAGGACATAACCAAGCAATTAGTAATAAGGTACATGCACAATTATTTGCAGAAGGAGTTAGCGGAGTGGTTCAGTCGAAGTCATATGTGCTTTTGATCTTCAAGAATGCAATTTGTATTTGTTTATTTCATCACATTCACTGACTGTCTTTACACGTACAGATGGCCGTCGTGGTCATGTTCGTATGGTCGTTGGATTTATAACCTATTCAATCAGTGCCTATAGCAAATAACGTTTTGAGTTCGAATTCCCCTCAGGCGATGTGTACTCGATACAACATTATGTGATAAAGTTTATCAGTTATCAGGTCGGTGGTTTTTACCGGGTACTCCGGTTTCCCCAACTAATAAAAGTGACCGCCATGATATAACTGCAATATTGTTGAAAGTGGCGTTAAACATCATAGCCCTAACACTAACTCTGTACCGATAGGGACAACCTACTGTACTGATTGTCAAATACAATGCGAGGGGTATCATTGTACTGACGTAGGAAACACTTACATGACCGCATCATTGCACTAAGAGGGGAGGCTTGCGAACATAAAACTAGTTTTACGTCATCAATTTCTTTTGAAGCGACTTGACCAATCCAGGAAAGTGAACAGTCTTGTAGATGTGCATACAGGTTGCCTCTGCTTCAACGGTTTTTCCTATTAGATTTCAGTAATGTTTGGATAGTCTTGTATTTTTTTCTCTCACTTGATCATACATAAATAATGGATAATTTGCACATTTCCGACATGATTCTAAAATGAAATATGTTTTGCAATTTTTTTATAGAAGCTGTTTCCCTTTAATGTGAGCAAAAGTGTCCTCTTTGAATACAAGCAAAGTTCAAAGAAAATAACATGTATTCTCCATAATATGTACACAATTATAGCAACTTAATATGATTGTTTTGCTTTGGTCCAAATTTCTACAAATTATAAATACAGTTACACTCAAATTATTTCTCCTTTACAATGTTTTTGCACTGAACAGGTAACATTTTACCCGCCTCGAAGGAAATATAACTCATATGAAACAGATATGAAAACGTATAAATTAATAAACAAATCAGGAATGTGCAGCTAGTGGTCTATTGTATCTTGAGAAATTTAAATGACAAAAATAGTTTAATTATATATCACTGTCCTTTTAAGCCGAGAATGAAATTTCATTCGAGTACTAGACGATTTGTATAAATAGATTTAAAATCTGGTGTCTGATGTATGTGAACTTAAACAATATTTACCTGTTATCTAAATAATAAAGATTATACGCCATTTATGCATTCTTTTACATAATACCCCCTTTGTCCCACAAAAAGGTCGATCATTTCAACTTTCACTAATGGGTACCTAAATTGCATACGATTACTAGCAAAAAAGTTTCTTTGCAGGTTCCGTGAAATGTTTAGCGAAGCCACCTTCTAAGTTATTGATATATATTCTATCAATCGGTCAAAACCTGACTTCAGAATAACTATGCCACTAGTTATCTAAACGGTGGTATGAATCAGATGTGGGTTCTAAAAATTCAATAGTAATATTAGAGTATATACACGCAAGGTACTTCTTTCCGTAGAATAGCATTAACACATTTGATTTCCCTACCATTTTCACAACTGGACAGAGCGCAGATGCTGACACAAAAGCTACTCATACAAGTCTAGGTTGAAGTCATCGCTACAAATATTATACGGTCGTCATCACAATCTGGTTGACCGTTATGAAATATTCATATCTCAATTTTTACGTAGATGTTTTCTTTCCGCTATCACTGCCAAGACTTTTACCGGACTTGACTGTATAGGAGTAGCACGGCGGGTATCTTATAAGAAGCAGGAACTTCTTACCTTTCGCGGGCACCTGAGTTCACAAACGTTTTTTTCTTTTTTTGTTGTTGGGGTTCGTGTTGCTCATCCTTTTAGTTGTTTATGTTGTCCTGTTGTGTGTCTTTACGTTCTGAGTTCTGTGTTGTGATGTCCGTTATGATTTCCGCACAAAAACGATGTTCGGTTCGTCTTTACCTCCAATTGTTTATAGGACGGCTCATGTCTTGTTTACGTTATTTGTGTTTGCTTGCGTAGTGGTGTCCACCTCACATTGTGTTTTTGCTTTGTTTTTCTTCGTCTCGTGTACCCTTTGTTGTCAGTTTCTGTGGATTGTCCTTTTTTGATTACCCTTCGGTATTCTCGAACGTCACCTTAGTTCACATCCAGTTTTGTGGGATTCGTATTGATCAATCTTTTGCTTTGCTTGTTTGTTTGTTTTTTGTCTTTTGTAGTCTTTTGCAAATCGTTGTTTGTCATTTGTCCTTTATCTTTTCCAATTGTATCTACTTTTAGGGGCTGTGTGTTTCCCTTTTACATGTATTTTTTTGTACGAAACAAAAATCAGATTATACTTTTGACAAGAAATATCCGAATTTTTTTCAAGTTTTTACCGAATTTTCTTGTTGCATTTTAAAAGTTAGATGGTTGTTCCCTAACCAGATGTTCAGAACTACGAATGCACTTCAATTCTTACTGTCGGGTGAGGATACCAAGTGTAGTATATTTTATACAGACGTAGTCATCATGTATATAAATCATAGCAGGGGCCATCATGATCATGATCGTGATTGCATGGTAATTGGATTTACAACTACCTGTGCAATCAGTGCCCTAGCACCACCAACGTTATGCTTTCGAATCATGTTCATGGCGAGGTGTATTCGATACAACATAAAGTAATAAAGTTTGTCAGTGACATGCGGCAGGTCGGTAGTTTTTCCGGGTATATCCGGTTTCTCCAACTAATAAAACAGCCACGGTATAACTGAAGTATTGCTTAATGTGGCGTTAAATACCACCAAACAAACAAACACACAATCATAGCACTGTAAATCCTGGCCATTATTGATGCAAAGTTTCAGTATTTGGGACAAAAGTTACTCGAAAGAACAACATCAAATTTTCTACATTTAATACACACAAGACATCATAATATATATTTTAATTGAATTATTTACAATAGTGATAAATACAATATATCCAGTGCCTTATGCCCCAGCTTGTTGAATTATTATATATTATACTGCAATCAGTGCATTTGGTGCACATGAGGTTACTTAAGGTAAAATTGTACATTGTTCCTGCTGGAGTTTGAAAAATTGTAAAACGAAAAAAAAACCTCATTTATATATTCCATCAGCATGAAAAGTATGTCAATTCATATATTATTCAGTTATTGATGATCTCAAATTAGACTAAAATTCAAACACACACACATATATTAATTTTGAACCTTGTTATGTTAAATTATAACACAATCATAGAAATATTTGTCTGGGTAATAAAGAAGCTGCATTGGATTATAGAAATACGGCCTATTAATATATCATGGCTTAATAATCTCCACCCATTGATATATTAATAGGGGGAATTTATACCACACAATAATAAATTTGAAAGATGAAAAAGTTGACTCATTCCAGCGGCACTTCTGTGTACACCATTATTAATGAAGTAACCTCCCTCTCGTGGCGTACTGCCTTCATAGTCTCGACAGAATATTAATAACGATGTTAGTCTCCTAATAACCTCTAACCCGTTATTAACAAAATAAGTCCTAAATTTATCACACTCTGTTGAACTATAGCCTCTGCTAGCTTTTTACATTAATAGACACCTCATCGCGTGTAGAATATGAAATACACCGGAAACCATTGAGCAAACCATATCTAACCTTATATAACGACCATTTAATTTTGGGGGTGGCTGGATTAATGTTTTTCTTCAGTGAAAAATGTTGATTAAATTTCGGGAATACAACTGATTTTTCCAGTCTAATGAATAAATAAAATTCTATTTGTTGGCTCGGGGCAACAATATAGGCCTCACCCCTATAAGTTAAATGGTCGTTCCCTTATGTAAAATCCACAGTACAATTTACAAAGCTATACATATATTTGTATTTGATGCCAAGATTCAAAATAATTGTCAAATGTCTAACATTGATTTCAGAATTAAATTTTCAGTCAGGCCAAGCCTCTTATATTAAAATCATTTAAATAGCTATTTTTCATATTTATTTAACACAGTGATTGTACTCCATACTTTAGAGCAGACAACAGTGTAAACAGATTATTTACTTATAACTAGGACAACTGATACAATGCAAGTCTTTCACTTGCTATTCAAATTGTAATTGTTATATAGGGAACAATACAAACATAACTACTAACAAAGCGTGGCATATCCCCTCGCCTAAAAATTTGACCCGGTGACATTAACCTTTGACCTATGACCTTGCAAATCAATAGGGTTCCCGATTTTCTTAAGGACTAAGTATGTACCAAGTTTGGTTAAAATCCGTTGAAGGGTGGTGATTCTAGAGTGTTCACAAGGATGTAACGGAAGAACGGAAGGAATGAAGGACGGAAGGACGGACGGTAGCGTTACTATATCCCTTCGCAACATCGTTGGCGACGGGATAAAAATTGTGTCTTTCAACAGGAGGCGATATTGTCAATATGTATACAAAAAATACACTTTAAAGAGTTTTCTCCTACATTTCTTATTAGCAAAGTCTTTGATTAAATCCTCAAAGTTAATTTAACGCAACAAACTGCTTCAATCATGACAAGAGATAAGGATTCCAGCCTCTCTTGTCTCATCGTTGTTCTGTTTGGGTTGTTTATACGCTTCATTTGAGAGAATGAGCGTTCAGTTGTGCAGTTTGTGACCATTAATGTTAAAAATATACGCAAGCTAATCTTTACGTTTGGAAAAGCAGACTCAATGTTGTCTTCTACAATTACTTTATAGAGTTCACCATGACTGAATCTAGTTTTTGTAGCTTTTGTTGCACTAAATTTATATCGAATATATGAGTGAAACTGCTGAAGCTCAGTCGATAAATTACTGTTCAAGTCATCTGGATAAGCATCAATTAGTTTTTTTGACAACACTCTGAGTACGTTATACTAGCTTCAGTAAATGAGGAAGTTGTCTTTTCTGGTACATCGATTAGGTCTACCTACATTTTTGGGGATTTTTGGTGTGGTTTTGAGACTAATATCTGGCTGATAAAACAAATTGTCTCAGGGCCGGAATTTTGTGGTGCCCCCTTGCCCCTTGATGCCATAAGCACGTGCTTATTTTGCCTAAGGGTTAATCCAGGCCTGCAAACAATATATACATTCACTTACATGCCCCCTCCAAAAGAGTCGACCATAAAACCAGCACAGTTAAAATATATTTTTAGCTGTAAAAACCGGACATGAACACACATTTATATATAGTTTTTTATTGATCTAATAGTGAACACTGTTTCTATTTATCAGTAGCATGACACATATAGACGTAATTTATAATTTTAGAACACGAAACAACAACATGGGGTATTACACAACAAAATACCTAATAACTGTCAAATATAACTAACATACAGGCACACTTTTCATTTATATGTAGCGGCATTCTTGGAGCACCTATGGATAGAGTGCATATGTATATATCTCTCGGTTGATACGATATTCCAGAGCTTGCGGTTCCTACCATGATGTCATTGATAGAGGGTTGATGAGAACAAGGAAGCAACTGAGACAATGATTCGTAGTAATTAAGTTGAAATTATCATTGTTCGGGGTTCGGTAATTTTGTTATTACCCTTATTTACTGTTGCCACCATGATTTTGTTAACAGCTACACGAATGAGCACGGATGTGTTCGTTTGTCGTAATCGCATTCCGGTCCTTTCCTCATTCATGGCTGATCACTGTGTTTGTTAAAAATACGACGGTGTCACTAGCGGAGGAGGTACTATTACAGCATCACTAGCGTATGGTGTTTACATTTCACTACCCATACGTTATTCTAAAGCTTGTGTCAAGTACAGAGTTTTCTGGACAGAGATCAGATGCTGACACAAAAGCAAAGCTACTCAAGCAAGGCTACGTTGCTCCTAGGTTGATGTCATCGCTACAAAAATTCTACGATCGTCATCACATTCTAGTTAACCGGTACGAAATATCCTTATCTCAAGTGACAATGAATCTTTTACTTTTTACGTAGATGTTTTCTTTCCGCTATCACTGCCCAGACTTTTACCTGACTTGACTGTATATGAGTAGCACGGCGGGTATCTTACAAGAAGCAGGAACTGCTTACCCTTCGCGGGCACCTAAGTTCACACCTGTTTTTTTTTTTTTTTGTGGGGTCAGTGTTGCTCATCCTTTTAGTTTATGTGTTGTCCTTTTGTGTGTCTTTACGTTCTGAGTTATGTGTTGTGATGTCCGTTACTATTTCCGTATACAACCGATGTTCGGTTCGTCTTTACCTCCAGTTGTTTGTAGGAGGGAGCATGTCTTATTTACGTTCTTTGTGTTTGTTTGCGCATAGTGTTGTCCAACCCATATTGTGTTGTGATTTTGCTTTGTTTTTCTTCGTCTCGTGTATCCTATGTTGCCAGTTGCTATGGATTGTCCTTTTTTGATTGCCCTTCGGTATTCTCGAACGTTTATTAATCCAACTGGATTCACATCCAGTTATGTGGGATTCGTATTGCTCATTCTTTGCTTTTTTTTGTAGTGTTTTGCAAATCGTTGTTTGTCATTTGTCCTTTATCTTTTTCCATTGTATCTACCTTTAGGGGCTATGTGTTTTCCTGTCCAGATATCTTGTTTGTTGTACGAAACAAAAAGAGTAGCATATTTTATGCGGACGTAGTATATAAATCCTGGCGGGTGCCATCATGATCGTGATCGCATGGTAGTTGGATTTACAACTACCTGTACAATCAGTACCCTAGCACCACCAACGTTGCGCTTTCGAATCCCGTTCATGGCGAGGTGTATTCGATGCAACATAAAGTAATAAAGTTTGTCAGTGACATGCGGCAGATCGGTAGATTTTCGGGTATATCCGGTTTCCTCCACCAATAAAACTGATGCTACGGTATAACTGAAGTATTGTTTAATGTGGCGTTAAACACCATCAAGCAAACAAACAAACAATCATAACCCCCTAACCCTGTAAATCCTGACCATTATAGATTCATAGTACGAAATTTCAGTATTTATAACAGGATATACTCGAAAGAACAACATGAAATTTTCTATATTTAATACACACAATACATCATAATATATATTTTAATTAAATCATTGAAAATAGTTATAAATAAAATAAATCCAATACATTATGTCCCAGTTTGCTGAATGATTATAGATTATACTGCAATCAGTGCATGTAGTGCACGGGGTGTTACTTAAGGTATAATTAGTACGTTGGTGCCGCCGCTAAGGTTTGAAAAATTGTGGGGAAAAAAGGAAAAGAAAATAACCTCATTTACATAATCCATTAGCATGAAAAGTATGCCCATTCATATATTATTCAGTTATTGATGATCCATTCATATATAAGACTAAAATTCAAAATAAACACACATATATCAATTTTGAACCTTGCTATGTTAAATTATGCTACAATCTTAGAAATATTTGTCAATAGAAGCTGCATGGGCTTGTGGAAATATATGCTTAATAATCGACACCCTTCATTGATATATTGATATATTGAAGGGATAACTTTATACCACCCAATAATACATTTGAAAGGTCAAAAAGTTGACTCATTCCAGCGGCATGTCTGTACACACCATTATTAATGAAGTAAGCTCCCTCTCGTGATTTACTGCCTTCATAGCCTCGACAGAACATTAATTATGAAGTTAGTCTCCTAATAACCTCTAACCCGTTATTAACAAAATAAGTCCTAAATATATCCCAATCTGTTGAATTAAATCCGCGGCTAACATTAATACACACCTCGTCGTGTGCAGAATATGAACCACACCGACAACCATTGAGCAAATCTTATCGAACGACCATTTAACTTGGGGTGACTGGATTAATGTTTTTCTTCCTCGATTTCTTTTTTAATTATATTTCATGTCTTGCAAAATAAATAAAATTATATTTGTTGGCTCGGGGCAAATCAAGTACGCCCAAGTTACAACAAAATATATACACACTCAATAGCCATTTGACAATTTATACAAACTTCGACCTTAATTCAAAGTAACACATTTGAAATTTAGGAAAGTTTCACGAAACTAAAATTTCAAGAAAATGGAATGAAAATGTCTGAGTTAAAATTTGAAAAAAAACAATGAATGACAAAACCACGTCTCTGAGATGAACACCATCGTTTAAATATGAAGACTGTACGATATTATAGTGTCAAGATGAAATGTCTAATTCAATAGCCAAGCAAATGACAAGTTACCCAGTCAAAGCTTACGAAACGAATATACAAACTGACGATTCTAATATGGACAAGGGGTAATTGTTGTAATTATGAAAACAAACTTGAAAAGTTATATTAAAAATACATTAACATAAAGAGATCCACAAGCGTTACAAAGATATACCTAAAGCTGCATATATAAGACATGATATATCAATGAGAAAAAAATCACTGAGAATGAACATAAAAAATTATAATGTGCGTAGAGTTAAACTGTGTTATTAGTGAATACATCCTTATCATTTCTTACTACCAGAATACCGTGGTCTCTTTGTCATTTGTACGATAATCCGTGTCTAAATATTATGATATATACATGTAGCTATTACTTTTAATTAACATTAGTATTGTTATTATAAACACGATTTATTTGGATGTAATAAAATGAAACAAAAAGCAAAACAAAACAAAACAAACAAACAAAGACACAAAAACAACAGATTACCATTGGAATGATAATCCGCGGCTAAACATCATCATCTATACGATATGTATATGTATCTATTACTTATTAATATTTGTATTTTTATTGTAAACACAATGTATTTGGATATAATAAAAACAAAAACAAAAACAAAACAAAAAACAAATAACAAAACAAAACAAAAAAACAAAAAATACAAAAATGAAACACTGTCGGAACATTTTCAAATTCTAGTAGATAAAATGTAGAAGCAGAGTCAAAATCAACATATATATATGGCCACCTTCTGTTCTTTCCTGGTACAGGAACTTCAATAAAAGTGGCGGGGGTTAAGCTAGTTATATGTACCGTCATTCTTAGTAAAAAGAGTATATACTTTATATCTACCTAAGACTCGGGGAGTTTTAATATAATGTCGCTCTTACTAATTGATAGTGTTTAATGTTTATAATATAATGAAATACATACTGATGGCCTCATATCAGTGAAGGGGTCATCGTGGTCGTAATCTTATGGTAGTTGGATTTACAACTACAATGCAGTTAGTGTCTATCACCACTAAAGTTGTGAGTACGAAACCCTATTTGAGAAGTGTACTCAATACAACATTATGATAAAGTGTGTCAATGACTTGCGACAGTTCGCTACATTTCTACGGGTACTCCGATTTCCTAATCCAATAAAACCGATCGCCACGATATAAATGATATATTTGTGAAAGTGGCGTTAAACACCAATATATCTAACCATCATGTCAGTGAGATACAAACAAACAGAAATGCAATGTTTATCGATTGCTAGGAGTTGAGAGCATCCATCGTTCTTTACTAGGTATACATTATAGATGGCTTTAATGAAATACCGAATCCTCAATATTCACAATTATAAACAACAACCCGTTTTCCAAGTTCATTTGATACAAATAGTTTCTTGAAATCTTTACTGAAACAAAGAGTGAATGGCTGACTAATACCATCATTCTTCTTCATGATTATATCACTGTTCTGTCCATCAGGTGACAGACGTAGAATGTTATTCGAGTTCCTACCTACTACGTAAACGTTTCCTTGTCTGTCAGTATCAATACCATATGCCCCTTTAAGATCCGGAGAACTAAAGGTAAATACGTTTGATCTATCTTTCTTTATACAGTAGACTTTGTAATAGTCTGTATAATATATATTGTTGTCTCTGTGATGGATGTACCTTACATAACTAACACTACTAATACTACTAATACTATTAATGTGTTGACCGTTTAAATCTAAAATGTTTATCCTACCATCACCATTACTATCAGAACCACTGACATAAACCTTGTCATCTACCCACGAAACACCTCGACAATACTCTATATCCTTGACGCGTATCTTTGTTTGTGCAATAAAGTTGTCTACGAACTGAACGCCATTGCTTTGCAAGGCAACAATAATTCTTCCCGACTTTTTGTGGTAAGAAATATCCCATGCTCTTCCTCCTAATTCACATTCTTTGACAGATTGCCCATCCTTACTGCACATTCGAAGAAATGATTGATCTGCCAATATCAGGTTATCATCCTTATCAACAACCATACCAGTTACTTTATCAAATGTTCTATCTATTCTGTAACCAAACTTGAACGATTTTGGAGGTTTAGATTGCACAGATATTTCTTGAGCTTCCATGTGTTTAAAAGGTTTAAATTTAATTGTACAGGGTTCTTTCTTTAACCGCATGGTACCCAAGTGTTTTACTCCAAATAACACATTTTCTGGTTGATCGTAGACTAAGCTGACGTCTGAGAGGTTAGCAAAAAAATATTCTCTAAATGGTTGTCTTCTTTACTAAGTATTGGTAGTAATCGGTGGAGAAGAAGAAACACGTGCTGGTTGGAGCCATTCTTTGTCAAAAAGTCAAGTTGTTGTAAATGTTTCTCGATCAATGAAACTGACGTTTCGAACTCAGACTCATCTCTTTTCATTTGAGAAATAGAATCCTGACTGGCTGTTTTCAACTCCAACAGGGTCGATTTTTCTAGTTCATCAAGCTTCTTTATGACGGCCGCTTTGAATGCTGAGATCTGTCTGACGATGTTTTTTTCTTCTATTTTCATCCTGTCTCTATTTTCCCGCCTATTTTGTACAACTGTTTTCAACGTTAAGTGAATTTGTTTCATGCCGTCTGAGATATCATGTAAAAGTGGAGATGTTTTTGCGTTATTAGATGCCATTTCAAGTGGCATGACTTTATCACATGAGCGGTGATCTTCTGACATACAGTTTCGACAGCAAATTACATGATGTTGATTACAAAAAAAATCCATAATAAAGTCAGAATGTCTGGAACATTTTGTCTGTGTCGTCAGTACTTCACCAGGTAAGGTTGATATTACCTCAATGTCGATGACATGATGGGTCATGCATATTCTATTACCTTTGTGTGATTTTACACAAGTTATGCAAAGAGCATCTTCACAATCTACACACCACTTGGTTGCAGGGACGTTTTCGCCGATTCTGGTACATGGATCACAGCTGGTATTCAACGACATACCTACAGTTTAAACAAATCTAAATTTGATTCGTATTTACAAAATAGTATAAGTCAGACACAAAAGGGTTTGTTAAGAGGGAGATATATCAGTGAATGTGTGAGAATCATCTCAAATTCGATGGATAAATTAGAAGAAGAAGATATCCATGGTTTATTAATGTTAGCTGGTTTTGAAAAGGCTTCTGTCACTGTTGAATGGCCTTTTATTGGATAAAAAACCTTTGGTCTAACATTTCGTAAATGGATCAAATCTTGTTACATAGATATGTCCAGTGCTGTAATAAACAATGGTCATTTATCCGCATTTTACTTACTAGAAAGGTTCAGACAAAGGAACCTTTATCTCCTTACCTTTTCATCCTTGTGTTGGAAAGTCAAAAATAATCCTCAGGTGTCTGGTGTAAAAATAAATGGATCTGAATATCTACTTAGTCAATATGCAGATGATACCGCATTATTATTAAGTGATGACAAATATTCTCTTGAACAATCCTTGAATATATTTGACTGCTTCTGTGTTTGTGCTGGACTGCGAGTAAACCTCGATAAAACTGCGACAATATGGGATGACCCAAGATTAGGTAGTGATAACAAAAATGTTATCTGAAAAATATTTAGCATGGAATACTTCTGGAAATTTAAACTTTTGGAGATTTATTTCAATCTTTATTAAAAAAAAGACAATACTTTGGAAAATTTTGGTGAACAATAAAAAAGGCCAAGAATATCTTAAACGCATAGAGGTATTTAATCTATATTGGCCGAATAACGGTTATAAAAACATTAGTCCTCCCGATTTTGGTGCAGATTATCACATTACTACCAAACCATCCTGTTCAAGGTATTAAAGAAATACAAGACATTTTCTATAAATGTGTATGGGATGGGAAGCCTGACAACATTAAAAGAAATATTATTATAAATAACTATGAAGAAGAGGATTAAAATTGCCACATATTCAATCTTTCTGTGAAGTATTAAAATTGTCTTGGCGTTATAAACTTCTAGATCCCATGAACATATCCGCTTGGAAGATTTTACTTCTAAGTTATATAGAAAAATATGGCGGAGATAGGATATCATACTTACAAAAGGAGGGATTGGAAAGTATTTCTAATAAGCTAAATCCGTTTTGGAGATATTTTCTTCTTAATTTATCAGAAATGTTGGCAATAAAAGACGAAGAGGAAAAATATATTATTAACATCACGAGTCAACCCATTTGGTTTAGGTTTAGTATTAAAAGAAATGATAAAAAAAAATTATTATTGAAAAATATTGTTATAGTGGTATCTTTTTTATGAATGATATTGTCTCTGTAGAAACACTTTTTTTTTATATCAGGAATTTAAAACAAGTATATGATAAGTACAATTTTCTAGAATATTATGGTATTGTGGGTGCAGTCACAGAGAGATCGAAAAACACTTACTTAAGAGTATGGGAGGCTGCATGATATTATAAATGACATTGTTGACAGATTAAAAAGAGATAGAAAAAAACATGTAAATATTTTTATAAATTGTATTTAGAAAATATAAACAATTGTCCTCTCAGGTCACAAGACAAATGGCCTAGGAATTAGGAATACAAATATATGATTGGGGGTATATTTATTCTTCCCCTTTTAGGGCTACAAGAAACACTAAACATCACAACTTTCAGTTCAAGCTATCACATATAATTACTGCTACAAAATGTTTTCTTTTCAAATGTGGCTTAAAGGAAACATTACTATATACCTTCTGTGCAGAATCTAAAGATAGTTTATTGTATCTGTTTTGGGATTGCACCTACACCAAAAATAAATGGTTTTTATTAGTAAATATTTTAGAAAATTGTAATATGTAAATGCACCTAATATTATATTGGGAATAGCAAATCCTTTAGATCCAAATACCACTAATAGTGAAGTCATTTTGATTTTAAAGTATTATTTATATACATGTAGATGTTTCGGTGATAACCCCAGTATAAATGGAGGTACAAAATACCTGAAATAGTGTTTAAAAATAGAAAAGATAAGCATAAATTTCTTATCCCCTACACAAAAAGAATATATACTAGTAGAAAAAAGAAACTGTGCATTACTAGAAAATCAATTAAAGATCAATATCAAAATAAAATTTATTAATTGTCTACAGTATATTGTCGAATGATGCATTTTTCACCAAACCATCAGACCAATAACATTTAGCGTCACTTGAATTAATTTGGTAAACGTTTTAAACACCACAAGGCTCTTTAGACATTAACAAAGTCAGTAGCGAGTGTGTCCACCATTTGCATTAATGCATGATTGGCAACGGCGACGCATTGATCTAACCAAGTTGTTGAAAAATGCTTGAGGGATATTGTTCCAAATGCGGATCAATGCCGGACCCATTTCCGCTAACGTCACTGGCTGATTTGGCAGATGGCGTAACGTAGTTCCATTTCATCCCAATCATGCTCAATGGGTGAACGATCGGGTGAAACTGCTGGCCATGGTAACAAATCAACATCTTGCTGTGTCAGATAGTCACGCACTACTCGCGGAACATGTGGTCGAGCCTTGTCCTGCTGAAATGTGACGTTGTTGGCCTGAGGATGGATGAACGGAATGACATAAGGCTGAACAGTTTCACCCCGATAGCTTATACCGGTCAGATTTCCGGCGACAACAACCAATGGTGTTCTGCCATTTGCTGTTATGCCTCCCCACACCATAACACTGCACCCACCAAACGATTGACGTTGAATGACGCAGGCGTCTGCATATCGTTGTCCTACACGGCGGTAAATACGAGAACGGCCATCACTGCTGTCTAGGTGAAATCGGGATTCATCTGTAAACAGGATGTTGGCCCAATCCTGTATTATGAATCTTAAATAACGTCTACACCACGTCAGCCTAGCTGCCCGGTGTCTAGGCAGCAAAATTGGACGGATTGTGGGACGTCATGGCCTGATGGTATGTTCACGAAGTATATTGCGGACTGTTCTAGAGCTGATCGGTCGTAATGCGGTGATGCTTCTTGCAGTGAGACTTGACGTCATGAATCGATTTCGCAGATGCACCAGCCTTATGTGGTTATCTTGACGACGTGACGTTACACGTGGACGACCTGAACGTCTGTGGTTTCTAGTGTTGCCAGATTGTCTAAGTTGTCTCCATAATGACAGTATTGTGTTCCGATGACAGCCAAAATGTCTAGCGACAACGTTTTGTGCCACTCCTGCTTGGAGCATACCAATAGCACGAAGACGCTAATTTTCGTCGATACGTGGCATAACACTGGAATTAATGTCATTCAAACAATACTGTTTTTTCTGATGTGTAGGGGCAAACACAAACCTAAGTAAACCTCAAACAGTCACAAATCGCTAAACGAGAATGATAAACAAAAGAAGGCCAAATACACGATGTGTACTCATAGAGCGTGTCAAAGTCCGTGCAAGTTTCCCGCGACTGGTCAATAGCATAAAAATCAATATTTCAACTAGTCATGACTAATAAAAAATTAAATACCCGGTCATAAAAAAATATATATTAATTTTTAGAATGCACAGTTTGCTTTTTTTTTCATTAGTATATATATTTGTAAAAAGTTGTTGCCATTTGAATTTGTCCTTGGTGTTTCAGTGCAATGTTGCATAATGTTGGTTTTATAAATTAAATGTCATTTGTCTGGGTAAAATTGTGCATACATACCATCTGTAGTTAGTGTATTTGTATCTGCCTCTGCTTTTCCTTAAAACTAAACAAGTTACAACAAAAAACAATGAAAAAGGTTAAGCACCCCCATGTCTTTTTGAAATGACAAATGATATGGAAAGTATCACGAGATTACTGACCAGATAATCTCAAGAACCTAATGGTGGCCTGTTAGGATAGTACATTGGCTGTAAGAAACCACAAAAATAAAATCAAGAAAAATGTTAATTTAATGAATATTTAATCACAATATAACAATGGCCAGTTTTTGCAGTAAAACATGTCCATTTTAAGTATTGATCTTCACAGTTCAAAAAGCACGATAAGATTGTCATTTGACTTTCAAAACGTCACTTATGAATCACTTGACGACATCTATTGTTCAAAGTTCAGTACCGGTTGTAAATCCCACGTGCTTGGATGACGGCCTCAACCCTGCGTCTCATCACTCCAGTCAGACGTCGGAAGTCCTGTTGTGATAGCTGCTGCCATTCCCGATGCAATGCTCTTCCAACTGACGAATGTTTTGCACAGGAGGTTCCCGAGCCTGTATACGACGGCCTAACATGTCCCAAATATACTCTATTGGATTCAAATCCGGGCTCATGGTTGGCCAAGGAATAGAAGTCACGGCTTCGCTTTGGAGGTAGGCGGTTACTGCTCTTGAACGATGAGGCCTGTTGTTGTCATCCATATACACAGGCCTTGTATCTAATGGGTGGTTGTCGAAATGGGGGACAACATCTGGTTGCAAGACGTCTCTGATGTACTGATCACCAGTTATGTTGCCTTGTATGGTGACTAAATCAAGCTTGCAGTCATGAGATATACATCCCCAAACCATTACTGAGCCTCCACCGTAAAGGACAGTTGGCTGGATGTTCCTTGGGAAATAGGCTGTATTTTTTGTGTCTCCAAACCCTCCAAACCCTCATCCGGCCGTCGGTTACATGGAGCAAAAACCGGTTCTCGTCTGACCAATGGATTTTGTACCATGTCCTTATATTCCAACCACGTCGTGCTAAGCACCATGCCAAACGTGTCAGTCAATGTCAGTCTGCCAAAAGTGGACGTTTAATGACTCTCCTTGACTCAAGTCCCGCTGATTTCAGACGGTTTCTATCTGTTTTTGTTGACAGACGTCTATTGGGCAACACGTGTTGTTTGAGTACGGGACAGGTTGCGAATGGCATCCGTCTAACCAAACGCTGCAATGCCCTGTCGTCACGATCAGATGTTACCCGTAGTCTGGCAAGTCTTTCACATTGTTGGTTTGTGTGTGTTTTCTCACCAGTCGGCTGACTACAGTATAGTGGTTACACATCTGACATTCAATAGCTTTGAAGGACATCCCTTTTGTATGCATGTCGATTATTTGTCATATTTGTGCTTCCGATATTCGCCTTCGTACCATGCTTACTGAGAATGAATAAAAAAAATTAAAACACCGGACTTAAATACCCAAATTCGAAGCTTGAAGATACTGACTTTTGAGTAATGCGCGAGAGGCATTGTTCACGTGCATGACTATTCGATATTAGACATGATTGTCACACTTGTGTGAGCACATCTTTTAATGGAACATTGTACTTGCTATACTCAATATAAATATTAGAATCTAAACGTAGTGTAACTTATTATGTTTTAATATATCAAGGGGTGCTTAACTTTTTTCTTTGTGTATACAATGATCTATGATAGTAATTCTGAGATACAGATAATGATCTATGACAGTAATTCTGAGGTACAGATAATGACCTATGACAGTAATTCTGAGGTACAGATAATGACCTATGACAGTAATTCTGAGGTACTGATAAAGACCTATAACAGTAATTCCGAGGAACTGATAATAACCTATGGCATTAATTCTGCGATACAGATAATGACCTATGATAGTAATTCTGAGATACAGATAATGACATATGACAGTAATTCTGGGATCCATATAATGATATATGACAGTAATTCTGAGATATAGATAATGACATATGATATATAACAGTAACTCTGAGATACAGGTAATGACATGACAGTAATTCTGGGATCCAGATAATGATCTATGACAGTAATTCTGAGATACAGATAATGAACTATGGTAATAATTGTGGGATACAGATAATGACATATGACAGTAATTCTGTGATACATATAGTGAACTATGGTAGTAATTCTGGGATCTAGATAATGACCTATGGTAGTAATTCTGGGATACAAATAATGACCTATGGTAGTAATTTTGGGATACATATAATGACCTATGGTAGTAATTCTTTGATATGGATAATGACCTAAGGCAGTAATTCTGTGATATAGATAATGACCTATGACAGTAATTCTGAGATATAGATAATGACCCATTGTAGTAATTATGTGATATAGATAATGACCTATGACAGTAATTCTGTGATATAGATAATGACCTATGACAGTAATTCTGTGATATAGATAATGACCTATGACAGTAATGCTGAGATATAGATAATGACCTATGACAGTAATTCTGTGATATAGATAATGACCTATGACAGTAATTCTGTGATATAGATAATGACCTATGACAGTAATTCCGGAAATACAGATAATGACCTATGATGGTAATCCTGGAAGATATAATGAGCACTTCAGAAGATACAAACATCATAATAACAGCCTACAGTATATGTTGGCTTGTGTGGTATAGCTTAGTACCCCCGTTAATACACAGCCTTTGAATTGTTGAAAATATTATCTTTCCTTGATGAAGATTTTCATTTTTTCCGTTGAAGACTTCCGGGATTGTTTTCGTAAAAACGGACATTTCATCAAATATCTGAAGAAAACTCAAGTTTGGTTTGACCAAACGTGATATTGTTTTATTGAAACATTGGGCATAAAAAAAGTGACAATTATTGTTGATTTTGTAGATGTTCTCTTATGCTGGTTAAGAGAAATGAGTCTTTATTCATGGTAAAATTTGATTTCTATACTTCAAAAGAAACTGAATTTCATGGAACTGTTACAGCATTGTAAAGATTTGGAAATTCACAAACGAACGTGTTATTATGTTTTACTTGTACTTTATTATATGTATTAACTATTTGTATATTAGGTATAATTGTTTTTTTATTCTTAACTCTGACATAGTGTACATTAACTTTAACATAAAATGTTTACTCTGTGATTAAATCAATACACTATCTCAGATAAATATTAAATTTTAACTTTGATATCATGTACATTAACCTTGTGATCTTGTGCAATGCGTATTAGTAGGTTATCTGAATGACACCATTAAGGGCTTTGAAAATAATTGTAGACTGGAGGTATTTATCCTGAAACAGGAGGTAACACCATTAAGGGTTGTTAAACTAATTGTATATTGGAGCTATTTATCCTGATACAGGAGGTAGAAAACCAGTACGGGTGAAGATTCTGAGGGCCGTTATTTTTTTTCTGAATTGATTCATTGCCATAGATAAAGATAATTCTTACCTTTTATTGAAACTGTATTTTTTTTATTCTGTAGGTGGTTTTGGTACACGTTGTTTACATAATAAAAGCCTGTAAGAAATATACATAAACATGTGTTTATTATGATAGCAATTTAGTTGCTATTCCTAGTAGCAAATACATTCATAAAATGAAATATGAAAAATACCACACCCTCAAAATAGCTCCAAAACATAATAGGAAAATCATAAAAATCGGGCAAGTGCGATACCCCAACACACACTTGTCTCTTTCCTGGTTTGGTTTAGCTAGCTTCATGGGTCCAAACCTCCTTTCTAAATAAAATGATACCGTCATGATAGTGTTTCCCCGGGCGAGTAAAATACTAATCCTCACATATAACTGGATGAACTTATTATAATAGAGTAATAGTCTCTTAATAACACTGGTTTTATAACTACTATTGTATATAAGTAGATTCTAGAGTTTACTTAAATACTAGAAATACTGCATCTTATAAGGAAACGCTTCATTAGATGTAAAGGAAGTCAAAAGTCACGCACAAGTATAAAACCTGAAAGCTTATAACTTATTTATTTTAATTTGGCAGTTTCATGTTAGTGTTTGTCTTCTTGGTGGCAGTCACCATATAATGCTGCTATTTTATATCAGGATACTTGCTATACACATTAGATGAATAAATAAATATGTAAGCTTGATACTAATGTTGATGATTTACAACTGAACTTGATACTTGTCTTCATAATTTACAACTTAAATTGGTAGTGGTCTTAAAAATGTACAACTGACCTTGATGCTGGTTATGACTAATTATGTCTGAACTTGAAACTTCCTGTATTAACTTACGACTGAACTTGAACCTTGTTGTGATAATTTACAATTGAACTTGGTACTGGTTTTGATTATTTACAACTGAACTTGGTACTGGTTTTGATTATTTACAACTGAACTTGGTACTGATATTAGTACTTTACAACTGAACTTGGTACTGATATTAGTACTTTACAACTGAACTTGGTACTGATATTAGTACTTTACAACTGAACTTGGTACTGATATTAGTACTTTACAACTGAACTTGGTACTGATATTAGTACTTTACAACTGAACTTGGTACTGATATTAGTACTTTACAACTGAACTTGGTACTGATATTAGTACTTTACAACTGAACTTGGTACTGATATTAGTACTTTACAACTGAACTTGGTACTGATATTAGTACTTTACAACTGAACTTGGTACTGATATTAGTACTTTACAACTGAACTTGGTACTGATATTAGTACTTTACAACTGAACTTGCTACTGATATTAGTACTTTACAACTGAACTTGGTACTGATATTAGTACTTTACAACTGAACTTGGTACTGATATTAGTACATTACAACTGAACTTGGTACTGATATTAGTACTTTACAACTGAACTTGCTACTTGTTTTGATAATTTATAGCTGAGCTTGGTACTGGTTTTGATAATTTACAACAGAACTTGGCACTGGATTTGATAATTTAAAACTGAACTTGGTAATTCCTTTCATAACTTACAACTGAACTTGATATTGGTCTTGATAATTTACAACTGAACTTGGTACTGATATTAGTACTTTACAACTGAACTTGCTACTTGTTTTGATAATTTATAGCTGAACTTGGTACTGGATTTGATAATTTAAAACTGAACTTGGTAATTCCTTTCATAACTTACAACTGAACTTGATATTGGTCTTGATAATTTACAACTGAAGTTGATACTTGTGATAATTTACATCTGAACTTGATACTGGTTGTGATAATTTACATCTGAACTCGATACTGGTTGTGATAATTTACAACTGAACTTGATACTGGTTGTGATAATTTACATCTGAACTCGATACTGGTTGTGATAATTTACAACTGAACTCGATACTGGTTGTTATAATTTACAACTGAACTTGATACTGGTTGTGATAATTTACAACTGAACTCGATACTGGTTGCTATAATTTACAACTGAACTTGATACTGGTTGTGATCATTAACATCTGAAGTTTTACTGGTTTTGATAATTTACAACTGAACTTGATACTAGTTTTGAACATTTACAACAGAACTTGATACTGCTTTTGATAATTTACAACTGAATTTGATAATGGCATTGATAATTTACCACTGCACTTGATACTGCTTTTGATAATTTACAACTGCACTTGATACTACTTTTGATAATTTACATCTGAACTTGATGCTGGTGTTGATATTTTAAAGCTGACGTTGATACTGGTTCTGATAATCTACAACTGAACTTAATAATGGTTGTGGATAATTTACAACTGAACTTGATATTGGTTTTGAGAATTTACAACTGAACATAATACTGTTTTGCAGAATTAACATAGGTATAACCTTTATATTGTTTTTGTGAATTTAAAAATGGCTTTAATGTCACTTTTAATAATTTACAACTAAGCTTGACATGGCGTTAAAAGATTTAGAGCCAACCTGTGTTTAAGAATTTAGTGTAAAAAATAGAAGTCGTATGCATAATATATAAACATACAATGATAGGATTGGGAATCGAGTGACTTTATACTTATACACTTATATGGTTTTGATAATTTACCCTATATTTGATTAGATGTCAGTGTAGTTATTTATTGAGACTTAAACACTTGTAAAGTCTGATCGTTATGGAAGGTATACAGACAAATACATGTACTTTGTATACTACTTTATGTCCTGTCATTTTTGAAAAGGTTGATCAACATCTCACTGACTGAGTCAGTTTGTAATTAATTGTCAGAACAATTCCATAATTCATTCGAAAAATTGTAGATATAGAGGTAACATTGATACCCTTAACACACATAAAGATGACCGATTATTATCTTAGATTGGTACAGAAGCTTAAAAAACAGAGTAAAGGTTGAAGTAGTTTTATGGTTCTCCATTTTATTGTGCAATATAAAGGTCAGATTCCATTAAAATCATTTTCTATTAGCCATTTCAAAGGTGGCCTCCATCTTAATTAACATAAAACTTGTAGAACAAATAGCAACAGCAGAAAATAATAAGAGACATCTACATCTGTTGTATAAAGAGGGTTTATGTGTTTTGTTGTCTGTTGTCATTACGGCTGTTATGTTATCACTATCACATATCTTGTTTCTGTTGTAACAGATTTTCTGGAGTATCATTTAACTGAAATAACTGAAAAACTGTTTAGTGTTAAGTTAATACTGAAAGTGGCGTTAAACACCCTAATACTAACCCCTTGACTATCATTTTGTTCTATTTTAGCATACTAATTCATTATTCGTCTATGTATTCATTCCAGACGTCCAGTAACAAATGGTTACACGTCCTCAAGTGAAGTAACTTAATATTGTTTTTGTCTACAGTTTCCTAGTAAGTTTGTTAAACTCTCTTTTTAATGTTTATTTACGTTTTGGTATCTGTTGTGTTTCATCCACCTTATTTTTAGTTATTGTTTGTTTTTCCGTGACAGTGTAACCGTTCAATATTTACGTATACCACCTATATATCATGTTTTGTTTCTATTTCATACAAAATAAATCACTGTACCTTGTATCAGATTCAACGTGTTGGTAGGGCGTGTACCTATCAGAAAGTAAAACAGAACAGGATGCTTACCGACATGACTCACGATTTAAAGCAAATCGATTAAAAATAAATAATAGATAAACAAGTAAATAAATACACTCATAGTAACAACAATGTCTCTATTGACTAAATCATTGTATTAAATAACGATATAACTTACCTTCTACTACAACGGCTCTAGATAGTTTATTTTGTGTACTGTTTTTACCTTGATCACAAAAATGTACGACGTTTTTCACATAGTTACAACAACTGTTTGGAAGAATGTATTTTTAACTTTTGTTTATTAAGGTCTACATTAGTCTGGTCTGCCTGGTACATTAATTGTGAATGTTGTAATTGTCGTATTTGTGAAATGCTTAATTGAAACTGTTATATTTATTTAATTAAAACGTCACAGTCTGAAATCCAGTTTGTTACTATGGGTTCTAAAATCTAAATATATAATGATAGTCATATTTGTATTTATAAGATTTCAGCTGTCAATGTTTTATAACAACGTACATTTTTTAAGTCTTATAAATTATGTATGGGTAAATGAAATATTTAAAAGATGATTTTATTTTAAAATGCTAAGACTTTGTTTATTAATGGTGTAAATAAAAACCAATGGAAATGAATGATACAGGTACAGGCAAGACATTACAACTTGTTTTGGTTTTTTTGTTTTTTTTGTTTTTTTTGTTTTTTTTTTATTGCATTTTTAATATTTGTATTACATATTCTAGGAACATTTTAATTCGAGGGTATTCGTTGATTATTTTTTTATGTAAGGAGCTCGATCAGTATTTCAGCTGACCCTGTTTTCATGTTAACTTATTTTCTTCATCCGTACAACTATTTTTATACTACAACTTCATTTTTAGATCATGTGACCAACAAAATAGATGAATACATAGTAAATAGTAAATACAGACCAAAATGACGTTTCTTTCCTCATAATTCTATTACTTCAGGTAATATATGATATGAAAAATGTGGTTGAACAAGTTTGCCTTGCCGCTTAATACCAAAGGTATCTGATATCTGTTCTAAATAATTATAGGGACTATTTCCATATGTATATCGCAACGTTATTTCTGTCTACTTACAACAATTCTCTCTCTCTCTCTCTCTCTCTCTCTCTCTCTCTCTCTCTCTCTCTCTCTCTCTCAGCGTGTTGTCTAGTTTTAAGCGGACTTCATTATCATCTCATTGAATATAAACTTGCTCTCGCCATGATAAAACTAGAAAATTGCTGAATTGGCATTAAACAACAATCATCCACTCCTATGCGAAACTATATTTTCAATATTTCTCAATATACTTGATATTTTTAAACTTTTTTCAATATTGTTGATCTCTCCCGGGTAACATGTCTTATAATGTATTAATCATTGTAGGTACCTGTACCTGATGTAAACCACAGAAAGATGTTTTTAGGTGGTTGGTGGTTTATGGTGTTTAACGCCACTTTTAACAATATTGCAGTTATATTGTGGTGGTCAGATTTATTGGTTGAGGTAACCGGAGTACCCGGAGAAAATCACCGAGCTGTCGCAAGTAACTGGCGAACTTTATCGCATAATGTTGTATCGAGTACACCTCGCCATGAAAGGGATTCGACCTCACAATTTTAGTGGTGATAGGCATTGATTGCACATATATTCATGAATCCAACTACCATACGATCGTGACCACGACCACCCCACCACCGAAAGAAAGTAATTTACCACATATATTAAAACAAACTAAACAAACTATGGTCTGACTTTGAACAAATTATCCCATGCTGAACAAGATTGCAAACTGGTAATCAGATGCCGTAAATCAAAGAAGGACATGGCAGACATTTGCTAAGAAGAGTTTGAAGATACCAAATGTGTAATCAGAATCCGTGTATCGAAGAAGAACATACAACACAATGGCCAAAAGAAAAAGGACAAACAACGATCTACAAAACATACACATAAAACTAAAGATCGAATAAGAGGAACCCCACTAGAAACCGGGGGTGAACTCAGGTGCTCCGGGGGGGTTCCAGTTCCTCCTCCACTAGTGGCACCCGCCATATTAATCTAGTTACAAACCCGATGATAAGTCATGAATGTGGAAAATATCCCTGGTCATTTGTGACAGAAATATACCATAACGGTCAACCAGGTCATGGTGGCAACCGTACAAAAGGACAAAATGTAAACAATGATTTATATCGACAAAGCAACACACAGAAGACAAGATATTGAGCAAATGTAATCCAACGACAAAACGATGTGAACTTGGATGCAACGAAAGCGTGAGTACTTCCTGTTTCACTAGTGACACCCGTTGCGTTACTTTTATACGACAAGAACATCAGTCATCTGATATGAAAATTGTGTTGGACACCAGTTTAGGTAAATAAATATAAATAACGAATAAAACATGAACCAATATAACACAAATGGGGCGTGGAGTGGAGGATTGTAAGGTCGAGCGAAACTTCGCAACACGGAGCCCCGAGCGAATAGACAAGTAACTGATCAACATGAATGACACGAACACCAATAAAATGAGGGAACAAACTCGTTGTAATAATAACATTGATTCTCATATAAATAAAACTGAGATAGAAACATAATTAAAGTATTTAAGTACATCAGATAATTAAAGAACTAACTAGTTTAACATCCAATTTCTAGGATAGGAAACAATATCTATTAAAATTCTTAAATATATATTCGAGATGCACTATTATCTAAAAACACATCTTTCATCTATCAGACACAGAGGACTAGACAAACATTAGTGGGTTGTATTTTGACAGTGGTTTGCTCCTTGTAGCAGGTGCTTATTAATGCGAAACAATTACTTAGGATTTGTATACATTACAATAAATACCTAGATATATAATTTAGTGCGAAGAGCATGTTACTACAAACCCTTGATCAGGTATGCTCAAAATAAAAAGATGGGAAAGCCAAATAATTTAAAAGTCTTTCGGAACAAGAAAACTAAACGGCTTGAAAAGGATACCAAAATCGGCTAAAGTTACTGATGCGTTAATTATGGAACAGTACAAAAATAATAATAAACAAATAGTCAGTGCTATATAATCCAGGAAAGTGTACGTTTATATGAACAAATCACATACGACAGCATTTAAGATGTCCT
Source organism: Bathymodiolus brooksi (assembly GCA_963680875.1). Taxonomy (NCBI): domain Eukaryota; kingdom Metazoa; phylum Mollusca; class Bivalvia; order Mytilida; family Modiolidae; genus Bathymodiolus; species Bathymodiolus brooksi. The sequence goes on along the minus strand of OY804580.1, from coordinate 77,487,098 downwards.
TTTAATCGGATATTGTACTATGCAAAACAATATTGCTACTATCAGATTGACGAATAAAATGTGAGGGACATCATTTTACTGAAGTAGAAAACACTTGCATGACCCCATCATTTCACTCAGACGGGAGGCTTGGGCCCCGAAACTAGGTTTTCACCACCAATTCCAATACAGGACAGTGAGCAGTCATGGTAGAGGTGTGTTAGGTGTATAACATTTGTCTCTGTTTGTACGATTTTTCGAGTAGATTTTAGTAATGTTACAATAGTGTGGTATATTAGTTTTTCATTGTATCATACTATATATAATTGATAATTTCCACATTTCCACATTTCCGAATATTTTATTCTAATTTCTGGATTGAAGGATGTTCGTCACATTTTTCAACTTATAATTGTTATAATTTACAAGAGTCATCATGGTTTTTTTCACCTATGGGGAGGACTGTGATATAAAATAATTAATTAAATGTTGAACAAAAGAAAAGTTCAGATAAAATTACTTTATTCTAATTAGAATCCGATATTTTATGATTGATGCAATCACAAGCTGTCCTCTATCACTGACAATACTGTTACAGGACTTGAATATATGAGTAACACGATGGGTGCCTTATAAGAAACACGAACTGTTTACCATTCACGGGCAAATGGGACACCCCCGGGCTTGTTTGGTTTTTTTGGGGGGGTTGTTTTTTTTTTTATTTATTTATATCTTCTTTTTTTATGTGGTCCGTTTTGTTCATCTTTTTAGTTTTCATTGTAGGGGTTTTCTTTGCTTTGTTTGTCTTCGTTCTTCCGTGCCTGGTGCCTAATGTAGACTGTGTCTCTGGATTCTCCATTCCTGATTGTGGCCCTTCGGTTTTCTCTAACGTGTATTTCCCGAATACATTTACAATTCATCAAAATATATTAAACGACACATAATTTGTGACTTTAATCAGGCATTGATATATTCTGCTTATGATTTCATTCGTTGTCAACCAGAGCTTGGCTTTGTTACACCAGTCCCTGAAACAAAAATCATATGCTGGTAAACAATATATGTCCGACAAGGTGGTAAGTTTATGGTGGATGCATGATTACCGTTTTCTACGAACAGCCATTTCACATTTATATGTATGGAAAAATCTAGCTTCTTAAAAATATAAATTGTCTCATTTACAACCATTTTATAGTCATTAATCATTATTCGTCAATATCGAATAACGGGACACTCGAAAGAAGCATTTGTGGATACCTACAAGTGTGCGACTATAATGGAACATAAAACCGAGGGAGAGCTTGAAGACATACAAAACATGTCACTTCTGCTAGAAACAGTAATGAAGAACGGAAGCTTAGAACGTAAGATTCATAATTCTCTCAATATTTAAATTCTCTGATGAAGCAAATACAACACAATTCCATGTTACAGCATTAATAATAATAATAATAATAATAATAATAATAATAATAATAATAATAATAATGATAACAATAATAATAATAATAATAATAATAATAATAATAATAATAGATATAATAATAATAATAATAATAATAATAATAATAATAAAAATAATAATAATAATAATAGATATAATAATAATAATAATAATAATAATAATAATAATAATAATAATAATAATAATCAGTAGTGATCAACAACTATAAGATACAATTCAATTGAAGCAGCAGAAGCGGCCAGTACTGCATATAGCGAGCTTCATTTTCCGCATCCGTACTCGGGGGAAGGACGAGATGCGTAGCAAGAGTAGCCGAAGAAAACCAACGACTGACGCAAGTCACTGACAAATTTTATCAAATAAAGTGCTAACGAGTACACCTCGCTATGAGCTGTTATTTAGATCAAGTTTATAAACAATTAATCATTTAAACAGATCGTAGCACTGAGATTGGCATGTTGAAGTGTGACTTGATTGCTACAAAGGGGAGAAGATGGTCAAGTTCGCAATATTCTCCTTGGCAACGGCCCACCAATGTCCACCTCAGAAAAACTGTTGTTCATTCGTAACTTGATGATCAGTGCGGTGTTCACACAAGAGTCCATCATATACGTACCGTAAAAATGACGATCAGTGTATTTGATTAATCTTTTAATTACAATCAGTGTATTTGATTAATCTTTTAATTACAATCAGTGTATTTGATTAATCTTTTAATTAAAATCAGTGTATTCGATTAATCTTTTAATTACAATCAGTGTATTTGATTAATCTTTTAATTACAATCAGTGTATTCGATTAATCTTTTAATTACAATCAGTGTATTTGATTAATCTTTTAATTACAATCAGTGTATTTGATTAATCTTTTAATTACAATCAGTGTATTCGATTAATCTTTTAATTACAATCAGTGTATTTGATTAATCTTTTAATTACAATCAGTGTATTTGATTAATCTTTTAATTACATTCAGTGTATTCGATTAATCTTTTAATTACAATCAGTGTATTTGATTAATCTTTTAATTACAATCAGTGTATTTGATTAATCTTTTAATTACAATCAGTGTATTTGATTAATCTTTTAATTACAATCAGTGTATTTGATTAATCTTTTAATTACAATCAGTGTATTTGATTAATCTTTTAATTACAATCAGTGTATTTGATTAATCTTTTAATTACAATCAGTGCATCAGATTATTAGAAATAAAATAAAAAGCAAAAGATACCACACTATCAGAAAAATTCAAATATCTAATAACACAAATGTAGAAACAGAGATAACAATGTATACATATACATGACCGACTGACTTTTCTGGGTTGGAACAGATACCTCAATATAAAGTGGCGGGACTTAGCTACTTCTATGGACCAAAACATTCCCTCTACGTCATGAAAAACTAATTATCTACATTATGAAAAAGTAATATCTTAAGTTATTATTAAACTAACCAGTAGCTGTACATAGGCCACAGTATAATTTGCAGTTATCTTCCCTGAATAGTCTATACAATGGATTGGTACAGAGATCAGAATCGTACTCATTACAGTTGGGTAGTTTATTGAGACATGGCTCTGGTGATGCATGGGCTGAAAAAAAAGATTTTAGAAATATTATTGGAAAAAAATACTGACAAACATATCTTCGACACAAAATTATTGTGGGAAAAATGCACGAGTGCTGATTCAGACAAATATATCTTCGAAATGAAATTATTGGAATAAAATGCGCGAGTGCTGATTCAGACAAAAATATCTTCGAAATGAAATTATTGGAATAAAATGCGTGATTCCTGAATCAGACAAAAAAATCTTCGAAACAAAATTATTGGAATAAAAAGCACGAGTCCTGAATCAGACAGAAATATCTTCGAAACAAAAACAGTATAAACGTATCAGAGGGGATTACATGTATATCAATCTTATAATCAGTGTCACTGGTGGCAATTTATCTGTTCGAACGATATGTCATTTAAGACACATCAAATACGATTTTATCATCTTTTGTAGCCAATATTATTATGCGTTACTAACGAATGAAGAAGAAATAATTGAGTTATTTAACTATCTGTATCGCTGCTTATTCCCCACTTTATATTGTCAGTAGCGCAAGTAACTGTCAGGGAATATATACGTACCGTTCCGGAATATCTGTGTCACAAATGACCAAAGATATGTTCCGTTTATAGTGATCGCAACACGGCCCTGCATTGATGACGTATTGTATTACCGGGTTTGTAACAAGAGAAACACGATTTCCTCATAAAACCGATATTCGATTCGTCAGGACTCCCATTTTTATTCATGTTTTATTTTACGCATACTTGTGTCCAGTATGATTTCTAAATCAGCTGATATTCGTGTCGTTTAACAGTAAAACGACATGTGCCACATGTTAAGAAGGAACTGCTAATTCTTTCGGAGCAAATGAGTTCACTCCCGGTTTTTGGTGGGGCTCGTGATCTTAGATCTTTAGTTTCTGTGTATTGTTTTGTAGAATATTGTGTGTTCTTTTGTCTTTTTTTTCGCTTGGCCATTGAATTGTCTGTCCTTCTTTGATACACGGCTTATGGTTGCCCTTTTTGTATATTCAAGCTTTTCTTTAAATTATTTGTAATAAAACAGTCTTATTCTACATTTGAGAAAAGTTTGAAGATACCAAAGGGTCAATCAGAAGACGTAGATGAAAGAAGGACATATAATGCAATGGCCACAACGAAAAAGGACATGATGACAACAAAGATCTCAGGTGTTCCGGAAGTAATATGAAAACATGACCTCTGAACTGTATCACTTCTATCTTGCAAGCATTTGTAATACTACAATAGGCAACTTATTTTCGTTTTCCCTGCATACGTCTGTAATGGTAATAAAACATTAAAAAACCTATAAAGGATAATACTGAATATAGTCATCTATGGTAGTGGCGTATTTGAATAGTGTGAAGTCATTTATATTCGTGGTAAGAGGAAAAATTGTAGTTTAATGAAAGTGTAAATTCGTGGATCCCATGCTGTAGACAGTACAAACATATATGGTGACAAATGTTTGTTGAATCTTTAATTTCGCGGTCTGATACTATCCACCAGATCAACGGAAATTGGTATACCACGAGTAATATTGAATTCAATGTGATCGCATATTGTCTTGTTAGAAGCCATAAAAGTACTCACGATCATGACAAAATGAACAGTATACTTTACACCTGACTTGTGCCCATGGTCTGTATGCACTGCCAGGAGTACACATTTTCTCCCTAGGGTATACTCGACAGATCACTAAATCTTTGCATTCTAAAAAAATCATAAATAATTACTTGATTGATTGATTGATTGATTGATTGATTGATTGATTGATTGATTGATTGATTGATTGATTGATTGATTGATTGATTGATTGATTGATTGATTGATTGATTGATTGATTCGTTCATTCATTTATTAAATGTATGTTTATGGCAATTTTGTATCGTTAGACAAATGTGGTGGTGTAGGAAGTTAGAAGTTCCCGGTCTACAATTGAAAATAGTAGTCAATAAAGGTAATAACAAAATTACCGAACTCCGAACAATCTTACAAAGGGAAAGTCAAAACTCATAATTATATAAACAGACAAAATCAGTGAAAGTTAAATTACCATCTAGATCAGGTTTCCATTTAAATGATGTGAAATGAATTATAGAAATATGATTTACATTGCTGTGTCTGTTTATACAACATTAGATAGCTTAGCTGAATTTGCATAGTGATATGTTTGTTTGTTTGTTTGTTTGTTTGTTTGTTTGTTTGTTTGTGGTGCTTAACGCCACTTTCAACAATATCTTAGCTATATCGTAGCGGTCAGTTTTATTGGTGGAGAAAACCGGAGTACTCGGAGAAAACCACCGACCTGTCGCAAGTCAGTGAGAAACTTTATCACATAATGTTATATCGAGTACACCTTGCCATGAACGGTGCTCGAACTCACAACTTTAGTGGTGATAGGCACTGATTGCACAGGTAATTGTAAATTCAACTACCATAATATCACGGCCACGACGGCCCCTTAACAGTAATAGCCATTTTGACTGGACATATATAAAATGAAAAACAAGAAAGACCACACTGTCGCAACAGTTTTAAAATCTAATAAGCAGCCATACAAGGATGCAAAATTTATACATTTACCACACATATACACGACCGCTCACATTTTGGTTTGATACAGGTACTTCAATAAAAAGTGGCGGGCCTAGACTAGTTTTATCGGTCCAATCCCCAAAAATATATGTTAGAATTACCAGCCTGAGTCCATGGTCTGAAAGTGGGTGTGAGCTTAGGGTGTTTAGGAAAACACTTATTTATCCCTCTTGTTATCGAAACCGATAATCTTCGGGGATGCATGTGTCATTTAATGTAAAAAAAAAACAATAATAAAAAACAACCCAGATATCAAATGTACTGCGCACGACGCATTTCGGGAAAACCTTCATCAGGTACGCTCAAAGTGGAAAGATTGAAAATCCAAATAAGTTAAAAGGTTTTGAGTGCAAAATACAAAGGGCCTTAACAGGATAGCCAGAATCGTTTATGGTCACCTATGCCTGAGGGAGAAGAACCTTATTTTTAATGATAATTACATTCAGATATAGAGTTCATATGTATAATCAAATCATAACATTAGTTTGCAATATGTATCATAAATAATAAATATAATAAAAGAAATGTAATTAAAACGTAGATACTTAATTTAATGTGCACGACGCATTTCTGGAACGATCAGAGCCAAAATATTTGAAAGCCAAATAATTCAAAAGTCTTTTGGAGCAAGTAAATCAATGGGCAAAAATGTATAGCCAAAAATTGTCTAAGGGAGAGTTGTGTGTTTGATTTGTCACAAAAGATCAGTGGAACTCTCTTTAGAGAAGCTGCACTCCACGTTGGAAACACGATACGAATTACATACCACGATTTTTCCCCTGGTCACACTATTGTGGAATGTTAAGTATCAAGACAACATCATCTATACTTCGAAAGGTGAAATTTATAAGATCGAGCGAAATTGTTTTCTTGTCGTCTATAAGGAACCATATTAGAAATGCAGCTACAAAGTAACATTCATTCTGCATGGTATTTGATGTTTAAATTAAACGATTAAGGTCCATCATTTGACCAATCATATTTGATTAAGTTCAGTATCAAGAATAACAATTCGACAGTATGTTCATATGAATCATATACCAATGATGGTCTACAGGGAAGACGCAAAGATAAGGTATTACTTACAGTAATTATCGGCATATTAACCAAGCAATACAAGATAAGAGAGCATTACCAAGGGTGATCACAGACAGACAGACTGTCTAGGTTGCAAAATGGCACAATTTTGGCTGTTTTCATGATTAATCTAAATGTAATGTTTTACTTCTTTTTTGTCTTTACTGCACATACCTCCTGTGTGATTCAGTTTATCATCTATGTTGATATTTGGTAGAAGAACTGAAGAAAAAAAACATTAGGTTCTAATTGAAAACTGAAAATCCTAAAATCAACAATTTTGCCGGGAATTATTATGTGTTCATGATGGACATATCACAATCAATGAAACGGACCAAATGTTGTATTTGTATGGTAATAATAGAAATATACTAGCAGTTAGTGCTCAGACCATGCTGAAAGAGGCGTTAAATACCATAAATCTAAACCATGTTCAGACCTGTTAATAACTATAGTTCTTGAGTTTATTACGATGTACTTATTATGATTAACTATTAGCTTAATTATTAGACAGAAGATACTATATAATATACATGGTCACTTGTATGGTGTTTAACGCCACTTTCAACAATATTTCAGTTATATCCTGGCGGTCAGTTTTATTGGTGGAGGAAATCGGATTACCCGGAGAAAACCACCGACCTGTCATAAATCAGGATAACAGGTCTAAACAATAAAATATACATGTTTTTGTATCATAAAATAGTGTCCACCGTGAAATACTGTCCTCTTTTACAATTGACTCCTATGATAAAGTCCGAGGACGGAATAAAGCACAGTAATGACTTCTTTCGGTCCATTTAAGGTTTTTCATTTGAAATATACCACAACAGAACACAAATTCATAGGACACTATTTTGCCTTATATTTTCGTTTCACTGATATTGATAAATCAATTATCAACCACATCAATTCAAAAAACAAACTGAAAACTGTTCCTTGCACCAGATCAATAATGAACTTTATTAATCAATAACCGTTATTTTTTTTTATACAACTTACATCAGGTACATAATAAATTCAGTTGATCAATTACTGTTAGTTATAATAGATGTAGCACGTGTCCGCGATTGCACGGTAGCATGATTTACGCTTTATATATACTATCGATGTCTATTACCACTAACAGTTGTTAGTTTGGCGTCCACAGACGGCGGCGAGGTATACTCGAAAAAGTTTATCCGTTACTTGCGGCAGATCTGTTTGGTGAACTTAAGTCTATTCGTTCGATTGGATCTTTATCTTCGTTGTTAAGCGCCCTTTCAAAAATGATTCTGTAATTTTCTGGTGTACAGTTTTATTGGTGTGTGAAACATTAGAACAAGGGAAAACCACCGACCTGCCGGAAATTATAGATTTGCATTGCTCAGGCTTCGTTGTGGTCTGGAATCGAACTCACACACATTAAATTGGTGATGATGCACTAATTGCACAAGTAGCTACACAACCAAATACATGTATCACCATGCTATCGCGACCACGGAGGCTAATATCGTTAGACAAACAAGAGCATGAGATTTTAATTTGATTGTATATTTGCTAAAATTTGGTTTGTGTGCTTGTTTGATGGTGTTTAACGCCACTTTCAGCAATATTTCAGCTATATCGTGGCGGTCTGTTTTATTGGTGGATGAAACCGGAGGACCCGGAGATTACCACCGACCTGTCGCAAGTCACTGACAAATTTATCACATAATGTTGTACACCTCGCCCTGATCGAGATTCGAACTCGCAGCAACTACCATACGATCACGGCCGGATGATGGCCCCGCTAAAAGCTGGTTTAAGCATATCATGTCAAATACAAATGTAATACAACAGATAATTACCACTGTTAGTAGCTGGATGAAAAGAAACTCCTTGTGTAGCTGGCCTACTGGTGGATGATCCTCCTTATTATAATAAATTAATATTAGTAATCAAAGATAGTTAAGAGCACCTGAGATCACACCGGTTTTTAGTGGGGTTCTTGGTACCTTTTTCTTTTTAGCCATTCTCTTTTCTGTCCTTCGATTTGTTATTTTTAATACCCCTTTGGTATTTTTGAACTGTTCTCGTGCTAGCCCAAAATAACAAGAACATTAATATTAAGTACCGTGAAATACGTTTTATTTAGGGGCCAATTATTGTGGAAACCGTTGATTAACTAATCCACGAATTAAAATAAAAACCAATACATGTATTTCTGAGAGCAATACCCAAGATTAGGATACATGAATTGGAGTTCTTGATTTGACATCAAGGAATGATTTTATTTCGTATGAGACACATCTATTAGTAACGATTACCCGAGGAAGCGCCTCAACTAGCAGTCATTGCACCATTACATTCGTGTTCCCTTGAGACATATCCATTGACAGAGCTTACCTGAGAATACACCTCCACTAGTAGCTTGAGTAACACGACGGGTGTCACTCTTGGAGCAGGAACTGCTACCTCTTCCGGAGCACCTGCGTTTTTAGGAGGGGACGTGTTGCTCCATCTTTAGTTTTCTGTGTAGTGTTTTGTAGATCGTTGATGCCATTAAGGACATACCCAAGCAATTAGTAATAAGGTACATGCATAATTATTTGCAGAAGGAGTTTACGAGTGTTTCGGTCGAAATCATATGTGCTTTTGATCTTCAAGAATGCAATTTGTATTTGTTTATTTCATCAGATTCACTGACTGTCTTTACACGTACAGATGACCGTCGTGGTCATGTTCGTATGGTCGTTGGATTTATAACCTATTCAATCAGTGCCTATAACAAATAACGTTTAGAGTTCGAATTCCCCTCAGTCGATGTGTACTCGATACAACATTATGTGATAAAGTTTATCAGTTATCAGGTCGGTGGTTTTTACCGGGTACTCCGGTTTCCCCAACTAATAAAAGTGACCGCCATGATATAGCTGCAATATTGTTGAAAGTGACGTTAAATATCATAGCCCTAACACTAACTCTGTACAGATAGGGACAACCTACTATACTGATTGACAGATGCAATGTGAGGGGTATCATTGTACTGACATAGGAAACACTTACATGACCGCATCATTGCACTAAGAGGGTAGGCTTGCGCACATAAAACTAGTTTTACGTCATCAATTTCTGTTGAAATGACTTGACCAATCCAGGAAAGTGAACAGTCTTGTAGATGTGCATACAAGTTGCCTCTCCTTCAACGGTTTTTCCTATTAGATTTTAGTAATGTTTGGATAGTCTTGTATTTTTTTTCTCATTTGATCATACATAAATAATGGATAATTTGCACATTTCCGACATGATTCTAAAATTAAATATGCTTTGCAATTTGTTATATAAGCTGTTTGCCTTTAATGTGAGCAAAAGTGTCCTCTTTGAATACAAGCAAAGTTCAAAGAAAATAACATGTATTCTCCATAATATGTACACAATTATATCAACTTAATATGATTTTTTTGTTTTGATTAGAGGTCAAAATTTCTACAAATTATAAATAAAGTTACACTCAAATTATTTCTCCTTTACAATGTGTTTGCACTGAACAGGTAACATTTTACCCGCCTTGAAGGAAATATAACTCATATGAAACAGATATGGAAACGTATAAATTTATAAACAAATCGGGAATGTGCAGCTAGTGGTCTATTGTATCTTGAGAAATTTAAATGACAAAAATAGTTTAATTATATATCACTGTCCTTTTAAGCCGAGAATGAAATTTCATTCGAGTACTAGACGATTTGTATAAATAGATTTAAAATCTGGTGTCTGATGTATGTGAACTTAAACAATATTTACCTGTTATCTAACTAATAAAGATTACACGCCATTTATGCATTCTTTTACATAATACCCCCTTTGTCCCACAAAAAGGTCGATCATTTCAACTTTCACTAATGGGTACCTAAATTGCATACGATTACTAGCAAAAAAGTTTCTTTGCAGGTTCCGTGAAATATTCAGCGAAGCCATCTTCTAAGTTATTGATATATATTCTATCAATCGGTCAAAACCTGACTTCAGAATAACTATGACACTAGTTATCTAAACGGTGGTATGAATCAGATGTGGGTTCTAAAAATTCAATAATAATGTTAGAGTATATACACGCAAGGTACTTCTTTCCGTAGAATAGCATTAACACATTTGATTTCCTTACCGTTTTCACAACTGGACAGAGCGCAGATGCTGACACAAAAGCTACTCATACAAGTCTAGGTTGAAGTCATCGCTACAAATATTATACGGTCGTCATCACAATCTGGTTGACCGTTATGAAATATTCATATCTCAATTGACAATGAATCTTTTACTTTTTACGTAGATGTTTTCTTTCCGCTATCACTGCCAAGACTTTTACCGGACTTGACTGTATAGAAGTAGCATCCTATAAGAAGCAGGAACTTCTTACCCTTCGCGGGCACCTGAGTTCACAAACGTTTGTTTCTTTTTTTGTTGTTGGGGTTCGTGTTGCTCATCCTTTTAGTTGTTTATGTTGTCCTGCTGTGTGTCTTTACGTTCTGAGTTCTGTGTTGTGATGTCCGTTATGATTTCCGCATAAAAACGATGTTCGGTTCGTCTTTACCTCCAATTGTTTATAGGACGGCTCATGTCTTGTTTACGTTATTTGTGTTTGCTTGCGTAGTGGTGTCCACCTCATATTGTGTTTTTGCTTTGTTTTTCTTCGTCTCGTGTACCCTTTGTTGTCAGTTTCTGTGGATTGTCCTTTTTTGATTACCCTTCGGTATTCTCGAACGTCACCTTAGTTGACATCCAGTTTTGTGGGATTCGTATTGATCAATCTTTTGCTTTGCTTGTTTGTTTGTTTTTTGTCTTTTGTAGTCTTTTGCAAATCGTTGTTTGTCATTTGTCCTTTATCTTTTCAAGTTGTATCTACTTTTAAGGGCTGTGTGTTTCCCTTTTACATTTATTTTTTTTGTACGAAAAAAAATCAGATTATACTTTTGACATGAAATATCCGAATTTTTTCCAAGATTTTACCAAATTTTCTTGTTGCATTTTAAAAGTTAGATGATTGTTCCCTGACCAGATGTTCAGAACTACGAATGCACTTCAATTCTTACTGTCGGGTGAGGATACCAAGTGTAGTATATTTTATACAGACGTAGTCATCATGTATATAAATCATAGCAGGGGCCATCATGATCATGATCGTGATGGCATGGTAATTGGATTTACAACTACCTATGCAATCAGTGCCCTAGCACCACCAACGTTGTGCTTTCGAATCATGTTCATGGCGAGGTGTATTCGATACAACATAAAGTAATAAAGTTTGAGGGTGACATGCGGCAGGTCGGTAGTTTTTCGGGTATATCCGGTTTCTCCAACTAATAAAACAGCCACGGTATAACTGAAGTATTGCTTAATGTGGCGTTAAATACCACCAAACAAACAAACACACAATCATAGCACTGTAAATCCTGGCCATTATTGATGCAAAGTTTCAGTATTTGGGACAAAAGATACTCGAAAGAACAACATCAAATTTTCTACATTTAATACACACAAGACATCATAATATATATTTTAATTGAATTATTTACAATAGTGATAAATACAATATATCCAGTGCCTTATGCCCCAGCTTGTTGAATTATTATATATTATACTGCAATCAGTGCATTTGGTGCACATGAGGTTATTTAAGGTAAAATGGTATGTTCCTGCTGGAGTTTGAAAAATTGTAAAGCGAAAAAAAAACCTCATTTATATATTCCTTCAGCATGAAAAGTATGTCAATTCATATATTATTCAGTTATTGATGATCTCAAATTAGACTAAAATTCAAACAAATACACATATATTAATTTTGAACCTTGCTATGTTAAATTATAACACAATCATAGAAATATTTGTCTGGGTAATAATAAAGCTGCATGGATTATAGAAATATGGCCTATTAATATACCATGGCTTAATAATCTCCACCCATTGATATATTAATACGGGGAATTTATACCACACAATAATAAATTTGAAAGATGAAAAAGTTGACTCATTCCAGCGGCACTTCTGTGTACACCATTATTAATGAAGTAACCTCCTTCTCGTGACGTACTACCTTCATAGTCTCGACAGAAGATTAATAACGATGTTAGTCTCCTAATAACTTCTAACCCGTTATTAACAAAATAAGTCCTAAATTTATCACACTCTGTTGAACTATATCCGCTGCTAGCTTTTTACATTAATACACACCTCATCGCGTGTAGAATATGAAATACACCGGAAACCATTGATCAAACCATATATAACCTTATATAACGACCATTTAATTTTGGGGGTGGCTGGATTAATGTTTTTCTTCAGTGAAAAATGTTGATTAAATTTCGGAAAAAAAACCTGATTTTTCCAGTCTAATGAATAAATAAAATTATATTTGTTGGCTCGGGGCAACAATATAGGCCTCACCCCTACAAGTTAAATGGTCGTTCCCTTATGTAAAATCCACAGTACAATTTACAAAGCTGTACATATATTTGTATTTGATGCCAAGATTCAAAATAATTGTCAAATGTCTAACATTGAATTCAGAATTAAATTTTCAGTCAGGCCAAGCCTCTTATATTAAAATCATGTAAATAGCTATTTTTCATATTTATTTAACACAGTGATTGTACTCCATGCTTTAGAGCAGACAACATTGTAAACAGATTATTTACTTATAACTAGGACAACTGATACAATGCAAGTCTTTCACTTGCTATTCAAATTTTGTTTGTTATATAGGGAACAATGCAAACATAACTACTAACAAAGCGTGGCATATCCCCTCGCTTAAAATTTGACCCGGTGACATTAACCTTTGACCTATGACCTTGCAAATCAATAAGATTCCAGATTTTCTTAAGGACTAAGTATGTACCAAATTTGGTTAAAATCCGTTGAAGCGTGGTGATTCTAGAGTGTTCACAAGGATGTTACGGAAGAACGGAAGGAATGAAGGACGGAAGGACGGACGTAGCGTTACTATATCCCTTCGCAACATCGTTGGCGACGGGATAAAAATTGTGTCTTTCAACAGGAGGCGATAATGTCAATATGTATACAAAAAATACACTTTAAAGAGTTTTCTCCTACATTTCTTATTAGCAAAGTCTTTGATTAAATCCTCAAAGTTAATTTAGCGCAACAAACTGCTTCAATCATGACAAGAGATAAGGATTCCAGCCTCTCTTGTCTCATCGTTGTTCTGTTTGGATTGTTTATACGCTTCATTTGAGAGAATGAGCGTTCAGTTGTGCAGTTTGTGACCATTAGTGGTAAAAATATACGCAAGCTAATCTTTACGTTTGGAAAAGCAGACTCAATGTTGTCTTCTACAATTACTTTATAGAGTTCACCATGACTGAATCTAGTTTTTGTAGCTTTTGTTGCACTAAATTTATATCGAATATATGAGTGAAACTGCTGAAGCGCAGTCGATAAATTACTGTTCAAGTCATCTGGATAAGCATCAATTAGTTTTTTGACAACACTCTGAGTACGTTATACTAGCTTCAGTAAATGAGGAAGTTGTCTTTTCTGGTACATCGATTAGGTCTACCTACATTTTTGGGGATTTTTGGTGTGGTTTTGAGCCTAATATCTGGCTGATAAAACAAATTGTCTCAGGGCCGGATTTTTGTGGTGCCCCCTTGCCCCTTGATGCCATAAGCACGTGCTTATTTTGCCTAAGGGTTAATCCAGGCCTGCAAACAATATATACATTCGCTTACATGCCCCCTCCAAAAGAGTCGACCATAAAACCAGCAGTTAAAATATATTTTTAACTGTAAAAACCGGACATGAACACACATTTATATATAGTTTTTTATTGATCTAATAGTGAACACTGTGTCTATTTATCAGTAGCATGCCACATATAGACGTACTTTATAATTTTAGAACACGAAACAACAACATGGGGTATTACACAACAAAGTACCTAATAACTGTCAAATATAACTAACATACAGACACACTTTTCATTTATATGTAGCGACATTCCTGGAGCACCTATGGATAGAGTGCATATGTATATATCTCTCGGTTGATAAGATATTCCAGAGCTTGTGGTTCCTACCATGATGTCATTGATAGAGGGTTGATGAGAACAAGGAAGCAACTGAGACAATGATTCGTAGTAATTAAGTTGAAATTATCATTTTACTGTCGCCACCATGATTTTGTTAACAGCTACACGAATGAGCACGGATGTGTTCCGTTTGTCGTAATCGCATTCCGGTCCTTTCCTCATTCATGGCTGATCATTGTGTTTGTTAAAAATACGACGGTGTCACTAGCGGAGGAGGTACTATTACAGCATCACTAGCGTATGGTGTTTACATTTCACTACCCATACGTTATTCTAAAGCTTGTGTCAAGTACAGAGATTTTCTGGACAGAGATCAGATGCTGACACAAAAGCAAAGCTACTCAAGCAAGGCTACGTTGCTCCTAGGTTGATGTCATCGCTACAAAAGTTCTACGATCGTCATCACAATCTAGTTAACCGGTACGAAATATCCTTATCTCAAGTGACAATGAATCTTTTACTTTTTACGTAGATGTTTTCTTTCCGCTATCACTGCCCAGACTTTTACCTGACTTGACTGTATATGAGTAGCACGGCGGGTATCTTATAAGAAGCAGGAACTGCTTACCCTTCGCGGGCACCTGAGTTCACACCTGTTTTTTTTTTTTTTTTTTTTGTGGGGTCAGTGTTGCTCATCCTTTTAGTTTATGTGTTGTCCTTTTGTGTGTCTTTACGTTCTGAGTTATGTGTTGTGATGTCCGTTACTATTTCCGCATACAACCGATGTTCGGTTCGTCTTTACCTCCAGTTGTTTATAGGAGGGAGCATGTCTTATTTACGTTCTTTGTGTTTGTTTGCGCATAGTGTTGTCCAACCCATATTGTGTTGTGATTTTGCTTTGTTTTTCTTCGTCTCGTGTATCCTATGTTGCCAGTTGCTATGGATTGTCCTTTTTTGATTGCCCTTCGGTATTCTCGAACGTTTATTAATCCAACTGGGTTCACATCCAGTTATGTGGGCTTCGTATTGCTCATTCTTTTGCTTTTTTTGTAGTGTTTTGCAAATCGTTGTTTGTCATTTGTCCTTTATCTTTTTCCATTGTATCTACTTTTAGGGGCTGTGTGTTTCCCTTTTACTCTCCAGATATCTTGTTTGTTGTACGAAACAAAAATCAGATTATATTTTTGACATAAAATATCCGTATTTTGTTTCCCAGGATTACCATACTTTCTTGTGCATCTTAAAAGTTAGATGGCTGTTCCCCAACCAGACGTTCATAACTCAGAATGCATTTCAAATATTACTGACGGGTGAGGTTACCAAGAGTAGCATATTTTATGCGGACGTAGTATATAAATCCTGGCGGTTGCCATCATGATCGTGATCGCATGGTAGTTGGATTTACAACTACCTGTACTATCAGTACCCTAGCACCACCAACGTTGCGCTTTCGAATCCCGTTCATGGCGAGGTGTATTCGATGCAACATAAAGTAATAAAGTTTGTCAGTGACATGCGGCAGATCGGTAGATTTTCGGGTATATCCGGTTTCCTCCACCAATAAAACTGATGCTACGGTATAACTGAAGTATTGTTTAATGTGGCGTTAAACACCATCAAGCAAACAAACAAACAATCATAACCCCCTAACCCTGTAAATCCTGACCATTATAGATTCATAGTACGAAATTTCAGTATTTATAACAGGATATACTCGAAAGAACAACATGAAATTTTCTATATTTAATACACACAATACATCATAATATATATTTTAATTAAATCATTGAAAATAGTTATAAATAAAATAAATCCAATACATTATGTCCCAGCTTGCTGAATGATTATAGATTATACTGCAATCAGTGCATGTAGTGCACGGGGTGTTACTTAAGGTATAATTGGTACGTTGGTGCCGCCGCTAAGGTTTGAAAAATTGTGGGGAAAAAAGGAAAAGAAAATAACCTCATTTACATAATCCATTAGCATGAAAAGTATGCCCATTCATATATTATTCAGTTATTGATGATCCATTCATATATAAGACTAAAATTCAAAATAAACACACATATATCAATTTTGAACCTTGTTATGTTAAATTATGCTACAATCTTAGAAATATTTGTCAATAGAAGCTGCATGGGCTTGTGGAAATATATGCTTAATAATCAACACCCTTCATTGATATATTGATATATTGAAGGGATAACTTTATACCACCCAATAATACATTTGAAAGGTCAAAAAGTTGACTCATTCCAGCGGCATGTCTGTACACACCATTATTAATGAAGTAAGCTCCCTCTCGTGATTTACTGCCTTCATAGCCTCGACAGAACATTAATTATGAAGTTAGTCTCCTAATAACCTCTAACCCGTTATTAACAAAATAAGTCCTAAATATATCCCACTCTGTTGAATTAAATCCGCGGCTAACATTAATACACACCTCGTCGTGTGCAGAATATGAACCACACCGACAACCATTGAGCAAATCTTATCGAACGACCATTTAACTTGGGGTGACTGGATTAATGTTTTTCTTCCTCGATTTCTTTTTTAATTATATTTCATGTCTTGCAAAATAAATAAAATTATATTTGTTGGCTCGGGGCAAATCAAGTACGCCCAAGTTACAACAAAATATATACACACTCAATAGCCATTTGACAATTTATACAAACTTCGACCTTAATTCAAAGTAACACATTTGAAATTTAGGAAAATTTCACGAAACTAAAATTTCGAGAAAATGGAATGAAAAAGTCTGAGTTAAAATTTGAAAAAAAACAATGAATGACAAAACCACGTCTCTGAGATGAACACCATCGTTTAAATATGAAGACTGCACGATATTATAGTGTCAAGATGAAATGTCTAATTCAATAGCCAAGCAAATGACAAGTTACCCAGTCAAAGCTTACGAAACGAATATACAAACTGAGGATTCTAATATGGACAAGGGGTAATTGTTGTAATTATGAAAACAAACTTGAAAAGTTACATTAAAAATACATTAACATAGAGAGATCCACAAGCGTTACAAAGATATACCTAAAGCTACATATATAAGACATGATATATCAATGAGAAAAAATCACTGAGAATGAACATAAAAAATTATAATGTGCGTAGAGTTAAACTGTGTTAAGTGAAGACATCCTTATCATTTCTTACTACCAGAATACCGTGGTCTCTTTGTCATTTGTACGATAATCCGTGTCTAAATATTATGATATATACATGTAGCTATTACTTTTAATTAACATTAGTATTGTTATTATAAACACGATTTATTTGGATGTAATAAAATGAAACAAAAAGCAAAACAAAACAAAACAAACAAACAAAGACACAAAAACAACAGATTACCATTGGAATGATAATCCGCGGCTAAACATCATCATCTAGACGATATGTATATGTATCTATTACTTATTAATATTTGTATTTTTATTGTAAACACAATGTATTTGGATATAATAAAAACAAAAACAAAAACAAAAAACAAATAACAAAACAAAACAAAAAAACAAAAAATACAAAAATGAAACACTGTCGGAACATTTCCAAATTCTAGTAGATAAAATGTAGAAGCAGAGTCAAAATCAACATATATATATGGCCACCTTCTGTCCTTTCCTGGTACGGAAACTTCAATAAAAGTGGCGGGGGTTAAGCTAGTTATATGTACCGTCATTCTTAGTAAAAAGAGTATATACTTTATATCTACCTAAGACTCGGGGAGTTTTAATATAATGTCGATCATGCTAATTGATAGTGCTTAATGTAAACCTTGATAACACTGCGACAATATGGGATGACCCAAGATTAGGTAGTGATAAAAAAAAATGCTATCAGAAAAATATTTAGCATGGAATACTTCTGGAAATTTAAACTTTTGAGGATTCATTTCAATCTTTATAAAAAAAAAAGACAATACTTTGGGAAATTTTGGTGAACAATAAAAAAAGGTAAAGAATATCTTAAACTCATGGGCATAGAGGGATTTAATCTATGTTGGCCGAATAACGGTTATAAAAACATTAGTCCTCCCGATTTTGGTGCAGATTCTCACATTACTACCAAACCATCTTGTTCAAGGTAGTAAAGAAATACAAGACATTTTCTATCAATTTGACAACATTAAAAGAAATATTATTATAAATAACTATGAAGAAGAGGGATTAAAATTGCCACATATTCAATCTTTCTGTGAAGCATTAAAATTGCCTCAGCGTCATAAACTTCTAGATCCCATGAACATATCCGCTTGGAAGATTTTACTTCTAAGTTATATAGAAAAATATGGCGGAGATAGGATATTATACTTACAAAAGGAGGGATTGGAAAGTATTTCTAATAAGCTAAATCCGTTTTGGAGAGATTTTCTTCTTAATCTATCAGAAATGTTGGCAATAAAAGACGAAGAGGAAAAATATATTATTAACATCACGAGTCAACCCATTTGGTTTAGGTTTAGTATTAAAAGAAATGATAAAAAAAAATTATTATTGAAAAATATTGTTATAGTCGTGTCTTTTTTATGAATGATATTGTCTCTGTAGAAACACTTTTTTTTCATATCAGGAATTTAAAACAAGTATATGATAAGTACAATTTTCTAGAATATTATGGTATTGTGGGTGTAGTTCCAGAGAGTATGGGAGGCTGCATGATATTATAAATGACATTGTTGACAAATTAAAAAGAGATAGAAAAACAACATGCAAATATTTTTATAAATTGTATTTAGAAAATATAAACAAATGTTCACAAGACAAATGGCCTAGGAATTAGGAATACAAATATATGATTGGGGGTATATTTATTCTTCCCCTTTTAGGGCTACAAGAAACACTAAACATCACAACTTTCAGTTCAAGCTATTCCATATAATTACTGCTACAAAATGTTTTCTTTTCAAATGTGGCTTAAAGGAAACATTACTATATACCTTTTGTGCAGAATCTAAAGATAGTTTATTGTATCTGTTTTGGGATTGCACCTACACCAAAAATAAATGGTTTTTATTAGTAAATATTTTAGAAAATTGTAGTATGTAAATGCACCTAATATTATATTGGGTATAGCAAATCCTTTAGATCCAAATACCACTAATAGTGAAGTCATTTTGATTTTAAAGTATTATTTATATACATGTAGATGTTTCGGTGATAACCCCAGTATAAATGGAGGTACAAAATACCTGAAATAGTGTTTAAAAATAGAAAAGATAAGCATAAATTTCTTATCCCCTACACAAAAAGAATATATACTAGTAGAAAAAAGAAACTGTGCATTACTAAAAAATCAATTAAAGATCAATATCAAAATAAAATTTATTAATTGTCTACAGTATATTGTCGAATGATGCATTTTTCACCAAACCATCAGACCAATAACATTTAGCGTCACTTGAATTAATTTGGTAAACGTTTTAAACACCACAAGGCTCTTTAGACATTAACAAAGTCAGTAGCGAGTGTGTCCACCATTTGCATTAATGCATGATTGGCAACGGCGACGCATTGATCTAACCAAGTTGTTGAAAAATGCTTGAGGGATATTGTTCCAAATGCGGATCAATGCCGGACCCATTTCCGCTAACGTCACTGGCTGATTTGGCAGATGGCGTAACGTAGTTCCATTTCATCCCAACATGCTCAATGGGTGAACGATCGGGTGAAACTGCTGGCCATGGTAACAAATCAACATCTTGCTGTGTCAGATAGTCACGCACTACTCGCGGAACATGTGGTCGAGCCTTGTCCTGCTGAAATGTGACGTTGTTGGCCTGAGGTTGGATGAACGGAATGACATAAGGCTGAACAATTTCACCCCGATAGCTTATACCGGTCAGATTTCCGGCGACAACAACCAATGGTGTTCTGCCATTTGCTGTTATGCCTCCCCACACCATAACACTGCCCCCACCAAACGATTGACGTTGAATGACGCAGGCGTCTGCATATCGTTCTCCTACACGGCGGTAAATACGAGAACGGCCATCACTGCTGTCTAGGTGAAATCGGGATTCATCTGTAAACAGGATGTTGGCCCAATCCTGTATTATGAATCTTAAATAACGTCTACACCACGTCAGCCTAGCTGCCCGGTGTCTAGGCAGCAAAATTGGACGGATTGTGGGACGTCATGGCCTGATGGTATGTTCACGAAGTATATTGCGGACTGTTCTAGAGCTGATCGGTCGTAATGCAGTGATGCTTCTTGCAGTGAGACTTGACGTCATGAATCGATTTCGCAGATGCACCAGCCTTATGTGGTTATCTTGACGACGTGACGTTACACGTGGACGACCTGAACGTCTGTGGTTTCTAGTGTTGCCAGATTGTCTAAGTTGTCTCCATAATGACAGTATTGTGTTCCGATGACAGCCAAAATGTCTAGCGACAACGTTTTGTGCCACTCCTGCTTGGAGCATACCAATAGCACGAAGACGCTGATTTTCGTCGAGACGTGGCATAACACTGGAATTAATGTCATTCAAACCATACTGTTTTTTCTGATGTGTAGGGGCAAACACAAACCTAAGTAAACCTCAAACAGTCACAAATCGCTAAACGAGAATGATAAACAAAAGAAGGCCAAATACACGATGTGTATCCATAGAGCGTGTCAAAGTCCGTGCAAGTTTCCCGCGACTGGTCGATAGCATAAAAATCAATATTTCAACTAGTCATGACTAATAAAAAATTAAATACCCGGTCATAAAAAAATATATATTAATTTTTAGAATGCACAGTTTGCTTTTTTTTTTTCATTAGTATATATATTTGTAAAAAGTTGTTGCCATTTGAATTTGTCCTTGGTGTTTCAGTGCAATGTTGCATAATGTTGGTTTTATAAATTAAATGTCATTTGTCTGGGTAAAATTGTGCATACATACCATCTGTAATTAGTGTATTTGTATCTGCCTCTGCTTTTCCTTAAAACTAAACAAGTTACAACAAAAAACAATGAAAAAGGTTAAGCACCCCCATGTCTTTTTGAAATGACAAATGATATGGAAAGTATCACGAGATTACTGACCAGATAATCTCAAGAACCTAATGGTGGCCTGTTAGGATAGTACATTGGCTGTAAGAAACCACAAAAAGAAAATCACGAAAAATGTTAATTTAATGAATATTTAATCACAATATAACAATGGCCAGTTTTTGCAGTAAAACATGTCCATTTTAAGTATTGATCTTCACAGTTCAAAAAGCACGATAAGATTGTCATTTGACTTTCAAAATGTCACTTATGAATCACTTGACGACATCTATTGTTCAAAGTTCAGTACCGGTTGTAAATCCCACGTGCTTGGATGACGGCCTCAACCCTGCGTCTCATCCTTCTAGTCAGACGTCGGAAGTCCTGTTGTGATAGCTGCTGCCATTCCCGATGCAATGCTCTTCCAACTGACGAATGTTTTGCACAGGAGGTTCCCTAGCCTGTATACGACGGCCTAACATGTCCCAAATATACTCTATTGGATTCAAATCCGGCCTCATGGTTGGCCAAGGAATAGAAGTCACGGCTTCGCTTTGGAGGTAGGCGGTTACTGCTCTTGAACGATGAGGCCTGTTGTTGTCATCCATATACACAGGCCGTGTAGCTAATGGGTGGTTGTCGAAATGGGGGACAACATCTGGTTGCAAGACGTCTCTGATGTACTGATCACCAGTTATGTTGCCTTGTATGGTGACTAAATCAAGCTTGCAGCCATGAGATATACATCCCCAAACCATTACTGAGCCTCCACCGTAAAGGACAGTTGGCTGGATGTTCCTTGGGAAATAGGCTGTATTTTTTGTGTCTCCAAACCCTCCAAACCCTCATCCGGCCGTCGGTTACATGGAGCAAAAACCGGTTCTCGTCTGACCAATGGATTTTGTACCATGTCCTTATATTCCAACCACGTCGTGCTAAGCACCATGCCAAACGTGTCAGTCAATGTCAGTCTGCCAAAAGTGGACGTTTAATGACTCTCCTTGACTCAAGTCCCGCTGATTTCAGACGGTTTCTATCTGTTTTTGTTGACAGACGTCTATTGGGCAACAAGTGTTGTTTGAGTACGGGACAGGTTGCGAATGGCATCCGTCTAACCAAACGCTGCAATGCCCTGTCGTCACGATCAGATGTTACCCGTAGTCTGGCAAGTCTTTCACATTGTTGGTTTGTGTGTGTTTTCTCACCAGTCGGCTGACTACAGTATAGTGGTTACACATCTGACATTCAATAGCTTTGAAGGACATCCCTTTTGTATGCATGTCGATTATTTGTCATATTTGTGCTTCCGATATTCGCCTTCGTACCATGCTTACTGAGAATGAATAAAAAAAATTAAAACACCGGACTTAAATACCCAAATTCGAAGCTTGAAGATATTGACTTTTGAGTAATGCACGAGAGGCATTGTTCACGTGCATGACTATTCGATATTAGACATGATTGTCACACTTGTGTGAGCACATCTTTTAATGGAACATTGTACTTGCTATGCTCAATATAAATATTAGAATCTAAACGTAGTGTAACTTATTATGTTTTAATATATCAAGGGGTGCTTAACTTTTTTCTTTGTGTATACAATGATCTATGATAGTATTTCTGAGATACAGATAATGACCTATGACAGTATTTCTGAGATACAGATAATGACCTATGACAGTAATTCTGAGGTACTGATAAAGACCTATAACAGTAATTCCGAGGAACTGATAATAACCTATGGCATTAATTCTGCGATACAGATAATGACCTATGATAGTAATTCTGAGATACAGATAATGACATATGACAGTAATTCTGGGATCCATATAATGATATATGACAGTAATTCTGAGATATAGATAATGACATATGATATATAACAGTAACTCTGAGATACAGGTAATGACATATGACAGTAATTCTGGGATCCATATAATGATCTATGACAGTAATTCTGAGATACAGATAATGAACTATGGTAATAATTGTGGGATACAGATAATGACATATGGCAGTAATTCTGTGATACATATAGTGAACTATGGTAGTAATTCTGGGATCTAGATAATGACCTATGGTAGTAATTCTGGGATACAAATAATGACCTATGGTAGTAATTTTGGGATACATATAATGACCTATGGTAGTAATTCTTTGATATGGATAATGACCTAAGGCAGTAATTCTGTGATATAGATAATGACCTATGACAGTAATTCTGAGATATAGATAATGACCCATTGTAGTAATTATGTGATATAGATAATGACCTATGACAGTAATTATGTGATATAGATAATGACCTATGACAGTAATTCTGTGATATAGATAATGACCTATGACAGTAATTCTGTGATATAGATAATGACCTATGACAGTAATTCTGTGATATAGATAATGACCTATGACAGTAATTCCGGAAATACAGATAATGACCTATGATGGTAATCCTGGAAGATATAATGAGCACTTCAGAAGATACAAACATCATAATAACAGCCTACAGTATATGTTGGCTTGTGTGGTATAGCTTAGTACCCCGTTAATACACAGCCTTTGAATTGTTGAAAATATGATCTTTCCTTGATGAAGATTTTCATTTTTTCCGTTGAAGACTTCCGGGATTGTTTTCGTAAAAACGGACATTTCATCAAATATCTGAAGAAAACTCAAGTTTGGTTTGACCAAACGTGATATTGTTTTATTGAAACATTGGGCACAAAAAAAGTGACAGTTATTGTTGATTTTGTAGATGTTCTCTTATGCTGGTTAAGAGAAATGAGTCTTTATTCATGGTAACATTTGATTTCTATACTTCAAAAGAAACTGAATTTCATGAACTGTTACAGCATTGTAAAGATTTGGAAATTCACAAACGAACGTGTTATTATGTTTTACTTCTACTTTATTATATGTATTAACTATTTGTATATTAGGTATAATTGTTTTTTTATTCTTAACTCTGACATAGTGTACATTAACTTTAACATAAAATGTTTACTCTGTGATTAAATCAATACACTATCTCAGATAAATATTAAATTTTAACTTTGATATCATGTACATTAACCTTGTGATATTGTGCAATGCGTATTAGTAGGTTATCTGAATGACACCATTAAGGGCTTTGAAAATAATTGTAGACTGGAGGTATTTATCCTGAAACAGGAGGTAACACCATTAAGGGTTGTTAAACTAATTGTATATTGGAGCTATTTATCCTGATACAGGAGGTAGAAAACCAGTACGGGTGAAGATTCTGAGGGCCGTTATTTTTTTTCTGAATTGATTCATTGCCATAGATAAAGATAATTCTTACCTTTTATTGAAACTGTATTTTTTTTATTCTGTAGGTGGTTTTGGTACACGTTGTTTACATAATAAAAGCCTGTAAGAAATATACATAAACATGTGTTTATTATGATAGCAATTTAGTTGCTATTCCTAGTAGGTACTGGTTTTGATAATTTACAACAGAACTTGGCACTGGATTTGATAATTTAAAACTGAACTTGGTAATTCCTTTCATAACTTACAACTGAACTTGATATTGGTCTTGATAATTTACAACTGAAGTTGATACTTGTGATAATTTACATCTGAACTTGATACTGGTTGTGATAATTTACATCTGAACTCGATACTGGTTGTTATAATTTACAACTGAACTTGATACTGGTTGTGATAATTTACATCTGAACTCGATACTGGTTGTGATAATTTACATCTGAACTCGATACTGGTTGTGATAATTTACATCTGAACTTGATACTGGTTGTGATAATTTACATCTGAACTCGATACTGGTTGTGATAATTTACATCTGAACTCGATACTGGTTGTGATAATTTACATCTGAACTTGATACTGGTTGTGATAATTTACATCTGAACTCGATACTGGTTGTTATAATTTACAACTGAACTTGAAACTAGTTGTGGATAATATACAACTGAACTTGATACTGGTTGTGATCATTAACATCTGAAGTTTTACTGGTTTTGATAATTTACAACTGAACTTGATACTAGTTTTGAACATTTACAACAGAACTTGATACTGCTTTTGATAATTTACAACTGAATTTGATAATGGCATTGATAATTTACCACTGCACTTGATACTGCTTTTGATAATTTACAACTGCACTTGATACTACTTTTGATAATTTACATCTGAACTTGATGCTGGTGTTGATATTTTAAAGCTGAAGTTGATACTGGTTCTGATAATCTACAACTGAACTTAATAATGGTTGTGGATAATTTACAACTGAACTTGATATTGGTTTTGAGAATTTACAACTGAACATAATACTGTTTTGCAGAATTAACATAGGTATAACCTTTATATTGTTTTTGTGAATTTAAAAATGGCTTTAATGTCACTTTTAATAATTTACAACTAAGCTTGACATGGCGTTAAAAGATTTAGAGCCATCCTGTGTTTAAGAATTTAGTGTAAAAAATAGAAGTCGTATGCATAATATATAAACATACAATGATAGGATTGGGAATCGAGTGACTTTATACTTATACACTTATATGGTTTTGATAATTTACCCTATATTTGATTAGATGTCAGTGTAGTTATTTATTGAGACTTAAACACTTGTAAAGTCTGATCGTTATGGAAGGTATACAGACAAATACATGTACCTTGTATACTACTTTATGTCCTGTCATTTTTGAAAAGGTTGATCAACATCTCACTGACTGAGTCAGTTTGTGATTAATTGTCAGAACAATTCCATAATTCATTCGAAAAATTGTAGATATAGAGGTAACATTGATACCCTTAACACACATAAAGATGACCGATTATTATCTTAGATTGACACAGAAACTTAAAAAACAGAGTAAAGGTTGAAGTAGTTTTATGGTTCTCCATTTTATTGTGCAATATAAAGGTCAGATTCCATTAAAATCATTTTCTATTAGCCATTTCAAAAGTGGCCTCCATCTTAATTAACATAAAACTTGTAGAACAAATAGCAACAGCAGAAAATAATAAGAGACATCTACATCTGTTGTATAAAGAGGGTCTATGTGTTTTGTTGTCGGTTGTATAAAGAGGGTCTATGTGTTTTGTTGTCTGTTGTCATTACGGCTGTTATGTTATCACTATCACATATCTCGTTTCTGCTGTAACAGTTTTTCTGGAGTATCATTTAACTGAAATAACTGAAAAACTGTTTAGTGTTAAGTTAATACTGAAAGTGGCGTTAAACACCCTAATACTAACCCCTTGACTATCATTTTGTTCTATTTTAGCATACTAATTCATTATTCGTCTATGTATTCATTCCAGACGTCCAGTAACAAATGGTTACACGTCCTCAAGTGAAGTAACTTAATATTGTTTTTGTCTACAGTTTCCTAGTAAGTTTGTTAAACTCTCTTTTTAATGTTTATTTACGTTTTGGTATCTGTTGTGTTTCATCCACCTTATTTTTAGTTATTGTTTGTTTTTCCGTGACAGTGTAACCGTTCAATATTTACGTATACCACCTATATATCATGTTTTGTTTCTATTTCATACAAAATAAATCACTGTACCTTGTATCAGATTCAACGTGTTGGAAGGGCGTGTACCTATCAGAAAGTAAAACAGAACAGGATGCTTACCGACATGACTCACGATTTAAAACAAATCATAGATAAACAAGTAAATAAATACACTCATAGTAACAACAATGTCTCTATTGACTAAATCATTGTATTAAATAACGATATAACTTACCTTCTACTACAACGGCTCTAGATAGTTTATTTTGTGTACTGTTTTTACCTTGATCACAAAAATGTACGACGTTTTTCACATAGTTACAACAACTGTTTGGAAGAATGTATTTTTAACTTTTGTTTATTAAGGTCTACATTAGTCTGGTCTGCTTGGTACATTAATTGTGAATGTTGTAATTGTCGTATTTGTGAAATGCTTAATTGAAACTGTTATATTTATTTAATTAAAACGTCACAGTCTGAAATCCAGTTTGTTGCTATGGGTTCTAAAATCTAAATATATAATGATAGTCATATTTGTATTTATAAGATTTCAGCTGTCAATGTTTTATAACAACGTACATTTTTTAAGTCTTATAAATTATGTATGGGTAAATGAAATATTTAAAAGATGATTTTATTTTAAAATGCTAAGACTTTGTTTATTAATGGTGTAAATAAAAACCAATGGAAATGAATGATACAGGTACAGGCAAGACATCACAACTTGGTTTTTTTTTTTTTTTTTTTTTTTTTTTTTTTTTTTTTTTTTTTTTTTTTATTGCATTTTTAATATTTGTATTACATATTCTAGGAACATTTTAATTCGAGGGTATTCGTTGATTATTTTTTTATGTAAGGAGCTCGATCAGTATTTCAGCTGACCCTGTTTTCATGTTAACTTATTTTCTTCATCCGTACAACTATTTTTATACTACAACTTCATTTTTAGATCATGTGACCAACAAAATAGATGAATACATAGTAAATAGTAAATACAGACCAAAATGACGTTTCTTTCCTCATAATTCTATTACTTCAGGTAATATATGATATGAAAAATGTGGTTGAACAAGTTTGCCTTGCCGCTTAATACCAAAGGTATCTGATATCATCTGTTCTAAATAATTATAGGGACTATTTCCATATATATATCGCAACGTTATTTCTGTCTACTTACAAATATTCTCTCTCTCTCTCAGCGTGTTGGTCTAGTACTAAGCGGACTTCATCATCATCTCATTGAATATAAACTTGCTCTCGCCATGATAAAACTAGAAAATTGCTGAATTGGCATTAAACAACAATCATTCACTCCTATGCGAAACTATATTTTCAATATTTCTCAATATACTTGATGTTTTTAAACTTTTTTCAATATTGTTGATCTCTCCCGGGTAACATGTCTTATAATGTATTAATCCTTGTAGGTACCTGTACCTGATGTAAACCACAGAAAGATGTTTTTTAGTGGTTGGTGGTTTATGGTGTTTAACGCCACTTTTAACAATAGTGCAGTTATATTGTGGTGGTCAGATTTATTGGTTGAGGTAATCGGAGTACCCGGAGAAAATCACCGAGCTGTGGCAAGTAACTGGCGAACTTTATCGCATAATGTTGTATCGAGTACACCTCGCCATGAAAGGGATTCGACCTCACAATTTTAATGGTGATAGGCATTGATTGCACATGTATTCATGAATCCAACTACCATACGATCATGACCATGACCACCCCACCACCGAAAGAAAGTAATTTACCACATATATTAAAACAAACTAAACAAACTATGGTCTGACTTTGAACAAATTATCCCATGCTGAACAAGATTGCAAACTGGTAATCAGATGCCGTAAATCAAAGAAGGACATGGCAGACATTTGCTAAGAAGAGTTTGAAGATACCAAATGTGTAATCAGAATCCGTGTATCGAAGAAGAACAGACAACACAATGGCCAAAAGAAAAAGGACAAACAACGATCTACAAAACATACACATAAAACTAAAGATTGAATAAGAGGAACCCCCCTAGAAACCGGGGGTGAACTCAGGTGCTCCGGGAGGGTTTCCAGTTCCTCCTCCACTAGTGGCACCCGCCATATTAATCTAGTTACATACCCCGTGATAGGTCATGAATGAGGAAAGTGGTTGCGACAAGTGGAAAATATCCCTGGTCATTTGTGACACAAATATACCATAACGGTCAACCAAGTCATGGTGGCAACCGTACAAAAGGACAAAATGTAAACAATCATTTATATCGACAAAGCAACACGCAGGAGACAAGATATTGAGCAAATCTAATCCAACGACAAAAAGATGTGAACTTGGATGCAACGAAAGTGTAAGTACTTCCTGTTTCACTAGTGAAACCCGTTGTGTTACTTTTATACAAGAACATCGGTCATCTGATATGAAAATTGTGTTGGACACCAGCTTAGGTAAATAAATATAAATAGCGAATAAAACATGAACCAATTTAACACAAATGGGGCGTGGAGTGGAGGATTGTAAGGTCGAGCGAAACTTCGCAACACGGAGCTCCGAGCGGATAGACAAGTAACTGATCAACATGAATGACACGAACACCAATAAAATGAGGGAACAAACTCTTTGTAATAACAACATTAATTCTCATATAAATAAAACTGAGATAGAAGCATATTTAAAGTAGTTAAGTACATCAGATAATTAAAGAACTAACTAGTATAACGTCCAATTTCTAGGATAGGAAACACTATCTATTAAAATTCTTAAATATATATTCGAGATGCGCTATTATCTAAAAACCCATCTTTCATCTATCAGACACAGAGGACTAGACACAAATTAGTGGGTTGTATTTTGACAGTAGTATGCTCCTTGTAGCAGGTGCTTCTTAATGCGAAACAAATACTTATGATTTTTATACATGATCAGGCATACTCAAAATAAAAAGATGGGAAAGCCAAATAATTTAAAAATCTTTCGGAACAAGAAAACTAAACGGCCTGAAAAGGATACCAAAATCGGCTAAAGTTACTGATGCGTTAATTATAGGACAGTACAAAAATAAAAATAAACAAGTAGTCATTGGTATATAATCCAGGAAAGTGTACGTTTATATGAACAAATCACATACGACAGCATTTAAGATGTCCTTTTAATCGGATATTGTACTATGCAAAACAATATTGCTACTATCAGATTGACGAATAAAATGTGAGGGACATCATTTTACTGAAGTAGAAAACACTTGCATGACCCCATCATTTCACTCAGATGGGAGGCTTGGGCCCCGAAACTAGGTTTTCACCACCAATCCAATACAGGACAGTGAGCAGTCATGGTAGAGGTGTGTTAGGTGTATAACATTTGTCTCTGTTTGTACGATTTATCGAGTAGATTTTAGTAATGTTACAATAGTGTGGTATGTTAGTTTTTCATTGTATCATACTATATATAATTGATAATTTCCACATTTCCACATTTCCGAATATTTTATCCTAATTTCTGGATTGAAGGATGTTCGTCACATTTTTAACTTATAATTGTTATAATTTACAAGAGTCATCATGGTTTTTTTCACCTATGGGGAGGACTGTGATATAAAATAATTAATTAAATGTTGAACAAAAGAAAAGTTCAGATAAAATTACTTTATTCTAATTAGAATCCGATATTTTATGATTGATGCAATCACAAGCTGTCCTCTATCATTGACAATACTGTTACAGGACTTGAATATATGAGTAACACGATGGGTGCCTTATAAGAAACACGAACTGTTTACCATTCACGGGCAAATGGGACACCCCCGGGCTTGTTTGGTTTTTTTTGTGGGGGTTGTTTTTTTTTTATTTATTTATATCTTCTTTTTTTTATGTGGTCCGTTTTGTTCACCTTTTTAGTTTTCATTGTAGGGGTTTTCTTTGCTTTGTTTGTCTTCGTTCTTCCGTGCCTGGTGCCTAATGTAGACTTTGTCTCTGGATTCTCCATTCCTGATTGTGGCCCTTCGGTTTTCTCTAACGTGTATTTCTCGAATACATTTACAATTCATAAAAATATATTAAACGACACATAATTTGTGATTTTAATCAGGCATTGATATATTCTGCTTATGATTCCATTCGTTGTCAACCAGAGCTTGGCTTTGTTACACCAGTCCCTGAAACAAAAATCATATGCTGGTAAACAATACATGTCCGACAAGGTGGTAAGTTTATGGTGGATGCATGATTACCGTTTTCTACGAACAGCCATTTCACATTTATATGTATGGAAAAATCTAGCTTCTTAAAAATATAAATTGTCTCATTTACAAACATTTTATAGTCATTAATCATTATTCGTCAATATCGAATAACGGGACACTCGAAAGAAGCATTTTTGGATACCTACAAGTGTGCGACTATAATGGAACATAAAACCGAGAGCTTGGAGACATACAAAACATGTCACTTCTGCTAGAAACAGCAATGAAGAACGGAAGCTTGGAACGGAAGATTCATAATTCTCTCAATATTTAAATTCTCTGATGAAGCAAATACAACACAATTCCATGTTACAGCATTAATAATAATAATAATAATAATAATAATAATAATAATAATAATAATAATAATAATAATGATAACAATAATAATAATAATGATAATAATAATAATAATAATAATAATAATAATAATAATAATAATAATAATAATAATAATAATGATAACAATAATAATAATAATAATAATAATAATAATGATAATAATAATAATAATAATAATAATGATAATAATAATAATAATAATAATAATGATAATAATAATAATAATAATAATAATAATAATAATAATAATAGATATAATAATAATAATAATAATAATAATCAGTGGTGATCAACAACTATAAGATACACTTCAATTGAAGCAGCAGAAGAGGCCAGTACTGCATATAACGAGCTTCATTTTCCGCATCCGTACTCGGGGGAGGGACGAGATGCGTAGCAAGAGTAGCCGAAGAAAACCAACGACTGACGCAAGTCACTGACAAATTTTATCAAATAAAGTGCTAACGAGTACACCTCGCTGTGAGCTGTTATTTAGATCAAGTTTATAAACAATTAATCATTTAAACAGATCGTAGCACTGAGATTGGCATGTTGAAGTGTGACTTGATTGCTACAAAAGGGGAGAAGATGGTCAAGTTCGCAATATTCTCCTTGGCAACGGCCCACCAATGTCCACCTCAGACAAACTGTTGTTCATTCGTAACTTGATGATCAGTGCGGTGTCCACACAAGAGTCCATCATATACGTACCATAAAAATGTCGATCAGTGTATTTGATTAATCTTTTAATTACAATCAGTGTATTTGATTAATCTTTTAATTACAATCAGTGTATTTGATTAATCTTTTAATTACAATCAGTGTATTTGATTAATCTTTTAATTACAATCAGTGTATTTGATTAATCTTTTAATTACAATCAGTGTATTTGATTAATCTTTTAATTACAATCAGTGTATTTGATTAATCTTTTAATTACAATCAGTGTATTTGATTACTCCTTTAATTACAATCAGTGTATTTGATTAATCTTTTAATTACAATCAGTGTATTTGATTACTCCTTTAATTACAATCAGTGTATTTGATTAATCTTTTAATTACAATCAGTGTATTTGATTACTCCTTTAATTACAATCAGTGTATCTGATTAATCTTTTAATTACAATCAGTGTATTTGATTAATCTTTTAATTACAATCAGTGTATTTGATTAATCTTTTAATTACAATCAGTGTATTTGATTAATCTTTTAATTACAATCAGTGTATTTGATTACTCCTTTAATTACAATCAGTGTATTTGATTAATCTTTTAATTACAATCAGTGTATTTGATTAATCTTTTAATTACAATCAGTGTATTTGATTAATCTTTTAATTACAATCAGTGTATTTGATTAATCTTTTAATTACAATCAGTGTATTTGATTAATCTTTTAATTACAATCAGTGTATTTGATTAATCTTTTAATTACAATCAGTGTATTTGATTAATCTTTTAATTACAATCAGTGTATTTGATTACTCCTTTAATTACAATCAGTGTATTTGATTAATCTTTTAATTACAATCAGTGTATTTGATTAATCTTTTAATTACAATCAGTGTATTTGATTACTCCTTTAATTACAATCCGTGTATTTGATTAATCTTTTAATTACAATCAGTGTATTCGATTAATCTTTTAATTACAATCAGTGTATTTGATTAATTTTTTAATTACAATCAGTGTATTTGATTAATCTTTTAATTACAATCAGTGTATTTGATTAATCTTTTAATTACAATCAGTGTATTTGATTACTCCTTTAATTACAATCAGTTTATTTGATTAATCTTTTAATTACAATCAGTGTATTTGATTAATCTTTTAATTACAATCAGTGTATTCGATTAATCTTTTAATTACAATCAGTGTATTTGATTAATTTTTTAATTACAATCAGTGTATTTGATTAATCTTTTAATTACAATCAGTGTATTTGATTAATCTTTTAATTACAATCAGTGTATTTGATTACTCCTTTAATTACAATCAGTTTATTTGATTAATCTTTTAATTACAATCAGTGTATTTGATTAATCTTTTAATTACAATCAGTGTATTTGATTAATCTTTTAATTACAATCAGTGTATTTGATTACTCCTTTAATTACAATCAGTGTATTTGATTAATCTTTTAATTACAATCAGTGCATCAGATTATTAGAAATAAAATAAAAAGCAAAAGATACCACACTATCAGAAAAATTCAAATATCTAATAACACAAATGTAGAAACAGAGATAACAATGTATACATATACATGACCGAAATGAAATTATTGGAATAAAATGCGCGAGTGCTGATTCAGATAAAAATATCTTCGAAATGAAATTATTGGAATAAAATGCGTGATTCCTGAATCAGACAAAACAATCTTCGAAACAAAATTATTGGAATAAAAAGCACGAGTCCTGAATCAGACAGAAATATCTTCGAAACAAAAACAGTATAAACGTATCAAAGGGGATTACATGTATATCAATCTTATAATCAGTGTCACTGGTGGCAATTTATCTGTTCGAACGATATGTCATTTAAGACACATCAAATACGATTTTATCATCTTTTGTAGCCAATATTATTATGCGTTACTAACGGATGAAGAAGAAATAATTGAGTTATTTAACTATCTTTATCGCTACTTATTCCCCACTTTATATTGTCAGTAGCGCAAGTAACTGTCAGGGAATATATACGTACCGTTCCGGAATATCTGTGTCACAAATGACCAAAGATATGTTCCGTTTATTGTGATCGCAACACGGCCCTGCATTGATGACGTATTGTATTACCGGGTTTGTAACAAGAGAAACACGATGGGTGCCACATGTGGAGCTGAAAATTCCGACTCTTCCGGAGTACTTGAGTCCGCGCTCATTTTTTACTTGTTTAAATATGGTACGTGTTGTTGCATGTCTTCATGTTTTTAATTCCGTGTTGTAATGTCAGATACGATTTCCTCATAAAACCGATATTCGATTCGTCAGGACTCCCATTTTTGTTCATGTTTTATTTTACGCATACTTGTGTCCAGTACGATTTCTAAATCAGCTGATATTCGTGTCGTTTAACAGTAAAACGACATGTGCCACATGTTAAGTAGGAACTGCTAATTCTTTCGGAGCAAATGAGTTCACTCCCGGTTTTTGGTGGGGCTCGTGATCTTAGATCTTTAGTTTCTGTGTATTGTTTTGTAGATTATTGTGTGTTCATTTGTCTTTTTTTTCGCTTGGCCATTGAATTGTCTGTCCTTCTTTGATACACGGCTTATGGTTGCCCTTTTTGTATATTCAAGCTTTTCTTTAAATTATTTGTAATAAAACAGTCTTATTCTACATTTGAGAAAAGTTTGAAGATACCAAAGGGTCAATCAGAAGACGTAGATGAAAGAAGGACATATAATTCAATGGCCACAACGAAAAAGGGCATGAAGACAACAAAGATCTCAGGTGTTCCGGAAGTAATATGAAAACATGACCTCTGAACTGTATCACTTCTATCTTGCAAGCATTTGTAATATTACAGTAGGTAACTTATTTTCGTTTTCCATGCATACGTCTGTAATGGTAATAAAACATTAAAAAGCCTATAAAGGATAATACTGAATATAGTCATCTATGATAGTGGCGTATTTGAATAGTGTGAAGTCATTTATATTGGTGAATACCAATTTTCGTGGTAAAAGGAAAAATTGTATTTTAATGAAAGTGTAAATTCGTGGATTCCATGCTGTAGTCAGTACAAACATATATGGTGACAAATGTTTGTTGAATCTTTAATTTCGCGGTCTGATACTATCCACCAGATCAACGGAAATTGGTATACCACGAGTAATATTGAAATCAATGTGATCGCATATTGTCTTGTTAGAAGCCATAAAAGTACTCACGATCATGACAAAATGAACAGTATACTTTACATCTGACTTGTGCCCATGATCTGTATACACTGCCAGGAGAACAAATTTTCTCCCTAGGGTATACTCGACAGTTCACTAAATCTTTACTTTCTAAAAAAAAAAAATTACTTCGCTCACGAGTGAGTTATTCCAATATTTACAAGTTTGATTGATTGATTGATTGATTGATTGATTGATTGATTGATTGATTCGTTCATTCATCCATTCATTCATTTAATGTATGTTTATGTCAATTTTGTATCGTTAGACAAATGTGGTGGTGTATGAAGTTAGAAGTTCCGGTCTACAATTAAAAATAGTAATCAAGTGAGTGAAAGTTAAATTACCATCTAGATCAGGTTTCCATTTAAATGATGTGAAATGAATTATAGAAATATGATTTACATTGCTGTGTCTGTTTATACAACATTAGATAGCTTAGCTGAATTTGCACAGTGATATGTTTGTTTGTTTGTTTGTTTGTTTATGGTGCTTAACGCCACTTTCAACAATATCTTAGCTATATCGTAGCGGTCAGTTTTATTGGTGGAGAAAACCGGAGTACTCGGAGAAAACCACCGACCTGTCGCAAGTCAGTGAGAAACTTTATCACATAATGTTATTTCGAGTACACCTTGCCTTGAACGGTGCTCGAACTCACAACTTTAGTGGTGATAGGCACTGATTGCACAGGTAATTGTAAATTCAACTACCATAATATCACGGCCACGACGGCCCCTTAACAGTAATAGTCATTTTGACTGGACATATATAAAATGAAAAACAAGAAAGACCACACTGTCGCAACAGTTTTAAAATCTAATAAGCAGCCATACAAGGATACACAATTTATACACCTACCATACATATGCATGACCGCTCACATTTTGGTTTGATACAGGTACTTCAATAAAAAGTGGGGTGCCTAGACTAGTTTTATCGGTCCAATCCCCAAAAATATATGTTATAATTACCAGCCTGAGTCCATGGTCTCAAAGTTGGTGTGAGCTTAGGGTGCTTAGGAAAACAATTATTTATCCCTTTTGTTATCGAAACCGATAATCTTTGGGGATGCATGTGTCATTTAATGTAAAAAAAAACAATAATAAAAAACAACCCAGATATCAAATTTACTGCGCACGACGCATTTCTGCAAAACCTTCATCAGGTACGCTCAAAGTGGAAAGATTGAAAATTCAAATAAGTTAAAAGGTTTTGAGTGCAAAAAACAAAGGGCCTGAACAGGATAGCCAGAATCGTTTATGTTCACGTATGCCTGAGGGAGAAGAACCTTATTTTTAATGATAATTACATTCAGATATAGAGTTCATATGTATAATCAAATCATAACATTAGTTTGCAATATGTATCATAAATAATAAGTATAATAAAAGAAATGTAATTAAAACGTAGATACTTAATTTAATGTGCACGACGCATTTCTGGAACGCTCAAAGCCAAAATATTTGAAAGCCAAATAATTCAAAAGTCTTTTGGAGCAAGTAAATCAATGGGCAAAAAGGTATAACCAAAAATTATCTAAGGGAGAGTTGTGTGTTTAATTTGTCACACACGATCAGTGGAACTCTCTTCAGAGAAGCTGCACTCCACATTGGAAACACGATACGAATTACATACCACGATTTTTTCCCTGGTCACACTATTGTGGAATGTTAAATATCAAGACAACATCATCTATTCTTCAAAAGGTGAAATTTATAAGACCGAGCGAAATTTGTTTTCTTGTCTTCTATAAGGAACCATATTAGAAATGCAGCTACAAAGTAACATTATTTCTGCATGGTATTTGATGTTTAAATTAAACGATTACGGTCCATCATTTGACCAATCATATTTGATTAAGTTCAGTATCAAGAATAACAATTCGATAGTATGTTCATATGAATCATATACCAATGATGGTCTACAGGGAAGACGCAAAGATAAGGTATTACTTACAGTAATTATTGGCATATTAACCAAGAAATACAAGATAAGAGAGCATTACCAAGGGTGATCACAGACAGACAGACTGTCTAGGTTGCAAAATGGCACAATTTTGGCTGTTTTCATGATTAATCTAAATGTAATGTTTTACTTCTTTTTTGTCTTTACTGCACATACCTCCTGTGTGATTCAGTTTATCATCTATGTTGATATTTGGTAGAAGAACTGAAGAAAAAAAACATTAGGTTCTAATTGAAAACTGAAAATCCTAAAATCAACAATTTTGCCGGGAATTATTATGTGTTCATGATGGACATATCACAATCAATGAAACGGACCAAATGTTTTATTTGTATGGTAATAATAGTAATATACTAGCAGTTAGTGTTCAGACCATGCTGAAAGAGGCGTTAAATACCATAAATCTAAACCATGTTCAGACCTGTTAATAACTATAGTTCTTGAGTTTATTACGATGTACTTATTATGATTAACTATTAGCTTAATTATTAGACAGAAGATACTATATAATATACATGGTCACTTGTATGGTGTTTAACGCCACTTTCAACAATATTTCAGTTATATCCTGGCGGTCAGTTTTATTGGTGGAGGAAATCGGAATACCCGGAGAAAACCACCGACCTGTCATAAATCAGGATAACAGGTCTGAACAATAAAATATACATGTTTTTGTATCATAAAATAGTGTCCGCCGTGAAATACTGTCCTCTTTTACAATTGACTCCTATGATAAAGTCCGAGGACGGAATAAAGCACAGTAATGACTTCTTTCGGTCCATTTAAGGTTTTTCATTGAAATATACCACAACAGGACACAAATTCATAGGACACTATTTTGCCTTATATTTTCGTTTCACTGATATTGATAAATCAATTATCAACCACATCAATTCAAAAAACAAACTGAAAACTGTTCCTTGCACCAGATCAATAATGAACTTTATTAATCAATAACCGTTAGTTTTTTTTATATAACTTACATCAGGTACATAATAAATTCAGTTGATCAATTACTGTTAGTTATAATAGATGTAGCACGTGTCCGCGATTGCACGGTAGCATGATTTACGCTTTATATATACTATCGATGTCTATTACCACTAACAGTTGTTAGTTTGGCGTCCACAGACGGCGGCGAGGTATACTCGAAAATGTTTATCCGTTACTTGCGGCAGATCTGTTTGGTGAACTTAAGTCTATTCGTTCGATTGGATCTTTATCTTGGTTGTTAAGCGCCCTTTCAAAAATGATTCTGTAATTTTCTGGTGTACAGTTGTAATGGTGTGTGAAACATTAGAACAAGGGAAAACCACCGACCTGCCGGAAATTATAGATTTGCATTGCTCAGGCCTCGTTGTGGTCTGGAATCGAACTCACACACATTAAATTGGTGATGATGCACTAATTACACAAGTAACTACACAACCAATTACATGTACCACCATGCTATCGCGACCACGGAGGCTAATATCCGTTAGACAAACAAGAGCATGAGATTTTAATTTGATTGTATATTTGCTAAAATTTGGTTTGTTTGCTTGTTTGATGGTGTTTAACGCCACTTTCAGCAATATTTCAGCTATATCGTGGCTGTCTGTTACATTGGTGGATGAAACCGGAGGACCAGGAGATTACCACCGACCTGTCGCAAGTCACTGACAAATTTATCACATAATGTTGTACACCTCTCCCTGATCGAGATTCGAACTCGCAGCAACTACCATACGATCACGGCCGGATGATGGCCCCGCTAAAAGCTGGTTTAAGCATATCATGTCAAATACAAATGTAATACAACAGATAATTACCACTGTTAGTAGCTGGATGAAAAGAAACTCCTTGTGTTGCTGGCCTACTGGTGGATGATCCTCCTTATTATAATAAATTAATATTAGTAATCAAAGATAGTTAAGAGCACCTGAGATCACACCGGTTTTTAGTGGGGTTCTTGGTACCTTTTTCTTTTTAGCCATTCTCTTTTCTGTCCTTCGATTTGTTATTTTTAATACCCCTTTGGTATTTTTGAACTGTTCTCGTGCTAGCCCAAAATAACAAGAACATTAATATTAAGTACCGTGAAATACGTTTTATTTAGGGGCCAATTATTGTGGAAACCGTTGATTAACTAATCCACGAATTAAAATAAAAACCAATACATGTATTTCTGAGAGCAATACCAAAGATTAGGATACATGAATTTGAGTTCTTGATTTGACATCAAGGAATGATTTTATTTCGTATGAGACACATCTATTAGTAACGATTACCCGAGGAAGCGCCTCAACTTGCAGTCATTGCCCCATTACATTCGTGTTCCCTTGAGACATATCCATTGACAGAGCTTACCTGAGAATACACCTCCACTAGTAGCTTGAGTAACACGACGGGTGTCACTCTTGGAGCAGGAACTGCTAACTCTTCCGGAGCACCTGCGTTTTTAGGAGGGGACGTGTTGCTCCATCTTTAGTTTTCTGTGTAGTGTTTTGTAGATCGTTGATGCCATTAAGGACATACCCAAGCAATTAGTAATAAGGTACATGCATAATTATTTGCAGAAGGAGTTTACGGAGTGTTTCGGTCGAAATCATATGTGCTTTTGATCTTCAAGAATGCAATTTGTATTTGTTTATTTCATCAGATTCACTGACTGTCTTTACACGTACAGATGACCGTCGTGGTCATGTTCGTATGGTCGTTGGATTTATAACCTATTCAATCAGTGCCTATAACAAATAACGTTTAGAGTTCGAATTCCCCTCAGGCGATGTGTACTCGATACAACATTATGTGATAAAGTTTATCAGTTATCAGGTCGGTGGTTTTTACCGGGTACTCCGGTTTCCCCAACTAATAAAAGTGACCGCCATGATATAACTGCAATATTGTTGAAAGTGACGTTAAATATCATAGCCCTAACACTAACTCTGTACAGATAGGGACAACCTACTATACTGATTGACAGATGCAATGTGAGGGGTATCATTGGACTGACGTAGGAAACACTTACATTACCGCATCATTGCACTAAGAGGGTAGGCTTGCGCACATAAAACTAGTTTTACGTCATCAATTTCTGTTGAAGTGACTTGACCAATCCAGGAAAGTGAACAGTCTTGTAGATGTGCATACAAGTTGCCTCTCCTTCAACGGTTTTTCCTATTAGATTTTAGTAATGTTTGGATAGTCTTGTATTTTTTTTCTCATTTGATCATACATAAATAATGGATAATTTGCACATTTCCGACATGATTCTAAAATTAAATATGCTTTGCAATTTGTTATAGAAGCTGTTTGCCTTTAATGTGAGCAAAAGTGTCCTCTTTGAATACAAGCAAAGTTCAAAGAAAATAACATGTATTCTCCATAATATGTACACAATTATATCAACTTAATATGATTTTTTTGTTTTGATTAGAGGTCAAAATTTCTACAAATTATAAATAAAGTTACACTCAAATTATTTCTCCTTTACAATGTGTTTGCACTGAACAGGTAACATTTTACCCGCCTTGAAGGAAATATAACTCATATGAAAAAGATATGAAAACGTATAAATTTATAAACAAATCAGGAATGTGCAGCTAGTGGTCTATTGTATCTTGAGAAATTTAAATGACAAAAATAGTTTAATTATATATCACTGTCCTTTTAAGCCGAGAATGAAATTTCATTCGAGTACTAGACGATTTGTATAAATAGATTTAAAATCTGGTGTCTGATGTATGTGAACTTAAACAATATTTACCTGTTATCTAACTAATAAAGATTACACGCCATTTATGCATTCTTTTACATAATACCCCCTTTGTCCCACAAAAAGGTCGATCATTTCAACTTTCACTAATGGGTACCTAAATTGCATACGATTACTAGCAAACAAGTTTCTTTGCAGGTTCCGTGAAATATTCAGCGAAGCCATCTTCTAAGTTATTGATATATATTCTATCAATCGGTCAAAACCTGACTTCAGAATAACTATGACACTAGTTATCTAAACGGTGGTATGAATCAGATGTGGGTTCTAAAAATTCAATAATAATGTTAGAGTATATACACGCAAGGTACTTCTTTCCGTAGAATAGCATTAACACATTTGATTTCCCTACCATTTTCACAACTGGACAGAGCGCAGATGCTGACACAAAAGCTACTCATACAAGTCTAGGTTGAAGTCATCGCTACAAATATTATACGGTCGTCATCACAATCTGGTTGACCGTTATGAAATATTCATACCTCAATTGACCATGAATCTTTTACTTTTTACGTAGATGTTTTCTTTCCGCTATCACTGCCAAGACTTTTACCTGACTTGACTGTATAGGAGTAGCATCTTATAAGAAACAGGAACTTCTTACCCTTCGCGGGCACCTGAGTTCACAAACGTTTTTTTCTTTTTTTGTTGTTGGGGTTCGTGTTGCTCATCCTTTTAGTTGTTTATGTTGTCCTGTTGTGTGTCTTTACGTTCTGAGTTCTGTGTTGTGATGTCCGTTATGATTTCCGCATAAAAACGATGTTCGGTTCGTCTTTACCTCCAATTGTTTATAGGACGGCTCATGTCTTGTTTACGTTATTTGTGTTTGGTTGCGTAGCGGTGTCCACCTCATATTGTGTTTTTGCTTTGTTTTTCTTCGTCTCGTGTACCCTTTGTTGTCAGTTTCTGTGGATTGTCCTTTTTTGATTACCCTTCGGTATTCTAGAACGTCACCTTAGTTCACATCCAGTTTTGTGGGATTCGTATTGATCAATCTTTTGCTTTGCTTGTTTGTTTGTTTTTTGTCTTTTGTAGTCTTTTGCAAATAGTTGTTTGTCATTTGTCCTTTATCTTTTCCAATTGTATCTACTTTTAGGGGCTGTGTGTTTCCCTTTTACATTTATTTTGTTTGTACGAAAAAAAATCAGATTATACCTTTGACATGAAATATCCGAATTTTTTTCAAGATTTTACCAAATTTTCTTGTTGCATTTTAAAAGTTAGATGGTTGTTCCCTATCCAGATGTTCAGAACTACGAATGCACTTCAATTCTTACTGTCGGGTGAGGATACCAAGTGTAGTATATTTTATACAGACGTATTCATCATGTATATAAATCATAGCAGGGGCCATCGTGATCATGATCGTGATGGCATGGTAATTGGATTTACAACTACCTGTGCAATCAGTGCCCTAGCACCACCAACGTTGTGCTTTCGAATCATGTTCATGGCGAGGTGTATCCGATACAACATAAAGTAATAAAGTTTGTCAGTGACATGCGGCAGGTCGGTAGTTTTTCCGGTATATCCGGTTCCTCCAACTAATAAAACAGCCACGGTATAACTGAAGTATTGCTTAATGTGGCGTTAAATACCACCAAACAAACAAACACACAATCATAGCACTGTAAATCCTGGCCATTATTGATGCAAAGTTTCAGTATTTGGGACAAAAGATACTCGAAAGAACAACATCAAATTTTCTACATTTAATACACACAAGACATCATAATATATATGTTAATTGAATTGTTTACAATAGTGATAAATACAATATATCCAGTGCCTTATGCCCCAGCTTGTTGAATTATTATATATTATACTGCAATCAGTGCATTTGGTGCACATGAGGTTACTTAAGGTAAAATGGTACATTGTTCCTGCTGGAGTTTGAAAAATTGTAAAGCGAAAAAAAAAACTCATTTATATATTCCATCAGCATGAAAAGTATGTCAATTCATATATTATTCAGTTATTGATGATCTCAAATTAGACTAAAATTCAAACAAACACACATATATTAATTTTGAACCTTGTTATGTTAAATTATAACACAATCATAGAAATATTTGTCTGGGTAATAAAGAAGCTGCATTGGATTATAGAAATATGGCCTATTAATATATCATGGCTTAATAATCTCCACCCATTGATATATTAATAGGGGGATTTCATACCACACAATAATAAATTTGAAAGATGAAAAAGTTGACTCATTCCAGCGGCACTTCTGTGTACACCATTATTAATGAAGTAACCTCCCTCTCGTGGCGTACTGCCTTCATAGTCTCGACAGAATATTAATAACGATGTTAGTCTCCTAATAACCTCTAAGCCGTTATTAACAAAATAAGTCCTAAATTTATCACACTCTGTTGAACTATACCCTCTGCTAGCTTTTTACATTAATACACACCTCATCGCGTGTAGAATATGAAATACACCGGAAACCATTGATCAAACCATATATAACCTTATATAACGACCATTTAATTTTGGGGGTGGCTGGATTAATGTTTTTCTTCAGTGAAAAATGTTGATTAAATTTCGGAAAAAAAACTGATTTTTCCAGTCTAATGAATAAATAAAATTCTATTTGTTGGCTCGGGGC
Source organism: Bathymodiolus brooksi (assembly GCA_963680875.1). Classification (NCBI taxonomy): domain Eukaryota; kingdom Metazoa; phylum Mollusca; class Bivalvia; order Mytilida; family Modiolidae; genus Bathymodiolus; species Bathymodiolus brooksi. The sequence continues at coordinate 77,443,059 of OY804580.1, read as the reverse complement.
AACAATATAGGCCTCACCCCTATAAGTTAAATGGTCGTTCCCTTATTTAAAATCCACAGTACAATTTACAAAGCTGTACATATATTTGTATTTGATGCCAAGATTCAAAATAATTGTCAAATGTCTAACATTGAATTCAGAATTAAATTTTCAGTCAGGCCAAGCCTCTTATATTAAAATCATTTAAATAGCTATTTTTCATATTTATTTAACACAGTGATTATACTCCATGCTTTAGAGCAGATAACAGTGTAAGCAGATTATTTACTTATAACTAGAACAACTGATACATTGCAAGTCTTTCACTTGCTATTCAAATTTTAATTGTTATATAGGGAACAATACAAACATAACTACTAACAAAGCGTGGAATATCCCCTCGCCTAAAATTTGACCCGGTGACATTAACCTTTGACCTATGACCTTGCAAATCAATAGGTTCCAGATTTTCTTAAGGACTAAGTATGTACCAAATGTGGTTAAAATCCGTTGAAGGGTGGTGATTCTAGAGTGTTCACAAGGATGTTACGGAAGAACGGAAGGAATGAAGGACGGAAGGACGGACGGTAGCGTTACTATATCCCTTCGCAACATCGTTGGCGACGGGATAAAAATTGTGTCTTTCAACAGGAGGCGATATTGTCAATATGTATACAAAAAATACACTTTAAAGTGTTTTCTCCTACATTTCTTATTAGCAAAGTCTTTGATTAAATCCTCAAAGTTAATTTAGCGCAACAAACTGCTTCAATCATGACAAGATATAAGGATTCCAGCCTCTCTTGTCTCATCGTTGTTCTGTTTGGATTGTTTATACGCTTCACTTGAGAGAATGAGCGTTCAGTTGTGCAGTTTGTGACCATTAATGTTAAAAATATACGCAAGCTAATCTTTACGTTTGGAAAAGCAGACTCATGTTGTCTTCTACAATTACTTTATAGAGTTCACCATGACTGAATCTAGTTTTTGTAGCTTTTGTTGCACTAAATTTATATCGAATATATGAGTGAAACTGCTGAAGCGCAGTCGATAAATTACTGTTCAAGTCATCTGGATAAGCATCAATTAGTTTTTTAGACAACACTCTGAGTACGTTATACTAGCTTCAGTAAATGAGGAAGTTGTCTTTTCTGGTACATCGATTAGGTCTACCTACATTTTTGGGGATTTTTGGTGTGGTTTTGAGCCTAATATCTGGCTGATAAAACAAATTGTCTCAGGGCCGGATTTTTGTGGTGCCCCTTTCCCCTTGGTGCCATAAGCACGTGCTTATTTTGCCTAAGGGTTAATCCAGGCCTGCAAACAATATATACATTCGCTTACATGCCCCCTCCAAAAGAGTCGACCATAAAACCAGCACAGTTAAAATATATCTTTAGCTGTAAAAACCGGACATGAACACACATTTATATATAGTTTTTTATTTATCTAATAGTGAACACTGTTTCTATTTATCAGTAGCATGACACATATAGACGTACTTTATAATTTTAGAACACGAAACAACAACATGGGGTATTACACAACAAAATACCTAATAACTGTCAAATATAACTAACATACAGACACACTTTTCATTTATATGTAGCGACATTCCTGGAGCACCTATGGATAGAGTGCATATGCATATATCTCTCGGTTGATACGATATTCCAGAGCTTGTGGTTCCTACCATGATGTCATTGATAGAGGGTTGATGAGAACAAGGAAGCAACTGAGACAATGATTCGTAGTAATTAAGTTGAAATTATCATTGTTCGGAGTTCGGTAATTTTGTTATTACCCTTATTTACTGTCGCCACCATGATTTTGTTAACAGCTACACGAATGAGCACGGATGTGTTCCGTTTGTCGTAATCGCATTCCGGTCCTTTCCTCATTCATGGCCGATCACTGTGTTTGTTAAAAATACGACGGTGTCACTAGCGGAGGAGGTACTATTACAGCATCACTAGCGTATGGTGTTTACATTTCACTACCCATACGTTATTCTAAAGCTTGTGTCAAGTACAGAGATTTTCTGGACAGAGATCAGATGCTGACACAAAAGCAAAGCTACTCAAGCAAGGCTACGTTGCTCCTAGGTTGATGTCATCGCTACCAAAATTCTACGATCGTCATCACAATCTAGTTAACCGGTACGAAATATCCTTATCTCAAGTGACAATGAATCTTTTACTTTTTACGTAGATGTTTTCTTTCCGATATCACCGCCAAGACTTTTACCTGACTTGACTGTATATGAGTAGCACGGCGGGTATCTTATAAGAAGCAGGAACTGTTTACCCTTCGCGGGCACCTGAGTTCACACCTATTTTTTTTTTTTTTTTTTTTGTGGGGTCAGTGTTGCTCATCCTTTTAGTTTATGTGTTGTCCTTTTGTGTGTCTTTACGTTCTGAGTTATGTGTTGTGATGTCCGTTACTATTTCCGCATACAACCGATGTTCGGTTCGTCTTTACCTCCAGTTGTTTGTAGGAGGGAGCATGTCTTATTTACGTTCTTTGTGTTTGTTTGCGCATAGTGTTGTCCAACCCATATTGTGTTGTGATTTTGCTTTGTTTTTCTTCGTCTCGTGTATCCTATGTTGCCAGTTGCCATGGATTGTCCTTTTTTGATTGCCCTTCGGTATTCTCGAACGTTTATTAATCCAACTGGGTTCACATCCAGTTATGTGGGATTCGTATTGCTCATTCTTTTGCTTTTTTTGTAGTGTTTTGCAAATCGTTGTTTGTCATTGGTCCTTTATCTTTTTCCATTGTATCTACTTTTAGGGGCTATGTGTTTTCCTGTCCAGATATCTTGTTTGTTGTACGAAACAAAAATCAGATTATATTTTTGACATAAAATATCCGTATTTTGTTTCCCAGGATTACCATACTTTCTTGTGCATCTTAAAAGTTAGATGGCTGTTCCCCAACCAGACGTTCATAACTCAGAATGCATTTCAAATATTACTGACGGGTGAGGTTACCAAGAGTAGCATATTTTATGCGGACGTAGTATATAAATCCTGGCGGTTGCCATCATGATCGTGATCGCATGGTAGTTGGATTTACAACTACCTGTACAATCAGTACCCTAGCACCACCAACGTTGCGCTTTCGAATCCCGTTCATGGCGAGGTGTATTTGATGCAACATAAAGTAATAAAGTTTGTCAGTGACATGCGGCAGATCGGTAGATTTTCGGGTATATCCGGTTTCCTCCACCAATAAAACTGATGCTACGGTATAACTGAAGTATTGTTTAATGTGGCGTTAAACACCATCAAGCAAACAAACAAACAATCATAACCCCCTAACCCTGTAAATCCTGACCATTATAGATTCATAGTACGAAATTTCAGTATTTATAACAGGATATACTCGAAAGAACAACATGAAATTTTCTATATTTAATACACACAATACATCATAATATATATTTTAATTAAATCATTGAAAATAGTTATAAATAAAATAAATCCAATACATTATGTCCCAGCTTGCTGAATGATTATAGATTATACTGCAATCAGTGCATGTAGTGCACGGGGTGTTACTTAAGGTATAATTGGTACGTTGGTGCCGCCGCTAAGGTTTGAAAAATTGTGGGGAAAAAAGGAAAAGAAAATAACCTCATTTACATAATCCATTAGCATGAAAAGTATGCCCATTCATATATTATTCAGTTATTGATGATCCATTCATATATAAGACTAAAATTCAAAATAAACACACATATATCAATTTTGAACCTTGTTATGTTAAATTATGCTACAATCTTAGAAATATTTGTCAATAGAAGCTGCATGGGCTTGTGGAAATATATGCTTAATAATCAACACCCTTCATTGATATATTGATATATTGAAGGGATAACTTTATACCACCCAATAATACATTTGAAAGGTCAAAAAGTTGACTCATTCCAGCGGCATGTCTGTACACACCATTATTAATGAAGTAAGCTCCCTCTCGTGATTTACTGCCTTCATAGCCTCGACAGAACATTAATTATGAAGTTAGTCTCCTAATAACCTCTAACCCGTTATTAACAAAATAAGTCCTAAATATATCCCACTCTGTTGAATTAAATCCGCGGCTAACATTAATACACACCTCGTCGTGTGCAGAATATGAACCACACCGACAACCATTGAGCAAATCTTATCGAACGACCATTTAACTTGGGGTGACTGGATTAATGTTTTTCTTCCTCGATTTCTTTTTTAATTATATTTCATGTCTTGCAAAATAAATAAAATTATATTTGTTGGCTCGGGGCAAATCAAGTACGCCCAAGTTACAACAAAATATATACACACTCAATAGCCATTTGACAATTTATACAAACTTCGACCTTAATTCAAAGTAACACATTTGAAATTTAGGAAAATTTCACGAAACTAAAATTTCAAGAAAATGGAATGAAAAAGTCTGAGTTAAAATTTGAAAAAAAACAATGAATGACAAAACCACGTCTCTGAGATGAACACCATCGTTTAAATATGAAGACTGCACGATATTATAGTGTCAAGATGAAATGTCTAATTCAATAGCCAAGCAAATGACAAGTTACCCAGTCAAAGCTTACGAAACGAATATACAAACTGAGGATTCTAATATGGACAAGGGGTAATTGTTGTAATTATGAAAACAAACTTGAAAAGTTACATTAAAAATACATTAACATAGAGAGATCCACAAGCGTTACAAAGATATACCTAAAGCTACATATATAAGACATGATATATCAATGAGAAAAAATCACTGAGAATGAACATAAAAAATTATAATGTGCGTAGAGTTAAACTGTGTTAAGTGAAGACATCCTTATCATTTCTTACTACCAGAATACCGTGGTCTCTTTGTCATTTGTACGATAATCCGTGTCTAAATATTATGATATATACATGTAGCTATTACTTTTAATTAACATTAGTATTGTTATTATAAACACGATTTATTTGGATGTAATAAAATGAAACAAAAAGCAAAACAAAACAAAACAAACAAACAAAGACACAAAAACAACAGATTACCATTGGAATGATAATCCGCGGCTAAACATTATCATCTATACGATATGTATATGTATCTATTACTTATTAATATTTGTATTTTTATTGTAAACACAATGTATTTGGATATAATAAAAACAAAAACAAAAACAAAAAACAAATAACAAAAAAAAACAAAAAAACAAAAAATACAAAAATGAAACACTGTCGGAACAGTTTCAAATTCTAGTAGATAAAATGTAGAAGCAGAGTCAAAATCAACATATATATATGGCCACCTTCTGTCCTTTCCTGGTACGGAAACTTCAATAAAAGTGGCGGGGGTTAAGCTAGTTATATGTACCGTCATTCTTAGTAAAAAGAGTATATACTTTATATCTACCTAAGACTCGGGGAGTTTTAATATAATGTCGATCATGCTAATTGATAGTGCTTAATGTAAACCTTGATAACACTGCGACAATATGGGATGACCCAAGATTAGGTAGTGATAAAAAAAAATGCTATCAGAAAAATATTTAGCATGGAATACTTCTGGAAATTTAAACTTTTGAGGATTCATTTCAATCTTTATAAAAAAAAAAGACAATACTTTGGGAAATTTTGGTGAACAATAAAAAAAGGTAAAGAATATCTTAAACTCATGGGCATAGAGGGATTTAATCTATGTTGGCCGAATAACGGTTATAAAAACATTAGTCCTCCCGATTTTGGTGCAGATTCTCACATTACTACCAAACCATCTTGTTCAAGGTAGTAAAGAAATACAAGACATTTTCTATCAATTTGACAACATTAAAAGAAATATTATTATAAATAACTATGAAGAAGAGGGATTAAAATTGCCACATATTCAATCTTTCTGTGAAGCATTAAAATTGCCTCAGCGTCATAAACTTCTAGATCCCATGAACATATCCGCTTGGAAGATTTTACTTCTAAGTTATATAGAAAAATATGGCGGAGATAGGATATTATACTTACAAAAGGAGGGATTGGAAAGTATTTCTAATAAGCTAAATCCGTTTTGGAGAGATTTTCTTCTTAATCTATCAGAAATGTTGGCAATAAAAGACGAAGAGGAAAAATATATTATTAACATCACGAGTCAACCCATTTGGTTTAGGTTTAGTATTAAAAGAAATGATAAAAAAAAATTATTATTGAAAAATATTGTTATAGTCGTGTCTTTTTTATGAATGATATTGTCTCTGTAGAAACACTTTTTTTTCATATCAGGAATTTAAAACAAGTATATGATAAGTACAATTTTCTAGAATATTATGGTATTGTGGGTGTAGTTCCAGAGAGTATGGGAGGCTGCATGATATTATAAATGACATTGTTGACAAATTAAAAAGAGATAGAAAAACAACATGCAAATATTTTTATAAATTGTATTTAGAAAATATAAACAAATGTTCACAAGACAAATGGCCTAGGAATTAGGAATACAAATATATGATTGGGGGTATATTTATTCTTCCCCTTTTAGGGCTACAAGAAACACTAAACATCACAACTTTCAGTTCAAGCTATTCCATATAATTACTGCTACAAAATGTTTTCTTTTCAAATGTGGCTTAAAGGAAACATTACTATATACCTTTTGTGCAGAATCTAAAGATAGTTTATTGTATCTGTTTTGGGATTGCACCTACACCAAAAATAAATGGTTTTTATTAGTAAATATTTTAGAAAATTGTAGTATGTAAATGCACCTAATATTATATTGGGTATAGCAAATCCTTTAGATCCAAATACCACTAATAGTGAAGTCATTTTGATTTTAAAGTATTATTTATATACATGTAGATGTTTCGGTGATAACCCCAGTATAAATGGAGGTACAAAATACCTGAAATAGTGTTTAAAAATAGAAAAGATAAGCATAAATTTCTTATCCCCTACACAAAAAGAATATATACTAGTAGAAAAAAGAAACTGTGCATTACTAAAAAATCAATTAAAGATCAATATCAAAATAAAATTTATTAATTGTCTACAGTATATTGTCGAATGATGCATTTTTCACCAAACCATCAGACCAATAACATTTAGCGTCACTTGAATTAATTTGGTAAACGTTTTAAACACCACAAGGCTCTTTAGACATTAACAAAGTCAGTAGCGAGTGTGTCCACCATTTGCATTAATGCATGATTGGCAACGGCGACGCATTGATCTAACCAAGTTGTTGAAAAATGCTTGAGGGATATTGTTCCAAATGCGGATCAATGCCGGACCCATTTCCGCTAACGTCACTGGCTGATTTGGCAGATGGCGTAACGTAGTTCCATTTCATCCCAACATGCTCAATGGGTGAACGATCGGGTGAAACTGCTGGCCATGGTAACAAATCAACATCTTGCTGTGTCAGATAGTCACGCACTACTCGCGGAACATGTGGTCGAGCCTTGTCCTGCTGAAATGTGACGTTGTTGGCCTGAGGTTGGATGAACGGAATGACATAAGGCTGAACAATTTCACCCCGATAGCTTATACCGGTCAGATTTCCGGCGACAACAACCAATGGTGTTCTGCCATTTGCTGTTATGCCTCCCCACACCATAACACTGCCCCCACCAAACGATTGACGTTGAATGACGCAGGCGTCTGCATATCGTTCTCCTACACGGCGGTAAATACGAGAACGGCCATCACTGCTGTCTAGGTGAAATCGGGATTCATCTGTAAACAGGATGTTGGCCCAATCCTGTATTATGAATCTTAAATAACGTCTACACCACGTCAGCCTAGCTGCCCGGTGTCTAGGCAGCAAAATTGGACGGATTGTGGGACGTCATGGCCTGATGGTATGTTCACGAAGTATATTGCGGACTGTTCTAGAGCTGATCGGTCGTAATGCAGTGATGCTTCTTGCAGTGAGACTTGACGTCATGAATCGATTTCGCAGATGCACCAGCCTTATGTGGTTATCTTGACGACGTGACGTTACACGTGGACGACCTGAACGTCTGTGGTTTCTAGTGTTGCCAGATTGTCTAAGTTGTCTCCATAATGACAGTATTGTGTTCCGATGACAGCCAAAATGTCTAGCGACAACGTTTTGTGCCACTCCTGCTTGGAGCATACCAATAGCACGAAGACGCTGATTTTCGTCGAGACGTGGCATAACACTGGAATTAATGTCATTCAAACAATACTGTTTTTTCTGATGTGTAGGGGCAAACACAAACCTAAGTAAACCTCAAACAGTCACAAATCGCTAAACGAGAATGATAAACAAAAGAAGGCCAAATACACGATGTGTACCCATAGAGCGTGTCAAAGTCCGTGCAAGTTTCCCGCGACTGGTCGATAGCATAAAAATCAATATTTCAACTAGTCATGACTAATAAAAAATTAAATACCCGGTCATAAAAAAATATATATTAATTTTTAGAATGCACAGTTTGCTTTTTTTTTTTCATTAGTATATATATTTGTAAAAAGTTGTTGCCATTTGAATTTGTCCTTGGTGTTTCAGTGCAATGTTGCATAATGTTGGTTTTATAAATTAAATGTCATTTGTCTGGGTAAAATTGTGCATACATACCATCTGTAATTAGTGTATTTGTATCTGCCTCTGCTTTTCCTTAAAACTAAACAAGTTACAACAAAAAACAATGAAAAAGGTTAAGCACCCCCATGTCTTTTTGAAATGACAAATGATATGGAAAGTATCACGAGATTACTGACCAGATAATCTCAAGAATCTAATGGTGGCCTGTTAGGATAGTACATTGGCTGTAAGAAACCACAAAAAGAAAATCACGAAAAATGTTAATTTAATGAATATTTAATCACAATATAACAATGGCCAGTTTTTGCAGTAAAACATGTCCATTTTAAGTATTGATCTTCACAGTTCAAAAAGCACGATAAGATTGTCATTTGACTTTCAAAATGTCACTTATGAATCACTTGACGACATCTATTGTTCAAAGTTCAGTACCGGTTGTAAATCCCACGTGCTTGGATGACGGCCTCAACCCTGCGTCTCATCCTTCTAGTCAGACGTCGGAAGTCCTGTTGTGATAGCTGCTGCCATTCCCGATGCAATGCTCTTCCAACTGACGAATGTTTTGCACAGGAGGTTCCCTAGCCTGTATACGACGGCCTAACATGTCCCAAACATACTCTATTGGATTCAAATCCGGCCTCATGGTTGGCCAAGGAATAGAAGTCACGGCTTCGCTTTGGAGGTAGGCGGTTACTGCTCTTGAACGATGAGGCCTGTTGTTGTCATCCATATACACAGGCCGTGTAGCTAATGGGTGGTTGTCGAAATGGGGGACAACATCTGGTTGCAAGACGTCTCTGATGTACTGATCACCAGTTATGTTGCCTTGTATGGTGACTAAATCAAGCTTGCAGCCATGAGATATACATCCCCAAACCATTACTGAGCCTCCACCGTAAAGGACAGTTGGCTGGATGTTCCTTGGGAAATAGGCTGTATTTTTTGTGTCTCCAAACCCTCCAAACCCTCATCCGGCCGTCGGTTACATGGAGCAAAAACCGGTTCTCGTCTGACCAATGGATTTTGTACCATGTCCTTATATTCCAACCACGTCGTGCTAAGCACCATGCCAAACGTGTCAGTCAATGTCAGTCTGCCAAAAGTGGACGTTTAATGACTCTCCTTGACTCAAGTCCCGCTGATTTCAGACGGTTTCTATCTGTTTTTGTTGACAGACGTCTATTGGGCAACAAGTGTTGTTTGAGTACGGGACAGGTTGCGAATGGCATCCGTCTAACCAAACGCTGCAATGCCCTGTCGTCACGATCAGATGTTACCCGTAGTCTGGCAAGTCTTTCACATTGTTGGTTTGTGTGTGTTTTCTCACCAGTCGGCTGACTACGGTATAGTGGTTACACATCTGACATTCAATAGCTTTGAAGGACATCCCTTTTGTATGCATGTCGATTATTTGTCATATTTGTGCTTCCGATATTCGCCTTCGTACCATGCTTACTGAGAATGAATAAAAAAAATTAAAACACCGGACTTAAATACCCAAATTCGAAGCTTGAAGATATTGACTTTTGAGTAATGCACGAGAGGCATTGTTCACGTGCATGACTATTCGATATTAGACATGATTGTCACACTTGTGTGAGCACATCTTTTAATGGAACATTGTACTTGCTATGCTCAATATAAATATTAGAATCTAAACGTAGTGTAACTTATTATGTTTTAATATATCAAGGGGTGCTTAACTTTTTTCTTTGTGTATACAATGATCTATGATAGTATTTCTGAGATACAGATAATGACCTATGACAGTATTTCTGAGATACAGATAATGACCTATGACAGTAATTCTGAGGTACTGATAAAGACCTATAACAGTAATTCCGAGGAACTGATAATAACCTATGGCATTAATTCTGCGATACAGATAATGACCTATGATAGTAATTCTGAGATACAGATAATGACATATGACAGTAATTCTGGGATCCATATAATGATATATGACAGTAATTCTGAGATATAGATAATGACATATGATATATAACAGTAACTCTGAGATACAGGTAATGACATATGACAGTAATTCTGGGATCCAGATAATGATCTATGACAGTAATTCTGAGATACAGATAATGAACTATGGTAATAATTGTGGGATACAGATAATGACATATGGCAGTAATTCTGTGATACATATAGTGAACTATGGTAGTAATTCTGGGATCTAGATAATGACCTATGGTAGTAATTCTGGGATACAAATAATGACCTATGGTAGTAATTTTGGGATACATATAATGACCTATGGTAGTAATTCTTTGATATGGATAATGACCTAAGGCAGTAATTCTGTGATATAGATAATGACCTATGACAGTAATTCTGAGATATAGATAATGACCCATTGTAGTAATTATGTGATATAGATAATGACCTATGACAGTAATTATGTGATATAGATAATGACCTATGACAGTAATTCTGTGATATAGATAATGACCTATGACAGTAATTCTGTGATATAGATAATGACCTATGACAGTAATTCTGTGATATAGATAATGACCTATGACAGTAATTCCGGAAATACAGATAATGACCTATGATGGTAATCCTGGAAGATATAATGAGCACTTCAGAAGATACAAACATCATAATAACAGCCTACAGTATATGTTGGCTTGTGTGGTATAGCTTAGTACCCCGTTAATACACAGCCTTTGAATTGTTGAAAATATGATCTTTCCTTGATGAAGATTTTCATTTTTTCCGTTGAAGACTTCCGGGATTGTTTTCGTAAAAACGGACATTTCATCAAATATCTGAAGAAAACTCAAGTTTGGTTTGACCAAACGTGATATTGTTTTATTGAAACATTGGGCACAAAAAAAGTGACAGTTATTGTTGATTTTGTAGATGTTCTCTTATGCTGGTTAAGAGAAATGAGTCTTTATTCATGGTAACATTTGATTTCTATACTTCAAAAGAAACTGAATTTCATGAACTGTTACAGCATTGTAAAGATTTGGAAATTCACAAACGAACGTGTTATTATGTTTTACTTCTACTTTATTATATGTATTAACTATTTGTATATTAGGTATAATTGTTTTTTTATTCTTAACTCTGACATAGTGTACATTAACTTTAACATAAAATGTTTACTCTGTGATTAAATCAATACACTATCTCAGATAAATATTAAATTTTAACTTTGATATCATGTACATTAACCTTGTGATATTGTGCAATGCGTATTAGTAGGTTATCTGAATGACACCATTAAGGGCTTTGAAAATAATTGTAGACTGGAGGTATTTATCCTGAAACAGGAGGTAACACCATTAAGGGTTGTTAAACTAATTGTATATTGGAGCTATTTATCCTGATACAGGAGGTAGAAAACCAGTACGGGTGAAGATTCTGAGGGCCGTTATTTTTTTTCTGAATTGATTCATTGCCATAGATAAAGATAATTCTTACCTTTTATTGAAACTGTATTTTTTTTATTCTGTAGGTGGTTTTGGTACACGTTGTTTACATAATAAAAGCCTGTAAGAAATATACATAAACATGTGTTTATTATGATAGCAATTTAGTTGCTATTCCTAGTAGGTACTGGTTTTGATAATTTACAACAGAACTTGGCACTGGATTTGATAATTTAAAACTGAACTTGGTAATTCCTTTCATAACTTACAACTGAACTTGATATTGGTCTTGATAATTTACAACTGAAGTTGATACTTGTGATAATTTACATCTGAACTTGATACTGGTTGTGATAATTTACATCTGAACTCGATACTGGTTGTTATAATTTACAACTGAACTTGATACTGGTTGTGATAATTTACATCTGAACTCGATACTGGTTGTGATAATTTACATCTGAACTCGATACTGGTTGTGATAATTTACATCTGAACTTGATACTGGTTGTGATAATTTACATCTGAACTCGATACTGGTTGTGATAATTTACATCTGAACTCGATACTGGTTGTTATAATTTACATCTGAACTTGATACTGGTTGTGATAATTTACATCTGAACTTGATACTGGTTGTGATAATTTACATCTGAACTCGATACTGGTTGTGATAATTTACAACTGAACTTGATACTGGTTGTGATAATATACAACTGAACTTGATACTGGTTGTGATCATTAACATCTGAAGTTTTACTGGTTTTGATAATTTACAACTGAACTTGATACTAGTTTTGAACATTTACAACAGAACTTGATACTGCTTTTGATAATTTACAACTGAATTTGATAATGGCATTGATAATTTACCACTGCACTTGATACTGCTTTTGATAATTTACAACTGCACTTGATACTACTTTTGATAATTTACATCTGAACTTGATGCTGGTGTTGATATTTTAAAGCTGAAGTTGATACTGGTTCTGATAATCTACAACTGAACTTAATAATGGTTGTGGATAATTTACAACTGAACTTGATATTGGTTTTGAGAATTTACAACTGAACATAATACTGTTTTGCAGAATTAACATAGGTATAACCTTTATATTGTTTTTGTGAATTTAAAAATGGCTTTAATGTCACTTTTAATAATTTACAACTAAGCTTGACATGGCGTTAAAAGATTTAGAGCCATCCTGTGTTTAAGAATTTAGTGTAAAAAATAGAAGTCGTATGCATAATATATAAACATACAATGATAGGATTGGGAATCGAGTGACTTTATACTTATACACTTATATGGTTTTGATAATTTACCCTATATTTGATTAGATGTCAGTGTAGTTATTTATTGAGACTTAAACACTTGTAAAGTCTGATCGTTATGGAAGGTATACAGACAAATACATGTACCTTGTATACTACTTTATGTCCTGTCATTTTTGAAAAGGTTGATCAACATCTCACTGACTGAGTCAGTTTGTGATTAATTGTCAGAACAATTCCATAATTCATTCGAAAAATTGTAGATATAGAGGTAACATTGATACCCTTAACACACATAAAGATGACCGATTATTATCTTAGATTGACACAGAAACTTAAAAAACAGAGTAAAGGTTGAAGTAGTTTTATGGTTCTCCATTTTATTGTGCAATATAAAGGTCAGATTCCATTAAAATCATTTTCTATTAGCCATTTCAAAAGTGGCCTCCATCTTAATTAACATAAAACTTGTAGAACAAATAGCAACAGCAGAAAATAATAAGAGACATCTACATCTGTTGTATAAAGAGGGTCTATGTGTTTTGTTGTCGGTTGTATAAAGAGGGTCTATGTGTTTTGTTGTCTGTTGTCATTACGGCTGTTATGTTATCACTATCACATATCTCGTTTCTGCTGTAACAGTTTTTCTGGAGTATCATTTAACTGAAATAACTGAAAAACTGTTTAGTGTTAAGTTAATACTGAAAGTGGCGTTAAACACCCTAATACTAACCCCTTGACTATCATTTTGTTCTATTTTAGCATACTAATTCATTATTCGTCTATGTATTCATTCCAGACGTCCAGTAACAAATGGTTACACGTCCTCAAGTGAAGTAACTTAATATTGTTTTTGTCTACAGTTTCCTAGTAAGTTTGTTAAACTCTCTTTTTAATGTTTATTTACGTTTTGGTATCTGTTGTGTTTCATCCACCTTATTTTTAGTTATTGTTTGTTTTTCCGTGACAGTGTAACCGTTCAATATTTACGTATACCACCTATATATCATGTTTTGTTTCTATTTCATACAAAATAAATCACTGTACCTTGTATCAGATTCAACGTGTTGGAAGGGCGTGTACCTATCAGAAAGTAAAACAGAACAGGATGCTTACCGACATGACTCACGATTTAAAACAAATCATAGATAAACAAGTAAATAAATACACTCACAGTAACAACAATGTCTCTATTGACTAAATCATTGTATTAAATAACGATATAACTTACCTTCTACTACAACGGCTCTAGATAGTTTATTTTGTGTACTGTTTTTACCTTGATCACAAAAATGTACGACGTTTTTCACATAGTTACAACAACTGTTTGGAAGAATGTATTTTTAACTTTTGTTTATTAAGGTCTACATTAGTCTGGTCTGCTTGGTACATTAATTGTGAATGTTGTAATTGTCGTATTTGTGAAATGCTTAATTGAAACTGTTATATTTATTTAATTAAAACGTCACAGTCTGAAATCCAGTTTGTTGCTATGGGTTCTAAAATCTAAATATATAATGATAGTCATATTTGTATTTATAAGATTTCAGCTGTCAATGTTTTATAACAACGTACATTTTTTAAGTCTTATAAATTATGTATGGGTAAATGAAATATTTAAAAGATGATTTTATTTTAAAATGCTAAGACTTTGTTTATTAATGGTGTAAATAAAAACCAATGGAAATGAATGATACAGGTACAGGCAAGACATCACAACTTGGTTTTTTTTTTTTTTTTTTTTTTTTTTTTTTTTTTTTTTTTTTTTTATTGCATTTTTAATATTTGTATTACATATTCTAGGAACATTTTAATTCGAGGGTATTCGTTGATTATTTTTTTATGTAAGGAGCTCGATCAGTATTTCAGCTGACCCTGTTTTCATGTTAACTTATTTTCTTCATCCGTACAACTATTTTTATACTACAACTTCATTTTTAGATCATGTGACCAACAAAATAGATGAATACATAGTAAATAGTAAATACAGACCAAAATGACGTTTCTTTCCTCATAATTCTATTACTTCAGGTAATATATGATATGAAAAATGTGGTTGAACAAGTTTGCCTTGCCGCTTAATACCAAAGGTATCTGATATCATCTGTTCTAAATAATTATAGGGACTATTTCCATATATATATCGCAACGTTATTTCTGTCTACTTACAAATATTCTCTCTCTCTCTCAGCGTGTTGGTCTAGTACTAAGCGGACTTCATCATCATCTCATTGAATATAAACTTGCTCTCGCCATGATAAAACTAGAAAATTGCTGAATTGGCATTAAACAACAATCATTCACTCCTATGCGAAACTATATTTTCAATATTTCTCAATATACTTGATGTTTTTAAACTTTTTTCAATATTGTTGATCTCTCCCGGGTAACATGTCTTATAATGTATTAATCCTTGTAGGTACCTGTACCTGATGTAAACCACAGAAAGATGTTTTTTAGTGGTTGGTGGTTTATGGTGTTTAACGCCACTTTTAACAATAGTGCAGTTATATTGTGGTGGTCAGATTTATTGGTTGAGGTAATCGGAGTACCCGGAGAAAATCACCGAGCTGTGGCAAGTAACTGGCGAACTTTATCGCATAATGTTGTATCGAGTACACCTCGCCATGAAAGGGATTCGACCTCACAATTTTAATGGTGATAGGCATTGATTGCACATGTATTCATGAATCCAACTACCATACGATCATGACCACGACCACCCCACCACCGAAAGAAAGTAATTTACCACATATATTAAAACAAACTAAACAAACTATGGTCTGACTTTGAACAAATTATCCCATGCTGAACAAGATTGCAAACTGGTAATCAGATGCCGTAAATCAAAGAAGGACATGGCAGACATTTGCTAAGAAGAGTTTGAAGATACCAAATGTGTAATCAGAATCCGTGTATCGAAGAAGAACAGACAACACAATGGCCAAAAGAAAAAGGACAAACAACGATCTACAAAACATACACATAAAACTAAAGATTGAATAAGAGGAACCCCCCTAGAAACCGGGGGGTGAACTCAGGTGCTCCGGGAGGGTTTCCAGTTCCTCCTCCACTAGTGGCACCCGCCATATTAATCTAGTTACATACCCCGTGATAGGTCATGAATGAGGAAAGTGGTTGCGACAAGTGGAAAATATCCCTGGTCATTTGTGACACAAATATACCATAACGGTCAACCAAGTCATGGTGGCAACCGTACAAAAGGACAAAATGTAAACAATCATTTATATCGACAAAGCAACACGCAGGAGACAAGATATTGAGCAAATCTAATCCAACGACAAAAAGATGTGAACTTGGATGCAACGAAAGTGTAAGTACTTCCTGATTCACTAGTGAAACCCGTTGTGTTACTTTTATACAAGAACATCGGTCATCTGATATGAAAATTGTGTTGGACACCAGCTTAGGTAAATAAATATAAATAGCGAATAAAACATGAACCAATTTAACACAAATGGGGCGTGGAGTGGAGGATTGTAAGGTCGAGCGAAACTTCGCAACACGGAGCTCCGAGCGGATAGACAAGTAACTGATCAACATGAATGACACGAACACCAATAAAATGAGGGAACAAACTCTTTGTAATAACAACATTAATTCTCATATAAATAAAACTGAGATAGAAGCATATTTAAAGTAGTTAAGTACATCAGATAATTAAAGAACTAACTAGTATAACGTCCAATTTCTAGGATAGGAAACACTATCTATTAAAATTCTTAAATATATATTCGAGATGCGCTATTATCTAAAAACCCATCTTTCATCTATCAGACACAGAGGACTAGACACAAATTAGTGGGTTGTATTTTGACAGTAGTATGCTCCTTGTAGCAGGTGCTTCTTAATGCGAAACAAATACTTATGATTTTTATACATGATCAGGCATACTCAAAATAAAAAGATGGGAAAGCCAAATAATTTAAAAATCTTTCGGAACAAGAAAACTAAACGGCCTGAAAAGGATACCAAAATCGGCTAAAGTTACTGATGCGTTAATTATAGGACAGTACAAAAATAAAAATAAACAAGTAGTCATTGGTATATAATCCAGGAAAGTGTACGTTTATATGAACAAATCACATACGACAGCATTTAAGATGTCCTTTTAATCGGATATTGTACTATGCAAAACAATATTGCTACTATCAGATTGACGAATAAAATGTGAGGGACATCATTTTACTGAAGTAGAAAACACTTGCATGACCCCATCATTTCACTCAGACGGGAGGCTTGGGCCCCGAAACTAGGTTTTCACCACCAATTCCAATACAGGACAGTGAGCAGTCATGGTAGAGGTGTGTTAGGTGTATAACATTTGTCTCTGTTTGTACGATTTATCGAGTAGATTTTAGTAATGTTACAATAGTGTGGTATGTTAGTTTTTCATTGTATCATACTATATATAATTGATAATTTCCACATTTCCACATTTCCGAATATTTTATCCTAATTTCTGGATTGAAGGATGTTCGTCACATTTTTAACTTATAATTGTTATAATTTACAAGAGTCATCATGGTTTTTTTCACCTATGGGGAGGACTGTGATATAAAATAATTAATTAAATGTTGAACAAAAGAAAAGTTCAGATAAAATTACTTTATTCTAATTAGAATCCGATATTTTATGATTGATGCAATCACAAGCTGTCCTCTATCATTGACAATACTGTTACAGGACTTGAATATATGAGTAACACGATGGGTGCCTTATAAGAAACACGAACTGTTTACCATTCACGGGCAAATGGGACACCCCCGGGCTTGTTTGGTTTTTTTTGTGGGGGTTGTTTTTTTTTTATTTATTTATATCTTCTTTTTTTTATGTGGTCCGTTTTGTTCACCTTTTTAGTTTTCATTGTAGGGGTTTTCTTTGCTTTGTTTGTCTTCGTTCTTCCGTGCCTGGTGCCTAATGTAGACTTTGTCTCTGGATTCTCCATTCCTGATTGTGGCCCTTCGGTTTTCTCTAACGTGTATTTCTCGAATACATTTACAATTCATAAAAATATATTAAACGACACATAATTTGTGATTTTAATCAGGCATTGATATATTCTGCTTATGATTCCATTCGTTGTCAACCAGAGCTTGGCTTTGTTACACCAGTCCCTGAAACAAAAATCATATGCTGGTAAACAATACATGTCCGACAAGGTGGTAAGTTTATGGTGGATGCATGATTACCGTTTTCTACGAACAGCCATTTCACATTTATATGTATGGAAAAATCTAGCTTCTTAAAAATATAAATTGTCTCATTTACAAACATTTTATAGTCATTAATCATTATTCGTCAATATCGAATAACGGGACACTCGAAAGAAGCATTTTTGGATACCTACAAGTGTGCGACTATAATGGAACATAAAACCGAGAGCTTGGAGACATACAAAACATGTCACTTCTGCTAGAAACAGTAATGAAGAACGGAAGCTTGGAACGGAAGATTCATAATTCTCTCAATATTTAAATTCTCTGATGAAGCAAATACAACACAATTCCATGTTACAGCATTAATAATAATAATAATAATAATAATAATAATAATAATAATAATAATAATAATAATGATAACAATAATAATAATAATGATAATAATAATAATAATAATAATAATAATAATAATAATAATAATAATAATAATAATAATAATGATAACAATAATAATAATAATAATAATAATAATGATAATAATAATAATAATAATAATAATGATAATAATAATAATAATAATAATAATGATAATAATAATAATAATAATAATAATAATAATAATAATAATAATAGATATAATAATAATAATAATAATAATAATCAGTGGTGATCAACAACTATAAGATACACTTCAATTGAAGCAGCAGAAGAGGCCAGTACTGCATATAACGAGCTTCATTTTCCGCATCCGTACTCGGGGGAGGGACGAGATGCGTAGCAAGAGTAGCCGAAGAAAACCAACGACTGACGCAAGTCACTGACAAATTTTATCAAATAAAGTGCTAACGAGTACACCTCGCTGTGAGCTGTTATTTAGATCAAGTTTATAAACAATTAATCATTTAAACAGATCGTAGCACTGAGATTGGCATGTTGAAGTGTGACTTGATTGCTACAAAAGGGGAGAAGATGGTCAAGTTCGCAATATTCTCCTTGGCAACGGCCCACCAATGTCCACCTCAGACAAACTGTTGTTCATTCGTAACTTGATGATCAGTGCGGTGTCCACACAAGAGTCCATCATATACGTACCATAAAAATGTCGATCAGTGTATTTGATTAATCTTTTAATTACAATCAGTGTATTTGATTAATCTTTTAATTACAATCAGTGTATTTGATTAATCTTTTAATTACAATCAGTGTATTTGATTAATCTTTTAATTACAATCAGTGTATTTGATTAATCTTTTAATTACAATCAGTGTATTTGATTAATCTTTTAATTACAATCAGTGTATTTGATTACTCCTTTAATTACAATCAGTGTATTTGATTAATCTTTTAATTACAATCAGTGTATTTGATTACTCCTTTAATTACAATCAGTGTATTTGATTAATCTTTTAATTACAATCAGTGTATTTGATTACTCCTTTAATTACAATCAGTGTATCTGATTAATCTTTTAATTACAATCAGTGTATTTGATTAATCTTTTAATTACAATCAGTGTATTTGATTAATCTTTTAATTACAATCAGTGTATTTGATTAATCTTTTAATTACAATCAGTGTATTTGATTACTCCTTTAATTACAATCAGTGTATTTGATTAATCTTTTAATTACAATCAGTGTATTTGATTAATCTTTTAATTACAATCAGTGTATTTGATTAATCTTTTAATTACAATCAGTGTATTTGATTAATCTTTTAATTACAATCAGTGTATTTGATTAATCTTTTAATTACAATCAGTGTATTTGATTAATCTTTTAATTACAATCAGTGTATTTGATTAATCTTTTAATTACAATCAGTGTATTTGATTACTCCTTTAATTACAATCAGTGTATTTGATTAATCTTTTAATTACAATCAGTGTATTTGATTAATCTTTTAATTACAATCAGTGTATTTGATTACTCCTTTATTTACAATCCGTGTATTTGATTAATCTTTTAATTACAATCAGTGTATTCGATTAATCTTTTAATTACAATCAGTGTATTTGATTAATTTTTTAATTACAATCAGTGTATTTGATTAATCTTTTAATTACAATCAGTGTATTTGATTAATCTTTTAATTACAATCAGTGTATTTGATTACTCCTTTAATTACAATCAGTTTATTTGATTAATCTTTTAATTACAATCAGTGTATTTGATTAATCTTTTAATTACAATCAGTGTATTTGATTAATCTTTTAATTACAATCAGTGTATTTGATTACTCCTTTAATTACAATCAGTGTATTTGATTAATCTTTTAATTACAATCAGTGCATCAGATTATTAGAAATAAAATAAAAAGCAAAAGATACCACACTATCAGAAAAATTCAAATATCTAATAACACAAATGTAGAAACAGAGATAACAATGTATACATATACATGACCGGAATGAAATTATTGGAATAAAATGCGCGAGTGCTGATTCAGATAAAAATATCTTCGAAATGAAATTATTGGAATAAAATGCGTGATTCCTGAATCAGACAAAACAATCTTCGAAACAAAATTATTGGAATAAAAAGCACGAGTCCTGAATCAGACAGAAATATCTTCGAAACAAAAACAGTATAAACGTATCAAAGGGGATTACATGTATATCAATCTTATAATCAGTGTCACTGGTGGCAATTTATCTGTTCGAACGATATGTCATTTAAGACACATCAAATACGATTTTATCATCTTTTGTAGCCAATATTATTATGCGTTACTAACGGATGAAGAAGAAATAATTGAGTTATTTAACTATCTTTATCGCTACTTATTCCCCACTTTATATTGTCAGTAGCGCAAGTAACTGTCAGGGAATATATACGTACCGTTCCGGAATATCTGTGTCACAAATGACCAAAGATATGTTCCGTTTATTGTGATCGCAACACGGCCCTGCATTGATGACGTATTGTATTACCGGGTTTGTAACAAGAGAAACACGATGGGTGCCACATGTGGAGCTGAAAATTCCGACTCTTCCGGAGTACTTGAGTCCGCGCTCATTTTTTACTTGTTTAAATATGGTACGTGTTGTTGCATGTCTTCATGTTTTTAATTCCGTGTTGTAATGTCAGATACGATTTCCTCATAAAACCGATATTCGATTCGTCAGGACTCCCATTTTTGTTCATGTTTTATTTTACGCATACTTGTGTCCAGTATGATTTCTAAATCAGCTGATATTCGTGTCGTTTAACAGTAAAACGACATGTGCCACATGTTAAGTAGGAACTGCTAATTCTTTCGGAGCAAATGAGTTCACTCCCGGTTTTTGGTGGGGCTCGTGATCTTAGATCTTTAGTTTCTGTGTATTGTTTTGTAGATTATTGTGTGTTCATTTGTCTTTTTTTTCGCTTGGCCATTGAATTGTCTGTCCTTCTTTGATACACGGCTTATGGTTGCCCTTTTTGTATATTCAAGCTTTTCTTTAAATTATTTGTAATAAAACAGTCTTATTCTACATTTGAGAAAAGTTTGAAGATACCAAAGGGTCAATCAGAAGACGTAGATGAAAGAAGGACATATAATTCAATGGCCACAACGAAAAAGGGCATGAAGACAACAAAGATCTCAGGTGTTCCGGAAGTAATATGAAAACATGACCTCTGAACTGTATCACTTCTATCTTGCAAGCATTTGTAATATTACAGTAGGTAACTTATTTTCGTTTTCCATGCATACGTCTGTAATGGTAATAAAACATTAAAAAGCCTATAAAGGATAATACTGAATATAGTCATCTATGATAGTGGCGTATTTGAATAGTGTGAAGTCATTTATATTGGTGAATACCAATTTTCGTGGTAAAAGGAAAAATTGTATTTTAATGAAAGTGTAAATTCGTGGATTCCATGCTGTAGTCAGTACAAACATATATGGTGACAAATGTTTGTTGAATCTTTAATTTCGCGGTCTGATACTATCCACCAGATCAACGGAAATTGGTATACCACGAGTAATATTGAAATCAATGTGATCGCATATTGTCTTGTTAGAAGCCATAAAAGTACTCACGATCATGACAAAATGAACAGTATACTTTACATCTGACTTGTGCCCATGATCTGTATACACTGCCAGGAGAACAAATTTTCTCCCTAGGGTATACTCGACAGTTCACTAAATCTTTACTTTCTAAAAAAAAAAAATTACTTCGCTCACGAGTGAGTTATTCCAATATTTACAAGTTTGATTGATTGATTGATTGATTGATTGATTGATTGATTGATTGATTCGTTCATTCATCCATTCATTCATTTAATGTATGTTTATGTCAATTTTGTATCGTTAGACAAATGTGGTGGTGTATGAAGTTAGAAGTTCCGGTCTACAATTAAAAATAGTAATCAAGTGAGTGAAAGTTAAATTACCATCTAGATCAGGTTTCCATTTAAATGATGTGAAATGAATTATAGAAATATGATTTACATTGCTGTGTCTGTTTATACAACATTAGATAGCTTAGCTGAATTTGCACAGTGATATGTTTGTTTGTTTGTTTGTTTGTTTATGGTGCTTAACGCCACTTTCAACAATATCTTAGCTATATCGTAGCGGTCAGTTTTATTGGTGGAGAAAACCGGAGTACTCGGAGAAAACCACCGACCTGTCGCAAGTCAGTGAGAAACTTTATCACATAATGTTATTTCGAGTACACCTTGCCTTGAACGGTGCTCGAACTCACAACTTTAGTGGTGATAGGCACTGATTGCACAGGTAATTGTAAATTCAACTACCATAATATCACGGCCACGACGGCCCCTTAACAGTAATAGTCATTTTGACTGGACATATATAAAATGAAAAACAAGAAAGACCACACTGTCGCAACAGTTTTAAAATCTAATAAGCAGCCATACAAGGATACACAATTTATACACCTACCATACATATGCATGACCGCTCACATTTTGGTTTGATACAGGTACTTCAATAAAAAGTGGCGTGCCTAGACTAGTTTTATCGGTCCAATCCCCAAAAATATATGTTATAATTACCAGCCTGAGTCCATGGTCTCAAAGTTGGTGTGAGCTTAGGGTGCTTAGGAAAACAATTATTTATCCCTTTTGTTATCGAAACCGATAATCTTTGGGGATGCATGTGTCATTTAATGTAAAAAAAAACAATAATAAAAAACAACCCAGATATCAAATTTACTGCGCACGACGCATTTCTGCAAAACCTTCATCAGGTACGCTCAAAGTGGAAAGATTGAAAATTCAAATAAGTTAAAAGGTTTTGAGTGCAAAAAACAAAGGGCCTGAACAGGATAGCCAGAATCGTTTATGTTCACGTATGCCTGAGGGAGAAGAACCTTATTTTTAATGATAATTACATTCAGGTATAGAGTTCATATGTATAATCAAATCATAACATTAGTTTGCAATATGTATCATAAATAATAAGTATAATAAAAGAAATGTAATTAAAACGTAGATACTTAATTTAATGTGCACGACGCATTTCTGGAACGCTCAAAGCCAAAATATTTGAAAGCCAAATAATTCAAAAGTCTTTTGGAGCAAGTAAATCAATGGGCAAAAAGGTATAACCAAAAATTATCTAAGGGAGAGTTGTGTGTTTAATTTGTCACACACGATCAGTGGAACTCTCTTCAGAGAAGCTGCACTCCACATTGGAAACACGATACTAATTACATACCACGATTTTTTCCCTGGTCACACTATTGTGGAATGTTAAATATCAAGACAACATCATCTATTCTTCAAAAGGTGAAATTTATAAGACCGAGCGAAATTTGTTTTCTTGTCTTCTATAAGGAACCATATTAGAAATGCAGCTACAAGGTAACATTATTTCTGCATGGTATTTGATGTTTAAATTAAACGATTACGGTCCATCATTTGACCAATCATATTTGATTAAGTTCAGTATCAAGAATAACAATTCGATAGTATGTTCATATGAATCATATACCAATGATGGTCTACAGGGAAGACGCAAAGATAAGGTATTACTTACAGTAATTATTGGCATATTAACCAAGAAATACAAGATAAGAGAGCATTACCAAGGGTGATCACAGACAGACAGACTGTCTAGGTTGCAAAATGGCACAATTTTGGCTGTTTTCATGATTAATCTAAATGTAATGTTTTACTTCTTTTTTGTCTTTACTGCACATACCTCCTGTGTGATTCAGTTTATCATCTATGTTGATATTTGGTAGAAGAACTGAAGAAAAAAAACATTAGGTTCTAATTGAAAACTGAAAATCCTAAAATCAACAATTTTGCCGGGAATTATTATGTGTTCATGATGGACATATCACAATCAATGAAACGGACCAAATGTTTTATTTGTATGGTAATAATAGTAATATACTAGCAGTTAGTGTTCAGACCATGCTGAAAGAGGCGTTAAATACCATAAATCTAAACCATGTTCAGACCTGTTAATAACTATAGTTCTTGAGTTTATTACGATGTACTTATTATGATTAACTATTAGCTTAATTATTAGACAGAAGATACTATATAATATACATGGTCACTTGTATGGTGTTTAACGCCACTTTCAACAATATTTCAGTTATATCCTGGCGGTCAGTTTTATTGGTGGAGGAAATCGGAATACCCGGAGAAAACCACCGACCTGTCATAAATCAGGATAACAGGTCTGAACAATAAAATATACATGTTTTTGTATCATAAAATAGTGTCCGCCGTGAAATACTGTCCTCTTTTACAATTGACTCCTATGATAAAGTCCGAGGACGGAATAAAGCACAGTAATGACTTCTTTCGGTCCATTTAAGGTTTTTCATTGAAATATACCACAACAGGACACAAATTCATAGGACACTATTTTGCCTTATATTTTCGTTTCACTGATATTGATAAATCAATTATCAACCACATCAATTCAAAAAACAAACTGAAAACTGTTCCTTGCACCAGATCAATAATGAACTTTATTAATCAATAACCGTTAGTTTTTTTTATATAACTTACATCAGGTACATAATAAATTCAGTTGATCAATTACTGTTAGTTATAATAGATGTAGCACGTGTCCGCGATTGCACGGTAGCATGATTTACGCTTTATATATACTATCGATGTCTATTACCACTAACAGTTGTTAGTTTGGCGTCCACAGACGGCGGCGAGGTATACTCGAAAATGTTTATCCGTTACTTGAGGCAGATCTGTTTGGTGAACTTAAGTCTATTCGTTCGATTGGATCTTTATCTTGGTTGTTAAGCGCCCTTTCAAAAATGATTCTGTAATTTTCTGGTGTACAGTTGTAATGGTGTGTGAAACATTAGAACAAGGGAAAACCACCGACCTGCCGGAAATTATAGATTTGCATTGCTCAGGCCTCGTTGTGGTCTGGAATCGAACTCACACACATTAAATTGGTGATGATGCACTAATTACACAAGTAACTACACAACCAATTACATGTACCTCCATGCTATCGCGACCACGGAGGCTAATATCCGTTAGACAAACAAGAGCATGAGATTTTAATTTGATTGTATATTTGCTAAAATTTGGTTTGTTTGCTTGTTTGATGGTGTTTAACGCCACTTTCAGCAATATTTCAGCTATATCGTGGCTGTCTGTTACATTGGTGGATGAAACCGGAGGACCAGGAGATTACCACCGACCTGTCGCAAGTCACTGACAAATTTATCACATAATGTTGTACACCTCTCCCTGATCGAGATTCGAACTCGCAGCAACTACCATACGATCACGGCCGGATGATGGCCCCGCTAAAAGCTGGTTTAAGCATATCATGTCAAATACAAATGTAATACAACAGATAATTACCACTGTTAGTAGCTGGATGAAAAGAAACTCCTTGTGTTGCTGGCCTACTGGTGGATGATCCTCCTTATTATAATAAATTAATATTAGTAATCAAAGATAGTTAAGAGCACCTGAGATCACACCGGTTTTTAGTGGGGTTCTTGGTACCTTTTTCTTTTTAGCCATTCTCTTTTCTGTCCTTCGATTTGTTATTTTTAATACCCCTTTGGTATTTTTGAACTGTTCTCGTGCTAGCCCAAAATAACAAGAACATTAATATTAAGTACCGTGAAATACGTTTTATTTAGGGGCCAATTATTGTGGAAACCGTTGATTAACTAATCCACGAATTAAAATAAAAACCAATACATGTATTTCTGAGAGCAATACCAAAGATTAGGATACATGAATTTGAGTTCTTGATTTGACATCAAGGAATGATTTTATTTCGTATGAGACACATCTATTAGTAACGATTACCCGAGGAAGCGCCTCAACTTGCAGTCATTGCCCCATTACATTCGTGTTCCCTTGAGACATATCCATTGACAGAGCTTACCTGAGAATACACCTCCACTAGTAGCTTGAGTAACACGACGGGTGTCACTCTTGGAGCAGGAACTGCTAACTCTTCCGGAGCACCTGCGTTTTTAGGAGGGGACGTGTTGCTCCATCTTTAGTTTTCTGTGTAGTGTTTTGTAGATCGTTGATGCCATTAAGGACATACCCAAGCAATTAGTAATAAGGTACATGCATAATTATTTGCAGAAGGAGTTTACGGAGTGTTTCGGTCGAAATCATATGTGCTTTTGATCTTCAAGAATGCAATTTGTATTTGTTTATTTCATCAGATTCACTGACTGTCTTTACACGTACAGATGACCGTCGTGGTCATGTTCGTATGGTCGTTGGATTTATAACCTATTCAATCAGTGCCTATAACAAATAACGTTTAGAGTTCGAATTCCCCTCAGGCGATGTGTACTCGATACAACATTATGTGATAAAGTTTATCAGTTATCAGGTCGGTGGTTTTTACCGGGTACTCCGGTTTCCCCAACTAATAAAAGTGACCGCCATGATATAACTGCAATATTGTTGAAAGTGACGTTAAATATCATAGCCCTAACACTAACTCTGTACAGATAGGGACAACCTACTATACTGATTGACAGATGCAATGTGAGGGGTATCATTGGATTGACGTAGGAAACACTTACATGACCGCATCATTGCACTAAGAGGGTAGGCTTGCGCACATAAAACTAGTTTTACGTCATCAATTTCTGTTGAAGTGACTTGACCAATCCAGGAAAGTGAACAGTCTTGTAGATGTGCATACAAGTTGCCTCTCCTTCAACGGTTTTTCCTATTAGATTTTAGTAATGTTTGGATAGTCTTGTATTTTTTTTCTCATTTGATCATACATAAATAATGGATAATTTGCACATTTCCGACATGATTCTAAAATTAAATATGCTTTGCAATTTGTTATAGAAGCTGTTTGCCTTTAATGTGAGCAAAAGTGTCCTCTTTGAATACAAGCAAAGTTCAAAGAAAATAACATGTATTCTCCATAATATGTACACAATTATATCAACTTAATATGATTTTTTTGTTTTGATTAGAGGTCAAAATTTCTACAAATTATAAATAAAGTTACACTCAAATTATTTCTCCTTTACAATGTGTTTGCACTGAACAGGTAACATTTTACCCGCCTTGAAGGAAATATAACTCATATGAAAAAGATATGAAAACGTATAAATTTATAAACAAATCAGGAATGTGCAGCTAGTGGTCTATTGTATCTTGAGAAATTTAAATGACAAAAATAGTTTAATTATATATCACTGTCCTTTTAAGCCGAGAATGAAATTTCATTCGAGTACTAGACGATTTGTATAAATAGATTTAAAATCTGGTGTCTGATGTATGTGAACTTAAACAATATTTACCTGTTATCTAACTAATAAAGATTACACGCCATTTATGCATTCTTTTACATAATACCCCCTTTGTCCCACAAAAAGGTCGATCATTTCAACTTTCACTAATGGGTACCTAAATTGCATACGATTACTAGCAAACAAGTTTCTTTGCAGGTTCCGTGAAATATTCAGCGAAGCCATCTTCTAAGTTATTGATATATATTCTATCAATCGGTCAAAACCTGACTTCAGAATAACTATGACACTAGTTATCTAAACGGTGGTATGAATCAGATGTGGGTTCTAAAAATTCAATAATAATGTTAGAGTATATACACGCAAGGTACTTCTTTCCGTAGAATAGCATTAACACATTTGATTTCCCTACCATTTTCACAACTGGACAGAGCGCAGATGCTGACACAAAAGCTACTCATACAAGTCTAGGTTGAAGTCATCGCTACAAATATTATACGGTCGTCATCACAATCTGGTTGACCGTTATGAAATATTCATACCTCAATTGACCATGAATCTTTTACTTTTTACGTAGATGTTTTCTTTCCGCTATCACTGCCAAGACTTTTACCTGACTTGACTGTATAGGAGTAGCATCTTATAAGAAACAGGAACTTCTTACCCTTCGCGGGCACCTGAGTTCACAAACGTTTTTTTCTTTTTTTGTTGTTGGGGTTCGTGTTGCTCATCCTTTTAGTTGTTTATGTTGTCCTGTTGTGTGTCTTTACGTTCTGAGTTCTGTGTTGTGATGTCCGTTATGATTTCCGCATAAAAACGATGTTCGGTTCGTCTTTACCTCCAATTGTTTATAGGACGGCTCATGTCTTGTTTACGTTATTTGTGTTTGGTTGCGTAGCGGTGTCCACCTCATATTGTGTTTTTGCTTTGTTTTTCTTCGTCTCGTGTACCCTTTGTTGTCAGTTTCTGTGGATTGTCCTTTTTTGATTACCCTTCGGTATTCTAGAACGTCACCTTAGTTCACATCCAGTTTTGTGGGATTCGTATTGATCAATCTTTTGCTTTGCTTGTTTGTTTGTTTTTTGTCTTTTGTAGTCTTTTGCAAATAGTTGTTTGTCATTTGTCCTTTATCTTTTCCAATTGTATCTACTTTTAGGGGCTGTGTGTTTCCCTTTTACATTTATTTTGTTTGTACGAAACAAAAATCAGATTATACCTTTGACATGAAATATCCGAATTTTTTTCAAGATTTTACCAAATTTTCTTGTTGCATTTTAAAAGTTAGATGGTTGTTCCCTATCCAGATGTTCAGAACTACGAATGCACTTCAATTCTTACTGTCGGGTGAGGATACCAAGTGTAGTATATTTTATACAGACGTATTCATCATGTATATAAATCATAGCAGGGGCCATCGTGATCATGATCGTGATGGCATGGTAATTGGATTTACAACTACCTGTGCAATCAGTGCCCTAGCACCACCAACGTTGTGCTTTCGAATCATGTTCATGGCGAGGTGTATCCGATACAACATAAAGTAATAAAGTTTGTCAGTGACATGCGGCAGGTCGGTAGTTTTTCCGGTATATCCGGTTCCTCCAACTAATAAAACAGCCACGGTATAACTGAAGTATTGCTTAATGTGGCGTTAAATACCACCAAACAAACAAACACACAATCATAGCACTGTAAATCCTGGCCATTATTGATGCAAAGTTTCAGTATTTGGGACAAAAGATACTCGAAAGAACAACATCAAATTTTCTACATTTAATACACACAAGACATCATAATATATATGTTAATTGAATTGTTTACAATAGTGATAAATACAATATATCCAGTGCCTTATGCCCCAGCTTGTTGAATTATTATATATTATACTGCAATCAGTGCATTTGGTGCACATGAGGTTACTTAAGGTAAAATGGTACATTGTTCCTGCTGGAGTTTGAAAAATTGTAAAGCGAAAAAAAAAACTCATTTATATATTCCATCAGCATGAAAAGTATGTCAATTCATATATTATTCAGTTATTGATGATCTCAAATTAGACTAAAATTCAAACAAACACACATATATTAATTTTGAACCTTGTTATGTTAAATTATAACACAATCATAGAAATATTTGTCTGGGTAATAAAGAAGCTGCATTGGATTATAGAAATATGGCCTATTAATATATCATGGCTTAATAATCTCCACCCATTGATATATTAATAGGGGGATTTCATACCACACAATAATAAATTTGAAAGATGAAAAAGTTGACTCATTCCAGCGGCACTTCTGTGTACACCATTATTAATGAAGTAACCTCCCTCTCGTGGCGTACTGCCTTCATAGTCTCGACAGAATATTAATAACGATGTTAGTCTCCTAATAACCTCTAAGCCGTTATTAACAAAATAAGTCCTAAATTTATCACACTCTGTTGAACTATACCCTCTGCTAGCTTTTTACATTAATACACACCTCATCGCGTGTAGAATATGAAATACACCGGAAACCATTGAGCAAACCATATATAACCTTATATAACGACCATTTAATTTTGGGGGTGGCTGGATTAATGTTTTTCTTCAGTGAAAAATGTTGATTAAATTTCGGAAAAAAAACTGATTTTTCCAGTCTAATGAATAAATAAAATTCTATTTGTTGGCTCGGGGCAACAATATAGGCCTCACCCCTATAAGTTAAATGGTCGTTCCCTTATTTAAAATCCACAGTACAATTTACAAAGCTGTACATATATTTGTATTTGATGCCAAGATTCAAAATAATTGTCAAATGTCTAACATTGAATTCAGAATTAAATTTTCAGTCAGGCCAAGCCTCTTATATTAAAATCATTTAAATAGCTATTTTTCATATTTATTTAACACAGTGATTATACTCCATGCTTTAGAGCAGATAACAGTGTAAGCAGATTATTTACTTATAACTAGAACAACTGATACATTGCAAGTCTTTCACTTGCTATTCAAATTTTAATTGTTATATAGGGAACAATACAAACATAACTACTAACAAAGCGTGGAATATCCCCTCGCCTAAAATTTGACCCGGTGACATTAACCTTTGACCTATGACCTTGCAAATCAATAGGTTCCAGATTTTCTTAAGGACTAAGTATGTACCAAATGTGGTTAAAATCCGTTGAAGGGTGGTGATTCTAGAGTGTTCACAAGGATGTTACGGAAGAACGGAAGGAATGAAGGACGGAAGGACGGACGGTAGCGTTACTATATCCCTTCGCAACATCGTTGGCGACGGGATAAAAATTGTGTCTTTCAACAGGAGGCGATATTGTCAATATGTATACAAAAAATACACTTTAAAGTGTTTTCTCCTACATTTCTTATTAGCAAAGTCTTTGATTAAATCCTCAAAGTTAATTTAGCGCAACAAACTGCTTCAATCATGACAAGAGATAAGGATTCCAGCCTCTCTTGTCTCATCGTTGTTCTGTTTGGATTGTTTATACGCTTCACTTGAGAGAATGAGCGTTCAGTTGTGCAGTTTGTGACCATTAATGTTAAAAATATACGCAAGCTAATCTTTACGTTTGGAAAAGCAGACTCATGTTGTCTTCTACAATTACTTTATAGAGTTCACCATGACTGAATCTAGTTTTTGTAGCTTTTGTTGCACTAAATTTATATCGAATATATGAGTGAAACTGCTGAAGCGCAGTCGATAAATTACTGTTCAAGTCATCTGGATAAGCATCAATTAGTTTTTTAGACAACACTCTGAGTACGTTATACTAGCTTCAGTAAATGAGGAAGTTGTCTTTTCTGGTACATCGATTAGGTCTACCTACATTTTTGGGGATTTTTGGTGTGGTTTTG
This sequence comes from Bathymodiolus brooksi, assembly GCA_963680875.1. Taxonomy (NCBI): domain Eukaryota; kingdom Metazoa; phylum Mollusca; class Bivalvia; order Mytilida; family Modiolidae; genus Bathymodiolus; species Bathymodiolus brooksi. Next base: position 77,411,118 of record OY804580.1, on the reverse strand, counting down.
AGCCTAATATCTGGCTGATAAAACAAATTGTCTCAGGGCCGGATTTTTGTGGTGCCCCTTTCCCCTTGGTGCCATAAGCACGTGCTTATTTTGCCTAAGGGTTAATCCAGGCCTGCAAACAATATATACATTCGCTTACATGCCCCCTCCAAAAGAGTCGACCATAAAACCAGCACAGTTAAAATATATCTTTAGCTGTAAAAACCGGACATGAACACACATTTATATATAGTTTTTTATTTATCTAATAGTGAACACTGTTTCTATTTATCAGTAGCATGACACATATAGACGTACTTTATAATTTTAGAACACGAAACAACAACATGGGGTATTACACAACAAAATACCTAATAACTGTCAAATATAACTAACATACAGACACACTTTTCATTTATATGTAGCGACATTCCTGGAGCACCTATGGATAGAGTGCATATGCATATATCTCTCGGTTGATACGATATTCCAGAGCTTGTGGTTCCTACCATGATGTCATTGATAGAGGGTTGATGAGAACAAGGAAGCAACTGAGACAATGATTCGTAGTAATTAAGTTGAAATTATCATTGTTCGGAGTTCGGTAATTTTGTTATTACCCTTATTTACTGTCGCCACCATGATTTTGTTAACAGCTACACGAATGAGCACGGATGTGTTCCGTTTGTCGTAATCGCATTCCGGTCCTTTCCTCATTCATGGCCGATCACTGTGTTTGTTAAAAATACGACGGTGTCACTAGCGGAGGAGGTACTATTACAGCATCACTAGCGTATGGTGTTTACATTTCACTACCCATACGTTATTCTAAAGCTTGTGTCAAGTACAGAGATTTTCTGGACAGAGATCAGATGCTGACACAAAAGCAAAGCTACTCAAGCAAGGCTACGTTGCTCCTAGGTTGATGTCATCGCTACCAAAATTCTACGATCGTCATCACAATCTAGTTAACCGGTACGAAATATCCTTATCTCAAGTGACAATGAATCTTTTACTTTTTACGTAGATGTTTTCTTTCCGATATCACCGCCAAGACTTTTACCTGACTTGACTGTATAGGAGTAGCACGGCGGGTATCTTATAAGAAGCAGGAACTGTTTACCCTTCGCGGGCACCTGAGTTCACACCTATTTTTTTTTTTTTTTTTTTGTGGGGTCAGTGTTGCTCATCCTTTTAGTTTATGTGTTGTCCTTTTGTGTGTCTTTACGTTCTGAGTTATGTGTTGTGATGTCCGTTACTATTTCCGCATACAACCGATGTTCGGTTCGTCTTTACCTCCAGTTGTTTGTAGGAGGGAGCATGTCTTATTTACGTTCTTTGTGTTTGTTTGCGCATAGTGTTGTCCAACCCATATTGTGTTGTGATTTTGCTTTGTTTTTCTTCGTCTCGTGTATCCTATGTTGCCAGTTGCCATGGATTGTCCTTTTTTGATTGCCCTTCGGTATTCTCGAACGTTTATTAATCCAACTGGGTTCACATCCAGTTATGTGGGATTCGTATTGCTCATTCTTTTGCTTTTTTTGTAGTGTTTTGCAAATCGTTGTTTGTCATTGGTCCTTTATCTTTTTCCATTGTATCTACTTTTAGGGGCTATGTGTTTTCCTGTCCAGATATCTTGTTTGTTGTACGAAACAAAAATCAGATTATATTTTTGACATAAAATATCCGTATTTTGTTTCCCAGGATTACCATACTTTCTTGTGCATCTTAAAAGTTAGATGGCTGTTCCCCAACCAGACGTTCATAACTCAGAATGCATTTCAAATATTACTGACGGGTGAGGTTACCAAGAGTAGCATATTTTATGCGGACGTAGTATATAAATCCTGGCGGTTGCCATCATGATCGTGATCGCATGGTAGTTGGATTTACAACTACCTGTACAATCAGTACCCTAGCACCACCAACGTTGCGCTTTCGAATCCCGTTCATGGCGAGGTGTATTTGATGCAACATAAAGTAATAAAGTTTGTCAGTGACATGCGGCAGATCGGTAGATTTTCGGGTATATCCGGTTTCCTCCACCAATAAAACTGATGCTACGGTATAACTGAAGTATTGTTTAATGTGGCGTTAAACACCATCAAGCAAACAAACAAACAATCATAACCCCCTAACCCTGTAAATCCTGACCATTATAGATTCATAGTACGAAATTTCAGTATTTATAACAGGATATACTCGAAAGAACAACATGAAATTTTCTATATTTAATACACACAATACATCATAATATATATTTTAATTAAATCATTGAAAATAGTTATAAATAAAATAAATCCAATACATTATGTCCCAGCTTGCTGAATGATTATAGATTATACTGCAATCAGTGCATGTAGTGCACGGGGTGTTACTTAAGGTATAATTGGTACGTTGGTGCCGCCGCTAAGGTTTGAAAAATTGTGGGGAAAAAAGGAAAAGAAAATAACCTCATTTACATAATCCATTAGCATGAAAAGTATGCCCATTCATATATTATTCAGTTATTGATGATCCATTCATATATAAGACTAAAATTCAAAATAAACACACATATATCAATTTTGAACCTTGTTATGTTAAATTATGCTACAATCTTAGAAATATTTGTCAATAGAAGCTGCATGGGCTTGTGGAAATATATGCTTAATAATCGACACCCTTCATTGATATATTGATATATTGAAGGGATAACTTTATACCACCCAATAATACATTTGAAAGGTCAAAAGTTGACTCATTCCAGCGGCATGTCTGTACACACCATTATTAATGAAGTAAGCTCCCTCTCGTGATGTACTGCCTTCATAGCCTCGACAGAACATTAATTATGAAGTTAGTCTCCTAATAACCTCTAACCCGTTATTAACAAAATAAGTCCTAAATATATCCCACTCTGTTGAATTAAATCCGCGGCTAACATTAATACACACCTCGTCGTGTGCAGAATATGAACCACACCGACAACCATTGAGCAAATCTTATCGAACGACAATTTAACTTGGGGTGACTGGATTAATGTTTTTCTTCCTCGATTTCTTTTTTAATTATATTTCATGTCTTGCAAATAAATAAAATTATGTTTGTTGGCTCGGGGCAAATCAAGTACGCCCAAGTTACAACAAAATATATACACACTCAATAGCCAATTGACTAATTATACAAACTTCGACCTTAATTCAAAGTAACACATTTGAAATTTAGGAAAGTTTCACGAAACTAAAATTTCAAGAAAATGGAATGAAAAAGTCTGAGTTAAAATTTGGAAAAAAACAATGAATGACAAAACCACGTCTCTGAGATGAACACCATCGTTTAAATATGAAGACTGCACGATATTATAGTGTCAAGATGAAATGTCTAATTCAATAGACAAGCAAATGACAAGTTACCCAGTCAAAGCTTACGAAACGAATATACAAACTGACGATTCTAATATGGACAAGGGGTAATTGTTGTAATTATGAAAACAAACTTGAAAAGTTACATTAAAAATACATTAACATAAAGAGATCCACAAGCGTTACAAAGATATACCTAAAGCTACATATATAAGACATGATATATCAATGAGAAAAAATCACTGAGAATGAACATAAAAAATTATAATGTGCGTAGAGTTAAACTGTGTTATTAGTGAATACATCCTTATCATTTCTTACTACCAGAATATCGTGGTCTCTTTGGCATTTGTACGATAATCCGTGTCTAAATATTATGATATATACATGTAGCTATTACTTTTAATTAACATTAGTATTGTTATTATAAACACGATTTATTTGGATGTAATAAAATGAAACAAAAAGCAAAACAAAACAAAACAAACAAACAAAGACACAAAAACAACAGATTACCATTGGAATGATAATCCGCGGCTAAACATTATCATCTATACGATATGTATATGTATCTATTACTTATTAATATTTGTATTTTTATTGTAAACACAATGTATTTGGATATAATAAAAACAAAAACAAAGCAAAAAAACAAAACAAAAAACAAATAACAAAACAAAACAAAAAAACAAAAAATACAAAAATGAAACACTGTCGGAACAGTTTCAAATTCTAGTAGATAAAATGTAGAAGCAGAGTCAAAATCAACATATATATATGGCCACCTACTGTTCTTTCCTGGTACAGGAACTTCAATAATAGTGGCGGGATTAAGCTAGTTATATGTACCTTCATTCTTAGTAAAAAGAGTGTATACTTTATATCTACCTAAGACTCGGGGAGTTTTAATATAATGTCGCTCTTACTAATTGATAGTGTTTAATGTTTATAATATAATGAAATACATACTGATGGCCTCATATCAGTGAAGGGGTCACCGTGGTCGTGATCTTATGGTAGTTGGATTTACAACTACAATGCAGTTAGTGTCTATCACCACTAAAGTTGTGAGTACGAAACCCTATTTGAGAAGTGTACTCAATACAACATTATGATAAAGTGTGTCAATGACTTGCGACAGTTCGCTACATTTCTACGGGTACTCCGATTTCCTAATCCAATAAAACCGATCGCCACGATATAAATGATATATTTGTGAAAGTGGCGTTAAACACCAATATATCTAACCATCATGTCAGTGAGATACAAACAAACAGAAATGCAATGTTTATCGATTGCTAGGAGTTGAGAGCATCCATCGTTCTTTACTAGGTATACATTATAGATGGCTTTAATGAAATACCGAATCCTCAATATTCACAATTATAAACAACAACCCGTTTTCCAAGTTCATTTGACACAAATAGTTTCTTGAAATCTTTACTGAAACAAAGAGTGAATGGCTGACTAATACCATCATTCTTCTTCATGATTATATCACTGTTCTGTCCATCAGGTGACAGACGTAGAATGTTATTCGAGTTCTTACCTACTACGTAAACGTTTCCTTGTCTGTCAGTATCAATACCATATGCCCCTTTAAGATCCGGAGAACTAAAGGTAAATACGTTTGATCTATCTTTCTTTATACAGTAGACTTTGTAATAGTCTGTATAATATATATTGTTGTCTCTGTGATGGATGTACCTTACATAACTAACACTACTAATACTACTAATACTATTAATGTGTTGACCGTTTTAATCTAAAATGTTTATCCTACCATCACCATTACTATCAGAACCACTGACATAAACCTTGTCATCTACCCACGAAACACCTCGACAATACTCTATATCCTTGACGCGTATCTTTGTTTGTGCAATAAAGTTGTCTACGAACTGAACGCCATTGCTTTGCAATGCAACAATAATTCTTCCCGACTTTTTGTGGTAAGAAATATCCCATGCTCTTCCTCCTAATTCACATTCTTTGACAGATTGCCCATCCTTACTGCACATTCGAAGAAATGATTGATCTGCCAGTATCAGGTTATCATCCTTATCAACAACCATACTAGTTACTTTATCAAATGTTCTATCTATTCTGTAACCAAACTTGAACGATTTTGGAGGTTTAGATTGCACAGATATTTCTTGAGCTTCCATGTGTTTAAAAGGTTTAAATTTAATTGTACAGGGTTCTTTCTTTAACCGCATGGTACCCAACTGTTTTACTCCAGATAACACATTTTCTGGTTGATCGTAGACTAAGCTGACGTCTGAGAGGTTAGCTAAAATCTTCTCTAAATGGTTGTCTTCTTTACTAAGTATTGGTAGTAATCGGTGGAGAAGAAGAAACACGTGCTGGTTGGAGCCATTCTTTGTCAAAAAGTCAAGTTGTTGTAAATGTTTCTCGATCAATGAAACTGACGTTTCGAACTCAGACTCATCTCTTTTCATTTGAGAAATAGAATCCTGACTGGCTGTTTTCAACTCCAACAGGGCCGATTTTTCTAGTTCATCAAGCTTCTTTATGACGAACGCTTTGAATGCTGATATTTGTCTGACGATGTTTTTTTCTTCTATTTTCATCCTGTCTCTATTTTCCCGCCTATGTTGTACAACTGTTTTCAACGTTAAGTGAATTTGTTTCATGCCGTCTGAGATATCATGTAAAAGTGGAGATGTTTTTGCGTTATTAGATGCCATTTCAAGTGGCATCACTTTATCACATGAGCGGTGATCTTCCGACATGCAGTTTCGACAGCAAATTACATGATGTTGGTTACAGAAAAAGTCCATAATAAAGTCAGGATGTCTGGAACATTTTGTCTGTGTCGTCAGTACTTCACCAGGTAAGGTTGATATTACCTCAATGTCGATGACATGATGGGTCATGCATATTCTATTACCTTTGTGTGATTTTACACAAGTTATGCAAAGAGCATCTTCACAATCTACACACCACTTGGTAGCAGGGACGTTTTCGTCGATTCTGGTACATGGATCACAGCAGGTTTTCAACGACATACCTAAAGTTTAAACAAATCCAAATTTGATTCGTATTTACAAAATAGTATAAGTCAGACACAAAAGGGTTTGTTACGAGGGAGATATATCGGTGAATGTGTGAGAATCATCTCAAATTCGATGGATAAATTAGAAGAAGAAGATATCCCTGGTTTATTAATGTCAGTTGGTTTTGAAAAGGCTTCTGTCACTGTTGAATGGCCTTTTATTGGGAAAAAACCTTTGGTCTAACATTCCGTAAATGGATCAAATCTTGTTACATAGATATGTCCAGTGCTGTAATAAACAATGGTCATTTATCCGAATTGTTCTTACTAGAAAGGTTCAGACAAATGGAACCTTTATCTCCCTACCTTTTCATCCTTGTGTTGGAAAGTGTGAGTCAAAACTGATCCTCAGGTGTCTGGTGTAAATATAAATGGATCTGAATATCTACTTAGTCAATATGCAGATGATTCCGCATTATTATTAAGTGATGACAAAAATTATCTTGAACAATCCTTGAATATATTTGACTGCTTCTCTGTTTGTGCTGGACTGCGAGTAAACCTTGATAACACTGCGACAATATGGGATGACCCAAGATTAGGTAGTGATAAACAAAAATGCTATCAGAAAAATATTTAGCATGGAATACTTCTGTAAATTTAAACTTTTGAGGATTCATTTCAATCTTTATAAAAAAAAAAGACAATACTTTGGGAAATTTTGGTGAACAATAAAAAAGGTAAAGAATATCTTAAACTCATGGGCATAGAGGGATTTAATCTATGTTGGCCGAATAACGGTTATAAAAACATTATTCCTCCCGATTTTGGTGCAGATTCTCACATTACTACCAAACCATCCTGTTCAAGGTAGTAAAGAAATACAAGACATTTTCTATCAATTTGACAACATTAAAAGAAATATTATTATAAATAACTATGAAGAAGAGGGATTAAAATTGCCACATATTCAATCTTTCTGTGAAGCATTAAAATTGCCTCAGCGTCATAAACTTCTAGATCCCATGAACATATCCGCTTGGAAGATTTTACTTCTAAGTTATATAGAAAAATATGGCGGAGATAGGATATTATACTTACAAAAGGAGGGATTGGAAAGTATTTCTAATAAGCTAAATCCGTTTTGGAGAGATTTTCTTCTTAATCTATCAGAAATGTTGGCAATAAAAGACGAAGAGGAAAAATATATTATTAACATCACGAGTCAACCCATTTGGTTTAGGTTTAGTATTAAAAGAAATGATAAAAAAAAATTATTATTGAAAAATATTGTTATAGTCGTGTCTTTTTTATGAATGATATTGTCTCTGTAGAAACACTTTTTTTTATATCAGAAATTTAAAACAGGTATATGATAAGTACAATTTTCTAGAATATTATGGTATTGTGGGTGTAGTTCCAGAGAGTATGGGAGGCTGCATGATATTATAAATGACATTGTTGACAGATTAAAAAGAGATAGAAAAACAACATGCAAATATTTTTATAAATTGTATTTAGAAAATATAAACAAATGTTCACAAGACAAATGGCCTAGGAATTAGGAATACAAATATATGATTGGGGGTATATTTATTCTTCCCCTTTTAGGGCTACAAGAATCACTAAACATCACAACTTTCAGTTCAAGCTATCCCATATAATTACTGCTACAAAATGTTTTCTTTTCAAATGTGGCTTAAAGGAAACATTACTATATACCTTCTGTGCAGAATCTAAAGATAGTTTATTGTATCTGTTTTGGGATTGCACCTACACCAAAAATAAATGGTTTTTATTAGTAAATATTTTAGAAAATTGTAGTATGTAAATGCACCTAATATTATATTGGGTATAGCAAATCCTTTAGATCCAAATACCACTAATAGTGAAGTCATTTTGATTTTAAAGTATTATTTATATACATGTAGATGTTTCGGTGATAACCCCAGTATAAATGGAGATACAAAATACCTGAAATAGTGTTTAAAAATAGAAAAGATAAGCATAAATTTCTTATCCCCTACACAAAAAGAATATATACTAGTAGAAAAAAGAAACTGTGCATTACTAAAAAATCAATTAAAGATCAATATCAAAATAAAATTTATTAATTGTCTACAGTATTTTGTCGAATGATGCATTTTTCACCAAACCATCAGACCAATAACATTTAGCGTCACTTGAATTAATTTGGTAAACGTTTTAAACACCACAAGGCTCTTTAGACATTAACAAAGTCAGTAGCGAGTGTGTCCACCATTTGCATTAATGCATGATTGGCAACGGCGACGTATTGATCTAACCAAGTTGTTGAAAAATGCTTGAGGGATATTGTTCCAAATGCGGATCAATGCCGGACCCATTTCCGCTAACGTCACTGGCTGATTTGGCAGATGGCGTAACGTAGTTCCATTTCATCCCAAACATGCTCAATGGGTAAACGATCGGGTGAAACTGCTGGCCATGGTAACAAATCAACATCTTGCGGTGTCAGATAGTCACGCACTACTCGCGGAACATGTGGTCGAGCCTTGTCCTGCTGAAATGTGACGTTGTTGGCCTGAGGTTGGATGAACGGAATGACATAAGGCTGAACAATTTCACCCCGATAGCTTATACCGGTCAGATTTCCGGCGACAACAACCAATGGTGTTCTGCCATTTGCTGTTATGCCTCCCCACACCATAACACTGCCCCCACCAAGCGATTGACGTTGAATGACGCAGGCGTCTGCATATCGTTCTCCTACACGGCGGTAAATACGAGAACGGCCATCACTGCTGTCTAGGTGAAATCGGGATTCATCTGTAAACAGGATGTTGGCCCAATCCTGTATTATGAATCTTAAATAACGTCTACACCACGTCAGCCTAGCTGCCCGGTGTCTAGGCAGCAAAATTGGACGGATTGTGGGACGTCATGGCCTGATGGTATGTTCACGAAGTATATTGCGGACAGTTCTAGAGCTGATCGGTCGTAATGCAGTGATGCTTCTTGCAGTGAGACTTGACGTCATGAATCGATTTCGCAGATGCACCAGCCTTATGTGGTTATCTTGACGACGTGACGTTACACGTGGACGACCTGAACGTCTGTGGTTTCTAGTGTTGCCAGATTGTCTAAGTTGTCTCCATAATGACAGTATTGTGTTCCGATGACAGCCAAAATGTCTAGCGACAACGTTTTGTGCCACTCCTGCTTGGAGCATACCAATAGCACGAAGACGCTGATTTTCGTCGAGACGTGGCATAACACTGGAATTAATGTCATTCAAACAATACTGTTTTTTCTGATGTGTAGGGGCAAACACAAACCTAAGTAAACCTCAAACAGTCACAAATCGCTAAACGAGAATGATAAACAAAAGAAGGCCAAATACACGATGTGTACTCATAGAGCGTGTCAAAGTCCGTGCAAGTTTCCCGCGACTGGTCGATAGCATAAAAATCAATATTTCAACTAGTCATGACTAATAAAAAATTAAATACCCGGTCATAAAAAAATATATATTAATTTTTAGAATGCACAGTTTGCTTTTTTTTTCATTAGTATATATATTTGTAAAAAGTTGTTGCCATTTAAATTTGTCCTTGGTGTTTCAGTGCAATGTTGCATAATGTTGGTTTTATAAATTAAATGTCATTTGTCTGGGTAAAATTGTGCATACATACCATCTGTAATTAGTGTATTTGTATCTGCCTCTGCTTTTCCTTAAAACTAAACAAGTTACAACAAAAAACAATAAAAAAGGTTAAGCACCCCCATGTTTTTTTGAAATGACAAATGATATGGAAAGTATCACGAGATTACTGACCAGATAATCTCAAGAACCTAATGGTGGCCTGTTAGGATAGTACATTGGCTGTAAGAAACCACAAAAAGAAAATCAAGAAAAATGTTAATTTAATGAATATTTAATCACAATATAACAATGGCCAGTTTTTGCAGTAAAACATGTCCATTTTAAGCATTGATCTTCACAGTTCAAAAAGCACGATAAGATTGTCATTTGACTTTCAAAACGTCACTTATGAATCACTTGACGACATCTATTGTTCAAAGTTCAGTACCGGTTGTAAATCCCACGTGCTTGGATGACGGCCTCAACCCTGCGTCTCATCCCTCCAGTCAGACGTCGGAAGTCCTGTTGTGATAGCTGCTGCCATTCCCGATGCAATGCTCTTCCAACTGACGAATGTTTTGAACAGGAGGTTCCCTAGCCTGTATACGACGGCCTAACATGTCCCAAATATACTCTATTGGATTCAAATCCGGCCTCATGGTTGGCCAAGGAATAGAAGTCACGGCTTCGCTTTGGAGGTAGGCGGTTACTGCTCTTGAACGATGAGGCCTGTTGTTGTCATCCATATACACAGGCCGTGTAGCTAATGGGTGGTTGTCGAAATGGGGGACAACATCTGGTTGCAAGACGTCTCTGATGTACTGATCACCAGTTATGTTGCCTTGTATGGTGACTAAATCAAGCTTGCAGTCATGAGATATACATCCCCAAACCATTACTGAGCCTCCACCGTAAAGGACAGTTGGCTGGATGTTCCTTGGGAAATAGGCTGTATTTTTTGTGTCTCCAAACCCTCCAAACCCTCATCCGGCCGTCGGTTACATGGAGCAAAAACCGGTTCTCGTCTGACCAATGGATTTTGTACCATGTCCTTATATTCCAACCACGTCGTGCTAAGCACCATGCCAAACATGTTAGTCAATGTCAGTCTGCCAAAAGTGGACGTTTAATGACTCTCCTTGACTCAAGTCCCGCTGATTTCAGACGGTTTCTATCTGTTTTTGTTGACAGACGTCTATTGGGCAACAAGTGTTGTTTGAGTACGGGACAGGTTGCGAATGGCATCCGTCTAACCAAACGCTGCAATGCCCTGTCGTCACGATCAGATGTTACCCGTAGTCTGGCAAGTCTTTCACATTGTTGGTTTGTGTGTGTTTTCTCACCAGTCGGCTGACTACAGTATAGTGGTTACACATCTGACATTCAATAGCTTTGAAGGACATCCCTTTTGTATGCATGTCGATTATTTGTCATATTTGTGCTTCCGATATTCGCCTTCGTACCATGCTTACTGAGAATGAATAAAAAAAATTAAAACACCGGACTTAAATACCCAAATTCGAAGCTTGAAGATATTGACCTTTGAGTAATGCGCGAGAGGCATTGTTCACGTGCATGACTATTCGATATTAGACATGATTGTCACACTTGTGTGAGCACATCTTTTAATGGAACATTGTACTTGCTATACTCAATATAAATATTAGAATCTAAACGTAGTGTAACTTATTATGTTTTAATATATCAAGGGGTGCTTAACTTTTTTCTTTGTGTATACAATGATCTATGATAGTAATTCTGAGATAGAGATAATGACCTATGACAGTATTTCTGAGATATAGATAATGACCTATGACAGTAATTCTGAGATACAGATAATGACCTATTACAGTAATTCTGAGATACAGATAATGACCTATGACAGTAATTCTGAGATACAGATAATGACCTATGACAGTAATTCTGAGATACAGATAATGACCTATGACAGTAATTCTGAGATACAGATAATGACCTATGGTAGTAATTCTGAGATACAGATAATGACATATGACAGTAATTCTGAGATACAGATAATGACATATGACAGTAATTCTGAGGTACTGATAAAGACCTATAACAGTAATTCCGAGGAACTGATAATAACCTATGGCATTAATTCTGCGATACAGAAAATGACCTATGATAGTAATTCTGAGATACAGATAATGACATATGACAGTAATTCTGGGATCCATATAATGATATATGACAGTAATTCTGAGATATAGATAATGACATATGATATATAACAGTAACTCTGAGATACAGGTAATGACATATGACAGTAATTCTGGAATCCAGATAATGATCTATGACAGTAATTCTGAGATACAGATAATGAACTATGGTAATAATTGTGGGATACAGATAATGACCTATGGTAGTAATTCTGAGATACAGATAATGACATATGACAGTAATTCTGAGATACAGATAATGACATATGACAGTAATTCTGAGGTACTGATAAAGACCTATAACAGTAATTCCGAGGAACTGATAATATCCTATGGCATTAATTCTGCGATACAGATAATGACCTATGATAGTAATTCTGAGATACAGATAATGACATATGACAGTAATTCTGGGATCCATATAATGATATATGACAGTAATTCTGAGATATAGATAATGACATATGATATATAACAGTAACTCTGAGATACAGGTAATGACATATGACAGTAATTCTGGGATCCAGATAATGATCTATGACAGTAATTCTGAGATACAGATAATGAACTATGGTAATAATTGTGGGATACAGATAATGACATATGACAGTAATTCTGTGATACATATAGTGAACTATGGTAGTAATTCTGGGATCTAGATAATGACCTATGGTAGTAATTCTGGGATACAAATAATGACCTATGGTAGTAATTTTGGGATACATATAATGACCTATGGTAGTAATTCTTTGATATGGATAATGACCTAAGGCAGTAATTCTGTGATATAGATAATGACCTATGACAGTAATTCTAGGATATAGATAATGACCCATTGTAGTAATTATGTGATATAGATAATGACCTATGACAGTAATTCTGTGATATAGATAATGACCTATGACAGTAATTCTGTGATATAGATAATGACCTATGACAGTAATTCTGTGATATAGATAATGACCTATGACAGTAATTCTGTGATATAGATAATGACCTATGACAGTAATTCCGGAAATACAGATAATGACCTATGATGGTAATCCTGGAAGATATAATGAGCACTTCAGAAGATACAAACATCATAATAACAGCCTACAGTATATGTTGGCTTGTGTGGTATAGCTTAGTACCCCCGTTAATACACAGCCTTTGAATTGTTGAAAATATGATCTTTCCTTGATGAAGATTTTCATTTTTTCCGTTGAAGACTTCCGGGATTGTTTTCGTAAAAACGGACATTTCATCAAATATCTGAAGAAAACTCAAGTTTGGTTTGACCAAACGTGATATTGTTTTATTGAAACATTGGGCACAAAAAAAGTGACAGTTATTGTTGATTTTGTAGATGTTCTCTTATGCTGGTTAAGAGAAATGAGTCTTTATTCATGGTAAAATTTGATTTCTATACTTCAAAAGAAACTGAATTTCATGAACTGTTACAGCATTGTAAAGATTTGGAAATTCACAAACGAACGTGTTATTATGTTTTACTTGTACTTTATTATATGTATTAACTATTTGTATATTAGGTATAATTGTTTTTTTTATTTTTAACTCTGATATAATGTACATTAACTTTAACATAAAATGTTTACTCTGTGATTAAATCAATACACTATCTCAGATAAATATTAAATATTAACTTTGATATCATGTACATTAACCTTGTAATATTGTGCAATGCGTATTAGTAGGTTATCTGAATGACACCATTAAGGGCTTTGAAAATAATTGCAGACTGGAGGTATTTATCCTGAAATAGGAGGTAACACCATTAAGGCTGTTAAACTAATTGTATATTGGAGCTATTTATCCTGATACAGGAGGTAGAAAACCAGTACGGGTGAAGATTCTGAGGGTCGTTATTTTTTTTTCTGAATTGATTCATTGCCATAGATAAAGATAATTCTTACCTTTTATTGAAACTGTATTTTTTTTATTCTGTAGGTGGTTTTGGTACACGTTGTTTACATAATAAAAGCCTGTAAGAAATATACATAAACATGTGTTTATTATGATAGCAATTTAGTTGTTATTCCTAGTAGCAAATACATTCATAAAATGAAATATGAAAAATACCACACCCTCAAAATAGCTCCAAAACATAATAGGAAAATCATAAAAATCGGGCAAGTGCGATACCCCAACACACACTTGTCTCTTTCCTGGTTTGGTTTAGCTAGCTTCATGGGTCCAAACCTCCTTTCTAAATAAAATGATACCGTCATGATAGTGTTTCCCCGGGCGAGTAAAATACTAATCCTCACATATAACTGGATGAACTTATTATAATAGAGTAATAGTCTCTTAATAACACTGGTTTTATAACTACTATTGTATATAAGTAGATTCTAGAGTTTACTTAAATACTAGAAATACTGCATCTTATAAGGAAACGCTTCATTAGATGTAAAGGAAGTCAAAAGTCACGCACAAGTATAAAACCTGAAAGCTTATAACTTATTTATTTTAATTTGGCAGTTTCATGTTAGTGTTTGCCTTCTTGGTGGCAGTCACCATATAATGCTGCTATTTTATATCAGGATACTTGCTATACACATTAGATGATTAAATAAATATGTAAGCTTGATACTAATGTTGATAATTTACAACTGAACTTGATACTTGTCTTCATAATTTACAACTTAAATTGGTAGTGGTCTTAAAAATGTACAACTGACCTTGATGCTGGTTATGACTAATTATGTCTGAACTTGATACTTCCTGTATTAACTTACGACTGAACTTGAACCTTGTTGTGATAATTTACAATTGAACTTGGTACTGGTTTTGATTATTTACAACTGAACTTGGTACTGATATTAGTACTTTACAACTGAACTTGGTACTGATATTAGTACTTTACAACTGAACTTGGTACTGATATTAGTACTTTACACCTGAACTTGGTACTGATATTAGTACTTTACAACTGAACTTGGTACTGATATTAGTACTTTACAACTGAACTTGGTACTGATATTAGTACTTTACAACTGAACTTGGTACTGATATTAGTACTTTACAACTGAACTTGGTACTGATATTAGTACTTTACAACTGAACTTGGTACTGATATTAGTACTTTACAACTGAACTTGGTACTGATATTAGTACTTTACAACTGAACTTGGTACTGATATTAGTACTTTACAACTGAACTTGGTACTGATATTAGTACTTTACAACTGAACTTGGTACTGATATTAGTACTTTACAACTGAACTTGGTACTGATATTAGTACTTTACAACTGAACTTGGTACTGATATTAGTACTTTACACCTGAACTTGGTACTGATATTAGTACTTTACAACTGAACTTGGTACTGATATTAGTACTTTACAACTGAACTTGGTACTGATATTAGTACTTTACAACTGAACTTGGTACTGATATTAGTACTTTACAACTGAACTTGCTACTTGTTTTGATAATTTATAGCTGAGCTTGGTACTGGTTTTGATAATTTACAACAGAACTTGGCACTGGATTTGATAATTTAAAACTGAACTTGGTAATTCCTTTCATAACTTACAACTGAACTTGATATTGGTCTTGATAATTTACAACTGAAGTTGATACTTGTGATAATTTACATCTGAACTTGATACTGGTTGTGATAATTTACATCTGAACTCGATACTGGTTGTGATAATTTACAACTGAACTTGATACTGGTTGTGATCATTAACATCTGAAGTTTTACTGGTTTTGATAATTTACAACTGAACTTGATACTTGTCTTCATAATTTACAACTTAAATTGGTAGTGGTCTTAAAAATGTACAACTGACCTTGATGCTGGTTATGACTAATTATGTCTGAACTTGATACTTCCTGTATTAACTTACGACTGAACTTGAACCTTGTTGTGATAATTTACAATTGAACTTGGTACTGGTTTTGATTATTTACAACTGAACTTGGTACTGATATTAGTACTTTACAACTGAACTTGGTACTGATATTAGTACTTTACAACTGAACTTGGTACTGATATTAGTACTTTACAACTGAACTTGGTACTGATATTAGTACTTTACAACTGAACTTGGTACTGATATTAGTACTTTACAACTGAACTTGGTACTGATATTAGTACTTTACAACTGAACTTGGTACTGATATTAGTACTTTACAACTGAACTTGCTACTTGTTTTGATAATTTATAGCTGAGCTTGGTACTGGTTTTGATAATTTAAAACTGAACTTGGTAATTCCTTTCATAACTTACAACTGAACTTGATATTGGTCTTGATAATTTACAACTGAACTTGGTACTGATATTAGTACTTTACAACTGAACTTGCTACTTGTTTTGATAATTTATAGCTGAGCTTGGTACTGGTTTTGATAATTTACAACAGAACTTGGCACTGGATTTGATAATTTAAAACTGAACTTGGTAATTCCTTTCATAACTTACAACTGAACTTGATATTGGTCTTGATAATTTACAACTGAAGTTGATATTTGTGATAATTTACATCTGAACTTGATACTGGTTGTGATAATTTACATCTGAACTTGATACTGGTTGTGATAATATACAACTGAACTTGATACTGGTTGTGATCATTAACATCTGAAGTTTTACTGGTTTTGATAATTTACAACTGAACTTGATACTAGTTTTGAACATTTACAACAGAACTTGATACTGCTTTTGATAATTTACAACTGAATTTGATAATGGCATTGATAATTTACCACTGCACTTGATACTGCTTTTGATAATTTACAACTGCACTTGATACTACTTTTGATAATTTACATCTGAACTTGATGCTGGTGTTGATATTTTAAAGCTGAAGTTGATACTGGTTCTGATAATCTACAACTGAACTTAATAATGGTTGTGGATAATTTACAACTGAACTTGATATTGGTTTTGAGAATTTACAACTGAACATAATACTGTTTTGCAGAATTAACATAGGTATAACCTTTATATTGTTTTTGTGAATTTAAAAATGGCTTTAATGTCACTTTTAATAATTTACAACTAAGCTTGACATGGCGTTAAAAGATTTAGAGCCATCCTGTGTTTAAGAATTTAGTGTAAAAAATAGAAGTCGTATGCATAATATATAAACATACAATGATAGGATTGGGAATCGAGTGACTTTATACTTATACACTTATATGGTTTTGATAATTTACCCTATATTTGATTAGATGTCAGTGTAGTTATTTATTGAGACTTAAACACTTGTAAAGTCTGATCGTTATGGAAGGTATACAGACAAATACATGTACTTTGTATACTACTTTATGTCCTGTCATTTTTGAAAAGGTTGATCAACATCTCACTGACAGAGTCAGTTTGTAATTAATTGTCAGAACAATTCCATAATTCATTCGAAAAATTGTAGATATAGAGGTAACATTGATACCCTTAACACACATAAAGATGACCGATTATTATCTTAGATTGGTACAGAAACTTAAAAAACAGAGTAAAGGTTGAAGTAGTTTTATGGTTCTCCATTTTATTGTGCAATATAAAGGTCAGATTCCATTAAAATCATTTTCTATTAGCCATTTCAAAGGTGGCCTCCATCTTAATTAACATAAAACTTGTAGAACAAATAGCAACAGCAGAAAATAATAAGAGACATCTACATCTGTTGTATAAAGAGGGTTTATGTGTTTTGTTGTCGGTTCAGTTGTCATTACGGCTGTTATGTTATCACTATCACATATCTTGTTTCTGTTGTAACAGATTTTCTGGAGTATCATTTAACTGAAATAACTGAAAAACTGTTTAGTGTTAAGTTAATACTGAAAGTGGCGTTAAACACCCTAATACTAACCCCTTGACTATCATTTTGTTCTATTTTAGCATACTAATTCATTATTCGTCTATGTATTCATTCCAGACGTCCAGTAACAAATGGTTACACGTCCTCAAGTGAAGTAACTTAATATTGTTTTTGTCTACAGTTTCCTAGTAAGTTTGTTAAGCTCTCTTTTTAATGTTTATTTACGTTTTGGTATCTGTTGTGTTTCATCCACCTTATTTTTAGTTATTGTTTGTTTTTCCGTGACAGTGTAACCGTTCAATATTTACGTATACCACCTATATATCATGTTTTGTTTCTATTTCATACAAAATAAATCACTGTACCTTGTATCAGATTCAACGTGTTGGTAGGGCGTGTACCTATCAGAAAGTAAAACAGAACAGGATGCTTACCGACATGACTCACGATTTAAAACAAATCGATTAAAAATAAATAATAGATAAACAAGTAAATAAATACACTCACAGTAACAACAATGTCTCTATTGACTAAATCATTGTATTAAATAACGATATAACTTACCTTCTACTACAACGGCTCTAGATAGTTTATTTTGTGTACTGTTTTTACCTTGATCACAAAAATGTACGACGTTTTTCACATAGTTACAACAACTGTTTGGAAGAATGTATTTTTAACTTTTGTTTATTAAGGTCTACATTAGTCTGGTCTGCCTGGTACATTAATTGTGAATGTTGTAATTGTCGTATTTGTGAAATGCTTAATTGAAACTGTTATATTTATTTAATTAAAACATCACAGTCTGAAATCCAGTTTGTTGCTATGGGTTCTAAAATCTAAATATATAATGATAGTCATATTTGTATTTATAAGATTTCAGCTGTCAATGTTTTATAACAACGTACATTTTTTAAGTCTTATAAATTATGTATGGGTAAATGAAATATTTAAAAGATGATTTTATTTTAAAATGCTAAGACTTTGTTTATTAATGGTGTAAATAAAAACCAATGGAAATGAATGATACAGGTACAGGCAAGACATTACAACTTGTTTTGATTTTTTTTTTTTTTTTTTTTTTTTTTTTTTTTTTTTATTGCATTTTTAATATTTGTATTACATATTCTAGGAACATTTTAATTCGAGGGTATTCGTTGATTATTTTTTTATGTAAGGAGCTCGATCAGTATTTCAGCTGACCCTGTTTTCATGTTAACTTATTTTCTTCATCCGTACAACTATTTTTATACTACAACTTCATTTTTAGATCATGTGACCAACAAAATAGATGAATACATAGTAAATAGTAAATACAGACCAAAATGACGTTTCTTTCCTCATAATTCTATTACTTCAGGTAATATATGATATGAAAAATGTGGTTGAACAAGTTTGCCTTGCCGCTGAATACCAAAGGTATCTGATATCATCTGTTCTAAATAATTATAGGGACTATTTCCATATATATATCGCAACGTTATTTCTGTCTACTTACAAATATTCTCTCTCTCTCTCAGCGTGTTGGTCTAGTACTAAGCGGACTTCATCATCATCTCATTGAATATAAACTTGCTCTCGCCATGATAAAACTAGAAAATTGCTGAATTGGCATTAAACAACAATCATTCACTCCTATGCGAAACTATATTTTCAATATTTCTCAATATACTTGATGTTTTTAAACTTTTTTCAATATTGTTGATCTCTCCCGGGTAACATGTCTTATAATGTATTAATCATTGTAGGTACCTGTATCTGATGTAAACCACAGAAAGATGTTTTTTAGTGGTTGGTGGTTTATGGTGTTTAACGCCACTTTTAACAATAGTGCAGTTATATTGTGGTGGTCAGATTTATTGGTTGAGGTAATCGGAGTACCCGGAGAAAATCACCGAGCTGTGGCAAGTAACTGGCGAACTTTATCGCATAATGTTGTATCGAGTACACCTCGCCATGAAAGGGATTCGACCTCACAATTTTAATGGTGATAGGCATTGATTGCACATGTATTCATGAATCCAACTACCATACGATCATGACCACGACCACCCCACCACCGAAAGAAAGTAATTTACCACATATATTAAAACAAACTAAACAAACTATGGTCTGACTTTGAACAAATTATCCCATGCTGAACAAGACTGCAAACTGGTAATCAGATGCCGTAAATCAAAGAAGGACATGGCAGACATTTGCTAAGAAGAGTTTGAAGATACCAAATGTGTAATCAAAATCCGTGTATCGAAGAAGAACAGACAACACAATGGCCAAAAGAAAAAGGACAAACAACGATCTACAAAACATACACATAAAACTAAAGATTGAATAAGAGGAACACCACTAGAAACCGGGGGTGAACTCAGGTGCTCCGGGAGGGTTTCCAGTTCCTCCTCCACTAGTGGCACCCGCCATATTAATCTAGTTACATACCCCGTGATAGGTCATGAATGAGGAAAGTGGTTGCGACAAGTGGAAAATATCCCTGGTCATTTGTGACACAAATATACCATAACGGTCAACCAAGTCATGGTGGCAACCGTACAAAAGGACAAAATGTAAACAATCATTTATATCGACAAAGCAACACGCAGGAGACAAGATATTGAGCAAATCTAATCCAACGACAAAAAGATGTGAACTTGGATGCAACGTACTTCCTGTTTCACTAGTGAAACCCGTTGTGTTACTTTTATACAAGAACATCGGTCATCTGATATGAAAATTGTGTTGGACACCATCTTAGGTAAATAAATATAAATAGCGAATAAAACATGAACCAATATAACACAAATGGGGCGTGGAGTGGAGGATTGTATGGTCGAGCGAAACTTCGCAACACGGAGCTCCGAGCGGATAGACAAGTAACTGATCAACATGAATGACACGAACACCAATAAAATGAGGGAACAAACTCTTTGTAATAACAACATTGATTCTCATATAAATAAAACTGAGATAGAAGCATATTTAAAGTAGTTAAGTACATCAGATAATTAAAGAACTAACTAGTATAACGTCCAATTTCTAGGATAGGAAACACTATCTATTAAAATTCTTAAATATATATTCGAGATGCGCTATTATCTAAAAACCCATCTTTCATCTATCAGACACAGAGGACTAGACACAAATTAGTGGGTTGTATTTTGACAGTGGTATGCTCCTTGTAGCAGGTGCTTCTTAATGCGAAACAATTACTTATGATTTTTATACATGATCAGGCATACTCAAAATAAAAAGATGGGAAAGCCAAATAATTTAAAAGTCTTTCGGAACAAGAAAACTAAACGGCCTGAAAAGGATACCAAAATCGGCTAAAGTTACTGATGCGTTAATTATAGGACAGTACAAAAATAAAAATAAACAAGTAGTCATTGGTATATACTCCAGGCAAGTGTACGTTTATATGAACAAATCACATACGACAGCATTTAAGATGTCCTTTTAATCGGATATTGTACTATGCAAAACAATATTGCTACTATCAGATTGACGGATAAAATATGAGGGGCATCATTTTACTGAAGTAGAAAACACTTGCATGACCCCATAATTTCACTCAGATGGGAGGCTTGGGCCCCGAAACTAGGTTTTCACCACCTATTCCAATACAGGACAGTGAGCAGTCATGGTAGAGGTGTGTTAGGTGTATAACATTTATCTCTGTTTCTACGATTTTTCGAGTAGATTTTAGTAATGTTACAAAAGTGTGGTATATTAGTTTTTCATTGTATCATACTATATATAATTGATAATTTCCACATTTCCACATTTCCGAATAGTTTATCCTAATTTCTGGATTGAAGGATGTTCTTCATATTTTTCAACTTATAATTGTTATAATTTACAAGTCATCATGGTTTCTGTCACCTATGGGGAGGACTGTGATATAAAATAATTAATTAAATGTTGAACAAAAGAAAAGTTCAGATAAAATTACTTTATTCTAATTAGAATCCGATATTCTATGATTGATGCAATCACAAGCTGTCCTCTATCACTGACAATACTGTTACAGGACTTGAATATATGAGTAACACGGTGGGCGCCTTATAAGAAACAGGAACTGCTTACCATTCGCGGGCAAATGGGACACCCCCGGGCTTGTTTGGTTTCTTTGGGTTTTTTTTTTTTTTTATTTATTTATATCTTCTTTTTTTTATGTGGTCCGTTTTGTTCATCTTTTCGGTTTTCATTGTTGGGGGGTTTTTTTTTGCTTTGTTTGTCTTCGTTCTTCCGTGCCTGGTGCCTAATGTAGACTGTGTCTCTGGATTCTCCATTCCTGATTGTGGCCCTTCGGTTTTCTCTAACGTGTATTTCTCGAATACATTTACAATTCATAAAAATATATTAAACGACACATAATTTGTGATTTTAATCAGGCATTGATATATTCTGCTTATGATTCCATTCGTTGTCAACCAGAGCTTGGCTTTGTTACACCAGTCCCTGAAACAAAAATCATATGCTGTTAAACAATACATGTCCGACAAGGTGGTAAGTTTATGGTGGATGCATGATTACCGTTTTCTACGAACAGCCATTTCACATTTATATGTATGGAAAAATCTAGCTTCTTAAAAATATAAATTGTCTGATTTACAAACATTTTATAGTCATTAATCATTATTCGTCAATATCGAATAACGGGACACTCGAAAGAAGCATTTTTGGATACCTACAAGTGTGCGCCTATAATGGAACATAAAACCGAGAGCTTGAAGACATATAAAACATGTCACTTCTGCTAGAAATAGTAATGAAGAACGGAAGCTTAGAACGGAAGATTCATAATTCTCTCAATATTTAAATTCTCTGATGAAGCAAATACAACACAATTCCATGTTACAGCATTAATAATAATAATAATAATAATAATAATAATAATAATAATAATAATAATAATAATAATAATAACAATAATAATAATAATAATAATAATAATAATAATAATAATAATAATAATAATAATAATAATAATAATGATAACAATAATAATAATAATAATAATAATGATAATAATAATAATAAAAATAATAATAATAATAATAGATATAATAATAATAACAATAATAATAATAATAATAATAATAATCAGTGGTGATCAACAACTATAAGATACAATTCAATTGAAGAAGCAGAAGCGGCCAGTACTGCATATAGCGATTTTCATTTTCCGCATCCGTACTCGGGGGAAGGACGAGATGCGTAGCAAGAGTAGCCGAAGAAAACCAACGACTGACGCAAGTCACTGACAAATTTTATCAAATAAAGTGCTAACGAGTACACCTCGCTATGAGCTGTTATTTAGATCAAGTTTATAAACAATTAATCATTTAAACAGATCGCAGCACTGAGATTGGCATGTTGAAGTGTGACTTGATTGCTACAAAAGGGGAGAAGATGGTCAAGTTCGCAACATTCTCTTGGCAACGGCCCACCAATGTCCACCTCAGACAAACTGTTGTTCATTCGTAACTTGATGATCACAAGAGTCCATCATATACGTACCGTAAAAATGTCGATCAGTGTATTTGATTAATCTTTTAATTACAATCAGTGTATTTGATTAATCTTTTAATTACAATCAGTGTATTTTATTAATCTTTTACTTACAATCAGTGTATTCGATTAATCTTTTAATCAAAATCAGTGTATTTGATTAATCTTTTAATTACAATCAGTGTATTCGATTAATCTTTTAATTACAATCAGTGTATTCGATTAATCTTTTAATTACAATCAGTGTATTTGATTAATCTTTTAATTACAATCAGTGTATTCGATTAATCTTTTAATTACAATCAGTGTATTTGATTAATCTTTTAATTACAATCAGTGTATTTGATTAATCTTTTAATTACAATCAGTGTATTCGATTAATCTTTTAATTAAAATCAGTGTATTCGATTAATCTTTTAATTACAATCAGTGTATTCGATTAATCTTTTAATTACAATCAGTGTATTTGATTAATCTTTTAATTACAATCAGTGTATTCGATTAATCTTTTAATTACAATCAGTGTATTTGATTAATCTTTTAATTACAATCAGTGTATTTGATTACTCCTTTAATTACAATCAGTGTATTTGATTAATCTTTTAATTACAATCAGTGCATCAGATTATTAGAAATAAAATAAAAAGCAAAAGATACCACACTATCAGAAAAATTCAAATATCTAATAACACAAATGTAGAAACAGAGATACCAATGTATACATATACATGACCGACTGACTTTTCTGGGTTGGAACAGATACCTCAATATAAAGTGGCGGGGCTTAACTACTTTTATGGACCAAAACATTCCCTCTACGTCATGAAAAACTAATTATCTACATTATGAAAAGTAATATCTTAAGTTATTATTAAACTAACCAGTAGCTGTACATAGGCCACAGTATAATTTGCAGTTATCTTCCCTGAATAGTCTATACAATGGATTGGTACAGAGATCAGAATCGTACTCATTACAGTTGGGTAGTTTATTGAGACATGGCTCTGGTGATGCATGGGCTGAAAAAAAAGATTTTAGAAATATTATTGGAAAAAAAATACTGACAAACATATCTTCGACACGAAATTATTGTGGGAAAAATGCACGAGTGCTGATTCAGACAAAAATATCTTCGAAATGAAATTATTGGAATAAAATGCGCGAGTGCTGATTCAGACAAAAATATCTTCGAAATGAAATTATTGGAATAAAATGCGTGATTCCTGAATCAGACAAAAAAATCTTCGAAACAAAATTATTGGAATAAAAAGCACGAGTACTGAATCAGACAGAAATATCTTCGAAACAAAAACAGTATAAACGTATCAAAGGAGATTACATGTATATCAATCTTATAATCAGTGTCACTGGTGGCAATTTATCTGTTCGAACGATATGTCATTTAAGACACATCAAATACGATTTTATCATCTTTTGTAGCCAATATTATTATGCGTTACTAACGGATGAAGAGGAAATAATTGAGTTATTTAACTATCTTTATCGCTACTTATTCCCCACTTTATATTGTCAGTAGCGCAAGTAACTGTCAGGGAATATATACGTACCGTTCCGGAATATCTGTGTCACAAATGACCAAAGATATGTTCCGTTTATTGTGATCGCAACACGGCCCTGCATTGATGACGTATTGTATTACCGGGTTTGTAACAAGAGAAACACGATGGGTGCCACATGTGGAGCTGAAAATTCCGACTCTTTCGGAGTACTTGGGTCCGCGCTCATTGTTTACTTGTTTAAATATGGTACGTGTTGTTGCATGTCTTCATGTTTTTAGTTCCGTGTTGTAATGTCAGATACGATTTCCTCATAAAACCGATATTCGATTCGTCAGGACTCCCATTTTTGTTCATGTTTTATTTTACGCATACTTGTGTCCAGTACGATTTCTAAATCAGCTGATATTCGTGTCGTTTAACAGTAAAACGACGTGTGTCACATGTGAAGTAGGAACTGCTAACCCTTTCGGAGCAAATGAGTTCACTCCCGGTTTTTGGTGGGGCTCGTGATCTTAGATCTTTAGTTTCTGTGTATTGTTTTGTAGATTATTGTGTGTTCTTTTGTCTTTTTTTTTCGCTTGGCCATTGAATTGTCAGTCCTTCTTTGATACACGGCTTATGGTTGCCCTTTTTGTATATTCAAGCTTTTCTTTAAATTATTTGTAATAAAACAGTCTTATTCTACATTTGAGAAAAGTTTGAAGATACCAAAGGGTCAATCAGAAGACATAGATGAAAGAAGGACATATAATGCAATGGCCACAACGAAAAAGGACATGAAGACAACAAAGATATCAGGTACTCCGGAAGTAATATGAAAACATGACCTCTGAACAGTATCACTTCTATCTTGGAAGCATTTGTAATACTACAATAGGTAACTTATTTTCGTTTTCCATGCATACGTCTGTAATGGTAATAAAACATTAAAAAACCTATAAAGGATAATACTGAATATAGTCATCTATGGTAGTGGCGTATTTGAATAGTGTGAAGTCATTTATATTCGTGGTAAGAGGAAAAATTGTATTTTAATGAAAGTGTAAATTCGTGGATCCCATGCTGTAGACAGTACAAACATATATGGTGACAAATGTTTGTTGAATCTTTAATTTCGCGGTCTGATACTATCCACCAGATCAACGGAAATTGGTATACCACGAGTAATAATGAATTCAATGTGATCGCATATTGTCTTGTTAGAAGCCATAAAAGTACTCACGATCATGACAAAATGAACAGTATACTTTACACCTGACTTGTGCCCATGGTCTGTATGCACTGCCAGGAGTACAAATTTTCTCCCTAGGGTATACTCGACAGTTCACTAAATCTTTGCATTCTAAAAAAATCATAAATAATTACTTGATTGATTGATTGATTGATTGATTGATTGATTGATTGATTGATTGATTGATTGATTGATTGATTGATTGATTCGTTCATTCATTTATTAAATGTATGTTTATGGCAATTTTGTATCGTTAGACAAATGTGGTGGTGTAGGAAGTTAGAAGTTCCCGGTCTACAATTGAAAATAGTAGTCAAGTGAGTGAAAGTTAAATTACCATCTAAATCAGGTTTCCATTTAAATGATGTGAAATGAATTATGGAAATATGATTTACATTCCTGTGTCTGTTTATACAACATTAGATAGCTTAGCTGAATTTGCACAGTGATATGTTTGTTTGTTTGTTTGTTTGTTTGTTTGTTTGTTTGTTTGTTTGTGGTGCTTAACGCCACTTTCAACAATATATTAGCTATATCGTAGCGGTCAGTTTTATTGGTGGAGAAAACCGGAGTACTCGGAGAAAACCACCGACCTGTCGCAAGTCAGTGAGAAACTTTATCACATAATGTTATATCGAGTACACCTTGCCATGAACGGTGCTCGAACTCACAACTTTAGTGGTGATAGGCACTGATTGCACAGGTAATTGTAAATTCAACTACCATAATATCACGGCCACGACGGCCCCTTAACAGTAATAGCCATTTTGACTGGACATATATAAAATGAAAAACAAGAAAGACCACACTGTCGCAACAGTTTTAAAATCTAATAAGCAGCCATACAAGGATGCAAAATTTATACATCTACCACACATATACACGACCGCTCACATTTTGGTTTGATACAGGTACTTCAATAAAAAGTGGCGGGCCTAGACTAGTTTTATCGGTCCAATCCCCAAAAATATATGTTAGAATTACCAGCCTGAGTCCATGGTCTCAAAGTTGGTGTGAGCTTAGGGTGTTTAGGAAAACACTTATTTATCCCTCTTGTTATCGAAACCGATAATCTTTGGGGATGCATGTGTCATTTAATGTAGAAAAACAATAATAAAAAACAACCCAGATATCAAATTTACTGCGCATTACGCATTTCTGGAAAACCTTCATCAGGTACGCTCAAAGTGGAAAGATTGAAAATCCAAATAAGTTAAAAGGTTTTGAGTGCAAAAAACAAAGGGCCTTAACAGGATAGCCAGAATCGTTTATGGTCACCTATGCCTGAGGGAGAAGAACCTTATTTTTAATGATAATTACATTCAGATATAGAGTTCATATGTACAATCAAATCATAACATTAGTTTGCAATATGTATCATAAATAATAAGTATAATAAAAGAAATGTAATTAAAACGTAGATGCTTAATCTAATGTGCACGACGCATTTCTGGAACGATCAGAGCCAAAATATTTGAAAGCCAAATAATTCAAAAGTCTTTTGGAGCAAGTAAATCAATGGACAAAAAGGTATAACCAAAAATTGTCTAAGGGAGAGTTGTGTGTTTGATTTGTCACACAAGATCAGTGGAACTCTCTTTAGAGAAGCTGCACTCCACATGGGAAACACGATACGAATTACATACCACGATTTTTTCCCTGGTCACACTATTGTGGAATGTTAAGTATCAAGACAACATCATCTATTCTTCGAAAGGTGAACTTTATAAGATCGAGCGAAATTTGTTTTCTTGTCTTCTATAAGGAACCATATTAGAAATGCAGCTACAAAGTAACATTCATTCTGCATGGTATTTGATGTTTAAATTAAACGATTAAGGTCCATCATTTGACCAATCATATTTGATTAAGTTCAGTATCAAGAATAACAATTCGACAGTATGTTCATATGAATCATATACCAATGATGGTCTACAGGGAAGACGCAAAGATAAGGTATTACTTACAGTAATTATCGGCATATTAACCAAGCAATACAAGATAAGAGAGCATTACCAAGGGTGATCACAGACAGACAGACTGTCTAGGTTGCAAAATGACACAATTTTGGCTGTTTTCATGATTAATCTAAATGTAATGTTTTACTTCTTTTTTGTCTTTACTGCACATACCTCCTGTGTGATTCAGTTCATCATCTATGTTGATATTTGGTAGAAGAACTGAAGAAAAAAAACATTAGGTTCTAAGTGAAAACTGAAAATCCTAAAATCAACAATTTTGCCGGGAATTATTATGTGTTCATGATGGACATATCACAATCAATGAAACGGACCAAATGTTTTATTTGTATGGTAATAATAGAAATATACTAGCAGTTAGTGCTCAGACCATGCTGAAAGAGGCGTTAAATACCATAAATCTAAACCATGTTCAGACCTGTTAATAACTATAGTTCTTGAGTTTATTACGATGTACTTATTATGATTAACTATTAGCTTAATTATTAGACAGAAGATACTATATAATATACATGGTCACTTGTATGGTGTTTAACGCCACTTTCAACAATATTTCAGTTATATCCTGGCGGTCAGTTTTATTGGTGGAGGAAATCGGAATACCCGGAGAAAACCACCGACCTGTCATAAATCAGTATAACAGGTCTAAACAATAAAATATACATGTTTTTGTATCATAAAATAGTGTCCGCCGTGAAATACTGTCCTCTTTTACAATTGACTCCTATGATAAAGTCCGAGGACGGAATAAAGCACAGTAATGACTTCTTTCGGTCCATTTAAGGTTTTTCATTTGAAATATACCACAACAGAACACAAATTCATAGGACACTATTTTGCCTTATATTTTCGTTTCACTGATATTGATAAATCAATTATCAACCACATCAATTCAAAAAACAAACTGAAAACTGTTCCTTGCACCAGATCAATAATGAACTTTATTAATCAATAACCGTTAGTTTTTTTTATATAACTTACATCAGGTACATAATAAATTCAGTTGATCAATTACTGTTAGTTATAATAGATGTAGCTCGTGTCCGCGATTGCACGGTAGCATGATTTACGCTTTATATATACTATCGATATCTATTACCACTAACAGTTGTTAGTTTGGCGTCCACAGACGGCGGCGAGGTATACTCGATAAAGTTTATCCGTTACTTGCGGCAGATCTGTTTGGTGAACTTAAGTCTATTCGTTCGATTGGATCTTTATCTTGGTTGTTAAGCGCCCTTTCAAAAATGATTCTGTAATTTTCTGGTGTACAGTTTTATTGGTGTGTGAAACATTAGAACAAGGGAAAACCACCGACCTGCCGGAAATTATAGATTTGCATTGCTCAGGCCTCGTTGTGGTCTGGAATCGAACTCACACACATTAAATTGGTGATGATGCACTAATTGCACAAGTAGCTACACAACCAAATACATGTACCACCATGCTATCGCGACCACGGAGGCTAATATCCGTTAGACAAACAAGAGCATGAGATTTTAATTTGATTGTATATTTGCTAAAATTTGGTTTGTTTGCTTGTTTGATGGTGTTTAACGCCACTTTCAGCAATATTTCAGCTATATCGTGGCGGTCTGTTTTATTGGTGGATGAAACCGGAGGACCCGGAGATTACCACCGACCTGTCGCAAGTCACTGACAAATTTATCACATAATGTTGTACACCTCGCCCTGATCGAGATTCGAACTCGCAGCAACTACCATACGATCACGGCCGGATGATGGCCCCGCTAAAAGCTGGTTTAAGCATATCATGTCAAATACAAATGTAATACAACAGATAATTACCACTGTTAGTAGCTGGATGAAAAGAAACTCCTTGTGTAGCTGGCCTACTGGTGGATGATCCTCCTTATTATAATAAATTAATATTAGTAATCAAAGATAGTTAAGAGCACCTGAGATCACACCGGTTTTTAGTGGGGTTCTTGGTACCTTTTTCTTTTTAGCCATTCTCTTTTCTGTCCTTCGATTTGTTATTTTTAATACCCCTTTGGTATTTTTGAACTGTTCTCGTGCTAGCCCAAAATAACAAGAACATTAATATTAAGTACCGTGAAATACGTTTTATTTAGGGGCCAATTATTGTGGAAACCGTTGATTAACTAATCCACGAATTAAAATAAAAACCAATACATGTATTTCTGAGAGCAATACCCAAGATTAGGATACATGAATTTGAGTTCTTGATTTGACATCAAGGAATGATTTTATTTCGTATGAGACACATCTATTAGTAACGATTACCCGAGGAAGCGCCTCAACTAGCAGTCATTGCACCATTACATTCGTGTTCCCATGAGACATATCCATTGACAGAGCTTACCTGAGAATACACATCCACTAGTAGCTTGAGTAACACGACGGGTGTCACTCTTGGAGCAGGAACTGCTAACTCTTCCGGAGCACCTGCGTTTTTAGGAGGGGACGTGTTGCTCCATCTTTAGTTTTCTGTGTAGTGTTTTGTAGATCGTTGATGCCATTAAGGACATACCCAAGCAATTAGTAATAAGGTACATGCATAATGTGCTTTTGATCTTCAAGAATGCAATTTGTATTTGTTTATTTCATCAGATTCACCGACTGTCTTTACACGTACAGATGACCGTCGTGGTCATGTTCGTATGGTCGTTGGATTTATAACCTATTCAATCAGTGCCTATAACAAATAACGTTTAGAGTTCGAATTCCCCTCAGGCGATGTGTACTCGATACAACATTATGTGATAAAGTTTATCAGTTATCAGGTCGGTGGTTTTTACCTGGTACTCCGGTTTCCCCAACTAATAAAAGTGACCGCCATGATATAACTGCAATATTGTTGAAAGTGACGTTAAATATCATAGCCCTAACACTAACTCTGTACAGATAGGGACAACCTACTATACTGATTGACAGATGCAATGTGAGGGGTATCATTGTACTGACGTAGGAAACACTTACATGACCGCATCATTGCACTAAGAGGGTAGGCTTGCGCACATAAAACTAGTTTTACGTCATCAATTTCTGTTGAAGTGACTTGACCAATCCAGGAAAGTAAACAGTCTTGTAGATGTGCATACAAGTTGCCTCTCCTTCAACGGTTTTTCCTATTAGATTTTAGTAATGTTTGGATAGTCTTGTATTTTTTTTCTCATTTGATCATACATAAATAATGGATAATTTGCACATTTCCGACATGATTCTAAAATTAAATATGCTTTGCAATTTGTTATAGAAGCTGTTTGCCTTTAATGTGAGCAAAAGTGTCCTCTTTGAATACAAGCAAAGTTCAAAGAAAATAACATGTATTCTCCATAATATGTACACAATTATATCAACTTAATATGATTTTTTGGTTTTGATTAGAGGTCAAAATTTCTACAAATTATAAATAAAGTTACACTCAAATTATTTCTCCTTTACAATGTGTTTGCACTGAACAGGTAACATTTTACCCGCCTTGAAGGAAATATAACTCATATGAAACAGATATGAAAACGTATAAATTTATAAACAAATCAGGAATGTGTAGCTAGTGGTCTATTGTATCTTGAGAAATTTAAATGACAAAAATAGTTTAATTATATATCACTGTCCTTTTAAGCCGAGAATGAAATTTCATTCGAGTACTAAACGATTTGTATAAATAGATTTAAAATCTGGTGTCTGATGTATGTGCACTTAAACAATATTTACCTGTTATCTAACTAATAAAGATAACATGCCATTTATGCATTCTTTTACATAATACCCCCTTTGTCCCACAAAAAGGTCGATCATTTCAACTTTCACTAATGGGTACCTAAATTGCATACGATTACTAGCAAAAAAGTTTCTTTTCGGGTTCCGTGAAATGTTCAGCGAAGCCATCTTCTAAGTTATTGATATATATTCTATCAATCGGTCAAAACCTGACTTCAGAATAACTATGACACTAGTTATCTAAACGGTGGTATGAATCAGATGTGGGTTCTAAAAATTCAATAATAATGTTAGAGTATATACACGCAAGGTACTTCTTTCCGTAGAATAGCATTAACACATTTGATTTCCTTACCGTTTTCACAACTGGACAGAGCGCAGATGCTGACACAAAAGCTACTCATACAAGTCTAGGTTGAAGTCATCGCTACAAATATTATACGGTCGTCGTCACCATCTGGTTGACCGTTATGAAATATCCATATCTCAATTGACAATGAATCTTTTACTTTTTACGTAGATGTTTTCTTTCCGCTATCACTGCCGAGACTTTTACCGGACTTGACTGTATAGGAGTAGCATCTTATAAGAAGCAGGAACTTCTTACCCTTCGCGGGCACCTGAGTTCACAAACGTTTTTTTCTTTTTTTGTTGTTGGGGTTCGTGTTGCTCATCCTTTTAGTTGTTTATGTTGTCCTGCTGTGTGTCTTTACGTTCTGAGTTCTGTGTTGTGATGTCCGTTATGATTTCCGCATAAAAACGATGTTCGGTTCGTCTTTACCTCCAATTGTTTATAGGACGGCTCATGTCTTGTTTACGTTATTTGTGTTTGCTTGCGTAGTGGTGTCCACCTCATATTGTGTTTTTGCTTTGTTTTTCTTCGTCTCGTGTACCCTTTGTTGTCAGTTTCTGTGGATTGTCCTTTTTTGATTACCCTTCGGTATTCTCGAACGTCACCTTAGTTCACATCCAGTTTTGTGGGATTCGTATTGATCAATCTTTTGCTTTGCTTGTTTGTTTGTTTTTTGTCTTTTGTAGTCTTTTGCAAATAGTTGTTTGTCATTTGTCCTTTATCTTTTCCAATTGTATCTACTTTTAGGGGCTGTGTGTTTCCCTTTTACATTTATTTTTTTTGTACGAAAAAAAATCAGATTATACTTTTGACATGAAATATCCGAATTTTTTCCAAGATTTTACCAAATTTTCTTGTTGCATTTTAAAAGTTAGATGATTGTTCCCTGACCAGATGTTCAGAACTACGAATGCACTTCAATTCTTACTGTCGGGTGAGGATACCAAGTGTAGTATATTTTATACAGACGTAGTCATCATGTATATAAATCATAGCAGGGGCCATCATGATCATGATCGTGATGGCATGGTAATTGGATTTACAACTACCTGTGCAATCAGTGCCCTAGCACCACCAACGTTGTGCTTTCGAATCATGTTCATGGCGAGGTGTATTCGATACAACATAAAGTAATAAAGTTTGAGGGTGACATGCGGCAGGTCGGTAGTTTTTCGGGTATATCCGGTTTCTCCAACTAATAAAACAGCCACGGTATAACTGAAGTATTGCTTAATGTGGCGTTAAATACCACCAAACAAACAAACACACAATCATAGCACTGTAAATCCTGGCCATTATTGATGCAAAGTTTCAGTATTTGGGACAAAAGATACTCGAAAGAACAACATCAAATTGTCTACATTTAATACACACAAGACATCATAATATATATTTTAATTGAATTATTTACAATAGTGATAAATACAATATATCCTTTGCCTTATGCCCCAGCTTGTTGAATTATTATATATTATACTGCAATCGGTGCATTTGGTGCACATGAAGTTATTTAAGGTAAAATGGTACGTTGTTCTTGCTGGAGTTTGAAAAATTGTAAAACGAAAAAAAAACCTCATTTATATATTCCTTGAGCATGAAAAGTATGTCAATTCATATATTATTCAGTTATTGATGATCTCAAATTAGACTAAAATTCAAACAAATACACATATATTAATTTTGAACCTTGCTATGTTAAATTATAACACAATCATAGAAATATTTGTCTGGGTAATAAAGAAGCTGCATGGATTATAGAAATATGGCCTATTAATATACCATGGCTTAATAATCTCCACCCATTGATATATTAATAGGGGGAATTTATACCACACAATAATAAATTTGAAAGATGAAAAAGTTGACTCATTCCAGCGGCACGTCTGTGTACACCATTATTAATGAAGTA
The DNA here is from genome assembly GCA_963680875.1 of Bathymodiolus brooksi. NCBI lineage: Eukaryota > Metazoa > Mollusca > Bivalvia > Mytilida > Modiolidae > Bathymodiolus > Bathymodiolus brooksi. The sequence continues at coordinate 77,376,992 of OY804580.1, read as the reverse complement.
ACCTCCTTCTCGTGACGTACTACCTTCATAGTCTCGACAGAAGATTAATAACGATGTTAGTCTCCTAATAAATTCTAACCCGTTATTAACAAAATAAGTCCTAAATTTATCACACTCTGTTGAACTATATCCGCTGCTAGCTTTTTTACATTAATACACACCTCATCGCGTGTAGAATAGGAAATACACCGGAAACCATTGAGCAAACCATATATAACCTTATATAACGACCATTTAATTTTGGGGGTGGCTGGATTAATGTTTTTCTTCAGTGAAAAATGTTGATTAAATTTCGGAAAAAAAACCTGATTTTTCCAGTCTAATGAATAAATAAAATTATATTTGTTGGCTCGGGGCAACAATATAGGCCTCACCCCTACAAGTTAAATGGTCGTTCCCTTATGTAAAATCCACAGTACAATTTACAAAGCTGTACATATATTTGTATTTGATGCCAAGATTCAAAATAATTGTCAAATGTCTAACATTGAATTCAGAATTAAATTTTCAGTCAGGCCAAGCCTCTTATATTAAAATCATTTAAATAGCTATTTTTCATATATATTTAACACAGTGATTGTACTCCATGCTTTAGAGCAGACAACATTGTAAACAGATTATTTACTTATAACTAGGACAACTGATACAATGCAAGTCTTTCACTTGCTATTCAAATTTTGTTTGTTATATAGGGAACAATACAAACATAACTACTAACAAAGCGTGGCATATCCCCTCGCCTAAAAATTTGACCCGGTGACTTTAACCTTTGACCTATGACCTTGCAAATCAATAGGACTAAGTATGTACCAAGTTTGGTTAAAATCCGTTGAAGGGTGGTGATTCTAGAGTGTTCACAAGGATGTTACGGAAGAACGGAAGGAATGAAGGACGGAAGGACGGACGGTAGCTTTACTATATCCCTTCGCAACATCGTTGGCGAAGGGATAAAAATTGTGTCTTTCAACAGGAGGCGATAATGTCAATATGTATACAAAAAATACACTTTAAAGAGTTTTCTCCTACATTTCTTATTAGCAAAGTCTTTGATTAAATCCTCAAAGTTAATTTAGCGCAACAAACTGCTTCAATCATGACAAGAGATAAGGATTCCAGCCTCTCTTGTCTCATCGTTGTTCTGTTTGGATTGTTTATACGCTTCATTTGAGAGAATGAGCGTTCAGTTGTGCAGTTTGTGACCATTAATGTTAAAAATATACGCAAGTTAATCTTTACGTTTGGAAAAGCAGACTCAATGTTGTCTTCTACAATTACTTTATAGAGTTCACCATGACTGAATCTAGTTTTTGTAGCTTTTGTTGCACTAAATTTATATCGAATATATGAGTGAAACTGCTGAAGCTCAGTCGATAAATTACTGTTCAAGTCATCTGGATAAGCATCAATTAGTTTTTTGACAACACTCTGAGTACGTTATACTAGCTTCAGTAAATGAGGAAGTTGTCTTTTCTGGTACATCGATTAGGTCTACCTACATTTTTGGGGATTTTTGGTGTGGTTTTGAACCTAATATCTGGCTGATAAAACAAATTGTCTCAGGGCCGGATTTTTGTGGTGCCCCCTTGCCCCTTGATGCCATAAGCACGTGCTTATTTTGCCTAAGGGTTAATCCAGGCCTGCAAACAATATATACATTCGCTTACATGCCCCCTCCAAAAGAGTCGACCATAAAACCAGCAGTTAAAATATATATTTAACTGTAAAAACCGGACATGAACACACATTTATATATAGTTTTTTATTGATCTAATAGTGAACACTGTGTCTATTTATCAGTAGCATGCCACATATAGACGTACTTTATAATTTTAGAACACGAAACAACAACATGGGGTATTACACAACAAAGTACCTAATAACTGTCAAATATAACTAACATACAGACACACTTTTCATTTATATGTAGCGACATTCCTGGAGCACCTATGGATAGAGTGCATATGTATATATCTCTCGTTGATATGATATTCCAGAGCTTGTGGTTTCTACCATGATGTCACTGATAGAGGGTTGATGAGAACAAGGAAGCAACTGAGACAATGATTCGTAGTAATTAAGTTGAAATTATCATTTTACTGTCGCCACCATGATTTTGTTAACAGCTACACGAATGAGCACGGATGTGTTCCGTTTGTCGTAATCGCATTCCGGTCCTTTCCTCATTCATGGCTGATCATTGTGTTTGTTAAAAATACGACGGTGTCACTAGCGGAGGAGGTACTATTAAAGCATCACTAGCGTATGGTGTTTACATTTCACTACCCATACGTTATTCTAAAGCTTGTGTCAAGTACAGAGATTTTCTGGGCAGAGATCAGATGCTGACACAAAAGCAAAGCTACTCAAGCAAGGCTACGTTGCTCCTAGGTTGATGTCATCGCTATAAAAATTCTACGATCGTCATCACAATCTAGTTGACCGGTACGAAATATCCTTATCTCAAGTGACAATGAATCTTTTACTTTTTACGTAGATGTTTTCTTTCCGATATCACTGCCCAGACTTTTACCTGACTTGACTGTATATGAGTAGCACGGCGGGTATCTTATAAGAAGCAGGAACTGCTTACCCTTCGTGGGCACCTGATTTCACCCATGTTTTTTTTTTTTTTTTTTTTTTTTGGTGGGGTCAGTGTTGATCATCCTGTTAGTTTATGTGTTGTCCTTTTGTGTGTCTTTACGTTCTGAGTTATGTGTTGTGATGTCCGTTACTATTTCCGCATACAACCGATGTTCGGTTCGTCTTTACCTCCAGTTGTTTGTAGGAGGGAGCATGTCTTATTTACGTTCTTTGTGTTTGTTTGCGCATAGTGTTGTCCAACCCATATTGTGTTGTGATTTTGCTTTGTTTTTCTTCGTCTCGTGTATCCTATGTTGCCAGTTGCTATGGATTGTCCTTCTTTGATTGCCCTTCGGTATTCTCGAACGTTTATTAATCCAACTGGGTTCACATCCAGTTATGTGGGATTCATATTGCTCATTCTTTGCTTTTTTTTGTAGTGTTTTGCAAATCGTTGTTTGTCATTTGTCCTTTATCTTTTTCCATTGTATCTACCTTTAGGGGCTATGTGTTTTCCTGTCCAGATATCTTGTTTGTTGTACGAAACAACAATCAGATTATATTTTTGACATAAAATATCCGTATTTTGTTTCCCAGGATTACCATACTTTCTTGTGCATTTTAAAAGTTAGATGGCTGTTCCCCAACCAGACGTTCATAACTCAGAATGCATTTCTAATATTACTGACGGGTGAGGTTACCAAGAGTAGCATATTTTATGCGGACGTAGTATATAAATCCTGGCGGGTGCCATCATGATCGTGATCGCATGGTAGTTGGATTTACAACTACATGTACAATCAGTACCCTAGCACCACCAACGTTGCGCTTTCGAATCCCGTTCATGGCGAGGTGTATTCGATGCAACATAAAGTAATAAAGTTTGTCAGTGGCATGCGGCAGATCGGTAGATTTTCCGGGTATATCCGGTTTCCTCCACCAATAAAACTGATGCTACGGTATAACTGAAGTATTGTTTAATGTGGCGTTCAACATCATCAAGCAAACAAACAAACAATCATAACCCCCTAACACTGTAAATCCTGACCATTATAGATTCATAGTACGAAATTGCAGTATTTATAACAGGATATACTCGAAAGAACAACATGAAATTTTCTATATTTAATACACACAATACATCATAATATATATTTTAATTGAATCATTGAAAATAGTTATAAATAAAATAAATCCAATACATTATGTCCCAGCTTGCTGAATGATTATAGATTATACTGCAATCTGTGTATGTAGTGCACGGGGTGTTACTTAAGGTATAATTGATACGTTGGTGCCGCCGCTAAGGTCTGAAAAATTGTGGGGGAAAAAGGAAAAGAAAATAACCTCATTTACATATTCCATTAGCATGAAAAGTATGCCCATTCATATATTATTCAGTTATTGATGATCCATTCATATATAAGACTAAAATTCAAAATAAACACAAATATATCAATTTTGAACCTTGTTATGTTAAATTATGCTACAATCATAGAAATATTTGTCTTGGGCAACAATAGAAGCTGCATGGGCTTGTGGAAATATATGCTTAATAATCGACACCCTTTATTGATATATTGATATATTGAAGGGAGAACTTTATACCACCCAATAATAAATTTGAAATATCAAAAATTGACGCATTCCAGCGGCATGTCTGTACACACCATTATTATTGAAGTAACCTCCCTCTCGTGATGTACTGCCGTCATAGCCTCGACACAACATTAATCATGAAGTTAGTCTCCTGATAACCTCTAACACGTTATTAACTAAATAAGTCCTAAATCAATCACACTCTGTTGAATTAAATCCGCGGCTAACATTAATGCACACCTCGTCGTGTGCAGAATATGACCCTCACCGACAACCATTGAGCACACCTTATCGAACGACCATTTAACTTGGGGTGGCTGGATTAATGTTTTTCTTCCTCGAATTTTTTTAAATTATATTGCATGTCTAAAAAATAAATAAAATTATATTTGTTGGCTCAGGGAAACAAAATAGGCCTAACCCCTAAAGGTTAAATGGTCGTTCTCTTATGTAAAATCCACAGTGCAATTTACAAAGCTGTACATATATTTGTATTAAAGGTAGCTACACTTTGCTTAGTTACTGATTAAAGGGCAAATCAAGTACGCCCAAGTTACAACAAAATACATACACACTCAATAGCCATTTGACAATTTATACAAGCTTCGACCTTAATTCAAAGTAACACATTTGAAATTTAGGAAAGTTTCACGAAACTAAAATTTCAAGAAAATGGAATGAAAAAGTCTGAGTTAAAATTTGAAAAAAAAACACGCCTCTGAGATGAACACCATCGTTTAAATATGAAGACTGTACGATAGTATAGTGTCAAGATGAAACGTCTAATTCAATAGACAAGCAAATGACAAGTTACCCAGTCAAAATTTACGAAACGAATATACAAACTGACGATTCCAATAGGGACAAGGGGTAACTGTTGTAATTATGAAAACAAACTTGAAAAGTTACATTAAACATACATCAACATAAAGAGATCCACAAGCGTTACAAAGATATACTTAAAGCTACATATATAAAACATGATATATTAATGAGAAAAAATCACTTAGAATACAAATAAAAAATTATAATGTGCGTAGAGTTAAACTGTGTTAAGTGAATACATTTTTATCATTTCTTACTACCAGAATACCGTGGTCTCTTTGTCATTTGTACCATAATCCTTGCCTAAAAATTATGATATATACATGTAACTATTACTTTTAATTAACATTAGTATTGTTATTATAAACACGATTTATTTGGATATAATAAAATGAAACAAAAATACAAAAAGCAAAACAAAACAAAACAAACAAAACAAACAAACAAAGACACAAAAACAACAGATTACCATTGGAATGATAATCCGCGGCTAAACATTATCATCTATACGATATGTATATGTATCTATTACTTATTAATATTTGTATTTTTATTGTAAACACAATGTATTTGGATATAATAAAAACAAAAACAAAAACAAAACAAAACAAAAAACAAATAACAAAACAAAACAACAACAAAAAAATACAAAAATGAAACACTGTCGGAACAGTTTCAAATTATAGTAGATAAAATGTAGAAGCAGAGTCAAAATCAACATATATATATGGCCACCTTCTGTCCTTTCCTGGTATGGGAACTTCAATAATAGTGGCGGGATTAAGCTAGTTATATGTACCATCATTCTTAGTAAAAAGAGTGTATACTTTATATCTACCTAAGACTCGGGGGAGTTTTAATATAATGTCGCTCTTACTAATTGATAGTGTTTAATGTTTATAATATAATGAAATACATACTGATGGCCTCATATCAGTGAAGGGGTCATCGTGGTCGTGATCTTATGGTAATTCGATTTACAACTACAATGTAGTTAGTGTCTATCACCACTAAAGTTGTGAGTACGAAACCCCTATTTGAGAAGTGTACTCAATACAACATTATGTGATAAAGTTTGTCAATGACTTGCGACAGTTCGCTACATTTCTACGGGTACTCCGATTTCCTAATCCAATAAAACCGATCGCAACGATATAAATGATATATTTGTGAAAGTGGCGTTAAACACCATAATATCTAATAATCATATCAGTGAGATACAAACAAACACAAATGCAATGTTTATCGATTGTTAGGAGTTGAGAGCATCCATCGTTCTTTACTAGGTATAAATTATAGATGGCTTGAATGAATGACCGAATCCTCAATATTCACAATTATAAACAACAACCCGTTTTCCAAGTTCATTTGACACAAATAGTTTCTTGAAATCTTTACTGAAACAAAGTGTGAATGTCTGACAAATACCATCATTCTTCTTCATGATTATATCACTGTTCTGTCCATCAGGTGACAGACGTAGAATGTTATTCGAGTTCCTACCTACTACGTACACGTTTCCTTGTCTGTCATTATCAATACCATATGCCCCTTTAAGGTCTGGTGAACTAAAGGTAAATACGTTTGATCCATCTTTCTTTGTACAGTAGACTTTGTAATAGTCTGTATAATATATATTGTTGTCTCTGTTATGGATGTAATATACTTTATGAGTACTACTAACACTACTAATACTACTAATGTGTTGTCCGTTTGAATCTAAAATGTGTATACTACCTATACTATTACTATCACGCCCACCGACGTAAACGTTGTCGTCTACCCACGAAACACCCAGACAACACTTCATATCCTTGACGCGTATCTTTGTTTGTGCAATAAAGTTGTCTACGAACTGAACGCCATTGCTTTGCAAGGCAACAACAATTCTTCCAGACTTTTTGTGGTAAGAAATATCCCATGCTGTTCCTCCTAATTCACATTCTTTGACAGATTTCCCATCCTTACTGCACATTCGAAGAAATGATTTGTCTGCCAGTATCAGGTTATCATCCTTATCAACAACCATACCAGATACTTTATCAAATGTTCTATCTATTCTGTAACCAAACTTGAACGATTTTGGAGGTTTAGATTGGACAGATATTTCTTGAGCTTCCATGTGTTTAAAAGGTTTAAATTTAATTGTACAGGGTTCTTTCTTTAACCGTATGGTACCCAAGTGTTTTACTCCAGCTAACAAATATTCTGGTTGATCGTAGACTACGCTGACGTCTGACAAGTTAGCTACAATCTCCTCTAAATGGTTGTCTTCTTTACTAAGTATTGGTAGTAACCGGTGGAGAAGAAGAAACACGTGCTGGTTGGAGCCATTCTTTGTCAAAAAGTCAAGTTGTTGAAAATGTTTCTCGATCAATGAAACTGACTTCTCTAACTCGGATTCTTCTCTTTCCATTTGACAAATAGAATCCTGACTGATTGTTTTCATCTCCAACAGGGCCGATTTTTCTAGTTCATCAAGCTTCTTTATGACGGACGCTTTGAATGCTGATATCTGTCTGACGATGTTTTTTTCTTCTATTTTCATCTTGCCTCTATTTTCCCGCCTATTTTGTACAGCTGTTTTCAACGTTACGTGGATTTGTGTCATGCCCTCAGAGATATCATGAAAAAGCGGAGATGTTTTTGCATTATTAGATGCCATTTCAAGTGGCATCACTTTATCACATGAGCGGTGATCTTCTGCCATGCAGTTTCGACAGCAAATTACATGATGTTGGTTACAGAAAAAGTCCATAATAAAATCCGGATGTCTTGAACATTTTTCCTGTGTTGTCAGTACTTCGCCAGGTAAAGTTGATATTGCATCAATGTCAATGACATGATGGGTCATAGATACTCTGTTACCTTTGTGTGATTTTACACAAATGATGCAAAGGGCATCTTCACAATCTACACACCACTTGGTAGCAGGGGCGTTTTCGTCGATTCTGGTACATGGATCACAACTGTTATTTAACGACATACCTAAAGGTATAAAAACAAATCCACATTTGATTCGTATGTCAATGGCAGACTGAATACAGGAATGAAGAAAATGACCTGTGACAGTAATTCTGAGATACAGATAATACATAAAATGGTCTATGGTAGTAATTCTTGGATATAGATAATGACCTATAGTTTGAATTCTGAGATATAGATAATAACCTATGACAGTAATTCTGAGATACAGATAATGACCTGTGACAGTAATTCTGAGATACATATAATTACCTATGGTAGTAGTTCTGGAATATAGATAATGACCTATGGTTTTAATTCTGAGATACAGATAATGACCTATGACAGTAATTCTGAGATATAGATAATGACTTTTGGCAGTAATTCTGAGATACATATAATGACCTATGACAGTAATTCTGATATATAGATAATGACCTATGACAGTGATTCCTAGATACAGATAATGACCTATGGTAGTAATTCTCAGATACAGTTAATGACTTATGGTAGTAATTATGAGATACAGATAATGACCTATGGTAGTAATTCCAAGATATAGATAATGACCTATTGTGGTAATTCTGAGATACAGATAATGACTTATGATAGTAATTCTAATTTTTTTTTATCTAGATTTTGGGTATTTAACGCCACTTTCAGCAATATTTAAGCTATATCATGGTGACCAGCTTTAGTGGTGGAAGAAGCCGGAGAGAACCACCGACCATGGGCAAGCAACTGGCAGACTTTATCACTTGCGGCTGCTAGTCAACTGCACCCTTTTTGTAATTTAACCCACGTCGTATTGGTGATGTGCGTTGTAAGGTAATCGAACTACCTAACTCATTGAGCCACCCGGGCCCTGAGATATAAATAATGAAATATAACAGTAATTATGTGATAAAGATAGTGACCTATGACAGTAATTCTGCGATACAGATAATGACATATGACAGTAATTCCAAGATATAGATAATGACCTATGGTAGTAATTCTGAGATACAGATAATAGCCTATGGTAGTAATTCTGAGATACAGATAATGACCTATGGTAGTAATTCTGTAATACAGATAGTGACCTATGGTAGTAATTCTGAGATATAGATAATGACCCTATAACAGTAAATCTGGGATACAAATAATGACCTATGGCAGTGATAGTTGGGTGTTATTTACTAGTTGAGATTCTTGATTTTCTCAAATGAATGAGTGAATGATTACTGCTTAATGCAAAGTTAGCAATTTTTAGCGCTATAATGGCGAGAACAAGTTACGTTTTAGCGGGATGATGATGTGGAAAGCTTTGACAGGATTGTTATTTTTAGTGCTAGTTCATTGAAACAATAGTCAGAGGTAGATAGATCCCAGTGATATACATTATCCTGACATTGAACCACCAGTCTTTGCTCTCACTCACCAAATACACCACGGTTTGCTACTCTCGATTTTTTCAAGCAAAGCTCTATATCACCGAGACATGATTTGACTCACATGACCACCATCTACCGAAACATTGCCTTTATATAATATTTATGGACTTGTTTTCTTAAAATACGTTTAATCTTGGAATGAATGTTTGTAAGATTACAGCCTTCACGACATTTAATTTTGTAACTTTTGTGGTTTCCATCATAATTTCATTGATAGAGGGTTGCTGCTAACAAGGAAGCTACGGAACCATGGGTTCCTAGTCATCAAGTTGAAATCATTGCTTCGAAAATTTTAAGGTCGCCACCATAACTTGGTTAACCGTAAATTGGAAATATAAAAAGCATATATATTTTCTCTTTACGTTAATGATCATTGTCTGTACTTTTTTTCCTTCATTGTAAATAAGCCATGAGTGATTGGTAGATGTGTGAAATTGCTACCGGTAATAACACTATCGCATAAAAACTTTAATCATCGGCACATCATCACCTTAATTGGTTGCTACATTTTTGTCAAGACAATGTCGAAAGTGTTATCTGTTGCCTTAATATGTTGACACATTGTATATGACTTTGTGAAAAGTAATGGTAGATTCATTTTGCTGTCGTCATGTTCTCAACATCAACAATTGATCGTTATTTGTCTTTTTGTATTTTTTCTTTTAGCCATTTTATTGCACGTCCTTCTTCGATTTACGGCTTTTAATTACCAGGTTTGGTAAACCTAGCCGGATAAACAACACGGTTATTCTGAATTGATTTATTGCTATAAATAAAGATAATTCTTACCTTCTATTGAAACTGGTTTTTTCTTTATTCAGCAAGTGGTTTTGTTACAGAGAGAATATAAACCCTGTAAGATAGATACATGAACATGTATTTATTACGATAACAATGTGTTTGTTCTTCCTACTAGCAAATTGATTCATAAAATGAAAAATAAAAAATACCACACCATCAGAACAGATACAAAACATAATAGGAAGATCGTTAATACCCGCAAAATGTACCCCCAACACACACGTGACCGCCATCTTCCCTGGATTGGCTAAACTAGCGTTATGGGCCTCTCCCTTATTAGTAAAACCATGCCTCATGCAAATATTCTCCATGGATGAGTAAAATACCAATCCTCACATATAACTGGTTGAACTTATTATAATGGAGTAATTGTCTCTTAATAACATTAGTTTTATTGCTGATATTGTGTTTTGGTCTTTGAAAAAAAGATAATGTCAGAAGACGCCATAGCTTACATAGATCCTAGGAATGTTGCATCTCTCGATCACAGGTACTTGTGGGCAGGACCCTATGTTGCTCCTTTTTTTTTTTTTTTAAGATGTTGCCCCCCCCCCCTTTTTTTTTTCATCGACTTTTTGTCATATAAACAACATTTTGCAACTTTCTATGTATTACTGTATGACATATATACAATAAATACAATCAAACGGTAGTTTCTATCCATGCCGGGTTTCTGACAAGATATAAGTTAGAAGGTAAGTCACTCTTCTTTGTTTACATTGGGGTACTTGTTGTGCATTCATCTTAAATTTAGTGAATAAAAAAGGCCTACCTGTCTGGAAATTGGCTTATTCCTTCTCTGTATATATTATTCTCCCTGAAAACACACATCAATATTTATTTACAACAGCTGACAACTCTCCATTGAACATTTTCCACTCGCGTTTCGCGATTTTCAGACAACATTTTTGAAAACTCGAATTAAAGCTACGGAAGTGTGATTATTAGCGACATCTGCTGGTCATTTGAAATATTGACGATACGGTAAAACGCGAGAGTTCCGGGTAAAATTAAATTTTGCGCCAAAAATTTCCCGAACTTTTTACCCGGAAGTTTCGCGTTTCACCGTATCGTCAATATTTCAAATGACCAGCAGATGTCGCTAATAATCACACTTCCGTAGCTTTAATTCGAGTTTTCAAAAATGTCGTCTGAAAATCGCGAAACGCGAGTGGAAAATGTTCAATGGAGAGGTGTCAGCTGCTGTAAATAAATATTGATGTGTGTTTTCAGGGAGAATAATATATACAGAGAAGGAATAAGCCAATTTCCAGACAGGTAGGCCTTTTTTATTCACTAAATTTAAGATGAATGCACAACAAGTACCCCAATGTAAACAAAGAAGAGTGACTTACCTTCTAACTTATATCTTGTCAGAAACCCGGCATGGATAGCAACTACTGTTTGATTGTATTTATTGTATATATGTCATACAGTGATACATAGAAAGTTGCAAAATGTTGTTTATATGACAAAGAGTCGATGTTATAAAAAAAAAAAAAAAAAAAGGGGGGGGGGGCAACATCTTAAAAACAAAAAAAAACAAAAAAAGGGAGCAACATAGGGTCCTGTCCACAAGTACCTGTGCTCTCGATATAAAAATGAATAAGTTTCCAAGGAAGCATTTTATAGGATATAAAGGAAGTCAAAAGTCAAGCACCATGGTAAAGCCCAATAATTTATTGTACTTTGATTTGATAGGTTTATATTAGTGCTACCCTTTAATCAGCTTGGTGGCGGTGACCATATAATGCTGCTATGTTAGCTCAAAATACTTGAAATACATATCGAAATATTGTTAATATAAACATGCCGAGTTGATAATGGCATTGATAATTTACAACTGAACTTCTTTGTGTATATAAACCTGATATTGTTTTTGATAATTTACAACTGACTTTGGTTCTACTTGTTTTTTTTTTTTTTAACAAAAATATATTTTTATTCAAAATGCTTGTTACATTCTTACTTCAAAAGCCCAAGCTACTTATGAAGTATTTCATATTAATATTTTCTTATATAATTAAAATACTTTCAAATAATATAATATAACTGATGAGTATCAGACTTTAATTAAATATACCTATGCTTAAGCACCTACATCTACACACATACATCCATGCATATACACACATACATATGCATGCATACATACAGATCCCTCCAAGTGTATCAACGATCAAACACTCAGGTCGGACAGAGAGTTTTGTCGGACTTCACACCGACAAATGTCCGACCAAATTGTCCGACAAATGTCCGACCAAATCCTCCCAGGTCGGAGTGAGAGTCTCCACTCTCAGATAGTTAAACTGTAAACAGGAAACGTCCCCAAATTCTGCTAATCAATAAATTTGTGCATAAAGAAACATGCGTATCATAGTAAAGCTGAAGTAAATGAGTGATAAACAGTGGTACGGAAAGTATAGATATGTTAACGGCTGTCACGGGCGATATATACAATAATATCCATGAATAAAATGTATTAACATGCAGTACCCATGTTTTAAGTGCACTAGAAGTGAATATTAATATGTCCCTATGTACTCGCGACAATCGATACCAAGGCCCTTTCACTTGCTGCAGACAGTTGCCGGTTTACGATATCGGGTGCGTTTGCTCTTTTACGTGTTTGCCAAATGTAGGGCGAACGAACCCGGGTAAATAATTCTAATTTATACATTTATTTCTTTAAAGGCAAATTTGGATTAAAATTATTTAGTAAAATTTAAGTTTTATTTTGTTCATGGCGGATGGGTCATAAATCCGTAAATCCCGTTTTTTTTCTTCTTGAAAATTGGCAGTCTGCGGAGTCCTGATATAGGTGAAATAATATCTTATTAGTGTATTCTACGTTTTTTTTTTACAGTTTACCTGTCAAAACATCACCCATCTCAGCATGTTGTCGCATCGTGCATTCATGATATACAAATACACCTATCACAGGTGTGGAAAAAAAACGTTGCTCAAGACTCTTTTTACTAAGACTTATAAACATAGATAACTATTCTACGTTTTCGATTTTCAAGCCGTCTTCCAATTTATTTGCACTTAAAAAATAAATTTATATCTTTTTTCTTATATATGTGTATAAATATCTTAATAAAATAAATACATTTATGGTGCGAAATTATTATACGTCATGCATGATATCGTTATTTAGGTAAATACTTATTAGACAGATTTTTTTTAAAACCATTTTTGTCTTTTTAATTGATAACTGACCCAAGCTAAATAAATGAAATGTGACTTAATGTATTAATTATATAAATCCTTGCCTTCTATAAATTTTAATTTCTTATCTAATTCTTATTCTTATTTAACAATATGGTCAGGTTGTTATTTTCATTGAATGGCTTCACAGTAGGGGCTCTTCCTATATATTGGTTACATCCTGTATATTACAACTGACTGCTAATGCATGACAAACAATTTTAATCAGCCATCATTATCATGAAATACATTTTTTAATCTTTATTTTGATGATGGCACTTAATTCCAATCACCTAATCCAAATTAGTATAGTAGAGGAGTACCGTATTTTTCGGACGATAAATCTAGATAAAAATGACGATTTTGTTCACAGTACAAAAAATGTATACCTTTATTTTGCTGTAGGTTTATTTCTGAATAAGAAGACTCGTATCATCGATGTTCTTGGTGTTATTTTTTTTTAAATAAAGCAATAAAAGTATACTAACAGGAGGGTGCAATTCTCGGGATAAAATATTCAACATTCGAAAAAATCAATATTCAATGATTGAAGTGTTATCGAAAATCAGTTCAATATTGTATTTTATAATAAAATATATACTATAAAAAATGTATCTTGTTGAAAAAAATCACAGGGTGGATCGATTTACAATATAAAATTATTATCACAAAATATCTAAATATAGCTATAGCTTTCCATCAAACACGAGCATGCGCACGTGATTGTAGTTAAAAATGACGGTTGCAATACATCTCACAGTGAACGTGTAGAACAAGCTTTTTATACTAAATATACTGGAAAATAATTTATATCAATTTCGTTACTTAATCGATATTTTATTGCAATAATTTATATGAGGCTATGGGTGTTTAAACGTCACTTTTCAACAATATTTCAGTTATATATTGACCTTTGAGCTACCTTTCCTGGCGCGAATATGGTGCAAGGTAGAAATACACTAGGGTACTTACGTAACCGGACATTCTACATACAGGAAAGAAAGTACGCTTACAAATATGCATCGATCACAAAATGTTTGACATGTTCACCTCGAGAAATGTAAAAAAAAATCTTTAAATATCCACTCTCACGTCGGACTTAGAGAGTGTTGACTCTCAAATTAAATTTACTTCAATGATTGCAAATGTACCTACAAACAAATAGTAATAAAAAACAACAACATTAAATAGAATTAATTATAATTGTTCTCCCACTGGCACCTGGAAATTTGTGTCGACAAGATGTTCCTTCCATTATTGACACCTGTAACCTGAGCTAATTAATTCATATCAAGCTGGCTGTAATACCTAGTCCAATACACATATTGCCGTCACAGATGAACAAGTATAGGGACTTGAAATATTTGTAAACGGAATATTGTGTAACTTTAGCCGGTGATTTTTGCATCCGTTATTTCACCTTTATATGGATGTCACACTCCGAAAGAATTATTTCTTATTCATTCATGTACACAGCCGTACCGGCCTCATTGACTGTTTTAAGTGACAACAGATTATTTTTTTTTAAATCGTCAGTGATTTCTCCAAACAAAGTCAAAACGCAAACTTAAGTCGAGTTTTTACTCAAATTTAATGTGGTTTGTTAAGAAAACTTTTTTCGAGAAATCCAAGCCAGGGCTGGACTCGGCGTATATAATTTTAAAGCTTAGATTTCGGAAGAGTTACGATATTTCTAGCATTCCGATTGTAATCGTAAAATTTAAATGTACTAGAAAGATCTATTAAAATTAAACAGATTAAAGAAACACAAACGGTGTAACTCGAAATTATTGTACAATTCTTTGATTATGAGGTGCTCCTATGCATCGAACGACTGTTGTGCCCGAGCGTGACAAATATTGACCTTGGAGCTACCTTTCCTGGCGCGAATATGGTGCAAGGTAAAAATACACTAGGGTATTTACGTACCCGCACATTCTACACACCGGAAAGAAAGTACGCTTACAAATACGCATCGATCACAAAATGTTTGACATATTCACCTCGAGAAATGTAAAAAAAAATCTTTTAATATCCACTCTCACGTCCGACCAAAATGTCCGACCAAGACCAAAATGTCCGACAAAGACCAAAATGTCCGACCAAGACCAAAATGTCCGACCAAATAGTCGGACTTAGAGAGTGGTGACTCTCAAATTTGTCGGACATTTGTCGGACATTTTGGGAGGAATATGTCGGACCTGAGAGTTTGATTGTTGATACACTTGGAGTGTACTGTATACATATACATACATGTATATACAATGCATACATATTTACATTTCAATATTTTCCCTTATTTTTGCTAACAGTTTACTATTTTGGAGTTTTTGCACCTGGCTTATTCTCGTAATATATTCTCTCACAAATAAAGAATATATGTTTACTTGTTTGGTTTTTTGTTCAGATACATAATATGTTTTGTATATAGAAAATCCTAAAATTGTTAAAAAATAGTTGAAATCAAAATAATCTTTATCAAATATCTTATACCCAAAAACAATATGTTTTAATGTGACAAAATTTTCTATATTAGATTTTTTTCAATATTTGTTGTATTTTCACCCCAAAATTCTTTCAGATAGGGACAAGACATAAAGTAATGTAGATAGTCTTCATCTTGACCACAGAAATTACATTGGCTATTAATAACAATTCTCCATTTCATTAATAGTTTCTTTGTAGGAATTATATATTGCAATAATTTCCATCTGAATGTTTTTAGCTTATTTTCTTCTAAATAATGAAAAATGAAAGAGTAAAGCTGACTCATGTTTGGTTTTTCATTTATAGACAAGTACCTTAACCATGTATTTATACCTATTGGTTTCAAAAATTTTACATTAATATATTCATTATAAAAATATTTGTTGGACAGTTGTGACGGGTCTATACATTTTCCATTTACTATAAGCTTATCTTTTTGAAAATTAACAACACTTTTAATAGAGTTTTGAGCCTGTAATGTATGATACCAATCATTAGGTATCGCTTTTTTTAGGCTGATAAATTCAGATATCCAATTATTCTTGTATTTTAATTTATCTAAAATTAAATTCTGACTTATTTCCCCGTTTTCATTTAAAATATCATTGATATAAATTAAATCACTATTTATCCAATTATCAAACATTAAACTTTTATTTTTAAACATTATAAATTTATTTCCCCATATAAGCTGTTTTCTAATCTCTGCAAAATGCGTTTTTGTTTGACCCCTACCCATTTTTATCCAGGTTTGCAATATTTCTTTATAAAAATCATGAATATATCTTAAATAATCTAAAAATTTTTTGTATTCGATATTCATTGAAAATATCAACGAATTCTTACAAATTGTCTAAAGTTTTATATGGTATCAATTTCCAATTGTCCATTTCTCCACTAACAAATCTACTTACCAATGATGCTCTCAGTGATGCAAAGTAACTTCCTATGTCTATCATATTTAAACCCCCCATTTCAAAATTACCTATCATAGTGTTTCTTTTAACTGTGTCTGGTTTACCATCCCATATGAATTTGAAACATTTACTTTCAATTTCTTTTCTATATTTGTCTGGCACGACACATGCACTAGCAACAAAAGTAAATATAGATATGACTAACGCTTTAATAATCATAATTTTCCCAAGAATAGTTAAATTTCGTTTTCCCCAAGAGAAGAATAAAGTATTCATTTTATCTATTTTATTTTCCCAGTTTAATTTTTCACACTCTTCTTTATTGTTACCAAAATATACACCCAATGTTTTAATAGGTTTTTCATACCATTTAATGCCCTCTATTTTACCTTTACTGTGCTTAAGTTTTCCTACTCAAATTCCCCCAGTTTTATTTTTGTTCATTAATAATCCAGAAAAAGACCCGAAAGTTTCTATTTCATTAAATGCTATATATATTTCTTCTTTAGACGTACAAAATAAAGTTGTGTCATCAGCGAGTTGCGATATCTTAATGCTATGAGTTTTTTCGTCTATTTTTATTTGAAATCCCTTAATATCTTTATTGTTTCTAAGTCTTGAAGCCATGATTTCCACTGACAAGACAAACAACAAAGCTGATAAAGGACACCCTTGAATTCCTCTTGTATTCTTAAACATTTCTGAGACCCACCCACTGTTCATTACACACGTTTGTATGTCTGTATATAAAGTTTTTACCCAGTTAATGAAAGATTCATTGAATCCAAAATGCTTAAGAGTATTTAGCATGAAATTCCATTCCAAAGAATCAAAAGCCTTTGTAAAGTCAACGAAAATTGTAGCCCCTTCTATTTTATATATGTCTGTATAGTCTATGATATCCTGTATTTGTCTAAGATTAAAACCAATAAATCTATTTTTTACATACCCTGTTTGATCTACGTTAATTATTTTTGGTAAAACTTTTTTCAAACGTTGTGCTAAAACATGTGAAATCAGTTTAAGATCTACGTTCAAAAGAGAAATCGGACGATAGTTATCAAGACATAAAGGATCCCCCTTTTTAAATAGTAACGATAAAATACTTGACCGTTGTGAATAAGACATTAAAGCTTCATTGTAACTCTTATTATAGATATCCGTAAGAACAATTTTTAATTTCCCCCAAAATGCTCTGTAAAATTCTACGGTTAACCCATCTAACCCTGGGGATTTATTCAATTTCATGTTTCCTATAGCCTCAGAACATTCGGTATCAGTTACCTCCCCATCACAATCTAATGTTTCTTTGTCGTTTAAAATTTTATCTAATTTTGTATCAAAAATATATTCTTTTGATGAAATTTCATCTGTTTTTTTCGATGTATAAAGTTTTTCATAGTAGTCCTTAATTGTATTAAGTATTTCCCCTTGTTCTTTAATAACTTTATTGTTTTCATCTAGTAACTTACTTATAGATTTTTTAACCTGTCTTTGCTTTTCTAAACCCAAAAAGTATGAATTATTTTTTTCACCCAATTCTACCAATTTTTCTCTCGACCTAATTTGCGCCCCTCTTGCCTTTTGGTTATAAATTTGTTCTAGTTCTTTCTCAATATCATTAATTCGTTTATCTAAACTTTCGTCTGTGATATCTAAAGAGTCCCGATGTGATCATAAATCTTATAGTTCTTTTTCTAAAGATCTTCTAGCTTCTCGTTTAAATTTTGATTTACTTTTACAATATATAATAGTTGCTTCTCTAATTTCTATTTTTAGAACGTCCCATAAAAGCCGACAATCTACGTTATTGTTTACCTTATCGTAAATATATTTATCAATCAGATTATTAATCAATAGTTGGTACTCTACTTCCTGTAGTATTGAATTATTGATTTTCCAATAACCCCTACCCTTTTCTGAAACCCCTGGTATAAAATTTATATATACACTTTGGTGATCAGTAGATTGTATGGTTACAGGTTTAATTTTACATGTTTCTACAAGAGAACAAAAATCTGTCCCAATAAATATCATATCTATACGACTGGCCTGTGTTTTATCCTTCCGTCGCCAAGTAAATTGTTGTTTAACTTGATTAAATTTTCTCCAAATATCTGTTAAATTATTTGTTTTAATAAACGTTTTTAAACTTGCTACTGGTTGTATAAATGTACCATATTTACATTTACTTTTCCTATCAATTGGCATAGGAGTTTCGTTAAAATCACCCCCAACTATTGGTATTCCAGTCCCATGTTCCTTTAAGAATCTACTTACATTTTTAAAAAACACATTTCTCAATGTTCTGCAGTTAGGTGCATATATACTTACCATTGAAAACACGGTGTTTTCAATTTGTATGTTTATAAGTATCATTCTACCATCTTCGTCCGTAAACTTATCCATAATTTCGTAATTCAATGATTTATTGATAACTATACCTATCCCCCTACTTGCGAATGTACCGTTACTACAATAAATAGCGAAATTTGTTTTGTTTTTTATTTCATTTTCAATATTTTCATCTAAATGAGTTTCCTGTAAAAAAGCTATTGAACACTTTTGTGTTTTTATCCACTCAACTACCCTATTTCGTTTTTCTCTCCCGTGAATACCATTAATATTCAAACTACACAAATTTATCATATTTTTAGAAATCATATTGTTTATGAGTCACATCAATCGTAATATAAATAGTATACATAACTATAATTTAACACCATCATTAAAAAAATACATCGAATGTTTAACAATACATGACAATACTTTTTCGAATATTTACATAGTTTATCTACATATATTTTCATCAATGTTTTATAACCCGAAATTTTGACATGTTTTATACCGTTAAAGGGTTTTAATAGTTTACATGTACATGAATCTTGACCTTCGACAATTTCGTGGCAGCTGACCAACACGACTATTGCGTGTAGTTGTCTGTTTGAAAGTATGCACGTGTGATATAATATACATAACGTACTTTTAGGTTCAACATAGTGATGGGATATAATTTGTGTAAGAGTATAGATTCCAATAACGACCATAGTTATGTTATTTATACTTTGGAATATATCTGAAAAATTGCGCACGTGTTCAAAATATGAAAGTTTCGGATTTGACTGAGCCTGTACAGGTAAGTACATGTATATATTTTTAAACATTTTTCTGTATTTAAACTGGTACTGTATTTTCATGTTAACCAATAGTTTCTCTTGTTCACAAACATCTCTCAGCAGTGCACATTCGTTTTTAATTGTACATGTTGTATACAAACGCAAGTAATTATTATTGTATTCATAATTATATCGATTGGCGTAAATCTCATCGGTCTGTTGAAATTTGTTGATAGACTTAATCAAGGTCGTTATTATTAATAGTCTGGGGAAAAACCCAGGTCGTTCGTGTTTATGATACATGTATATGTAAACAGTAATCAGCTGAGAAATTTTTCCATATTTGAATGGAGAATTTTTACACGGATATTTGTTTACATTAAAAATCTTAGAAGTTTTCACATGTTTATAAACTGAATTATTATTATACTGTCTCATCAGCATTAAACTTGACACTGAATTATGACAAATTGATAATATATTATTATTACACATCGATTTTGTACATGTATACACTATTACACACTCATCATCATTTATACTCGTATCTATATTCATACATATATTTTCTGACGTACTATCAATTTGTTTATCATCTACTACGTTCACAAATAATGTTACTGTATGTTTGAGCTGAAAAATTGTTTAATTTTTGATTTTTTAAAATCTTTTCGTAACATAAGATAAAAAAGAATAACAATAAATATTAAGATGTATACATGGTATAACTTGTTTACAAGGAATAGCATGAATAGGTAATTATTTAGTTTTTTATTCATCAACATTAATTTTACTCTATTATTGAGCTTAGGACATTTATAATAATGCATTTTTTTTGGTATATATCAATATACATATATATTTTTTTCTTTTTTTGTAAAAGACAATTGTCAACATAAATATTACAGTTACAAAGAATTAATTTGACTTTCCATCTGCAGTTTTGGCTTTCTTTGGTCCATTACTATCACTATTTCTATCATAAAGTCTCTCTGTAGGTGTTGGTGGGGTATGGTTTCTCACATTCTGTTTGTTTGTGTTGCCTGGTGTTTTCAGAAAAGTTTGCATTGAGTGTTGACCCTTTTCTGATTTTTCAGTGTTTTTATTGTTTGTTGTCCTGACCTTTCTAGGTGAATCTTTTGCTGGTTCTGGTTTGTTTATATTACCTTTAGTGGAAGAAGCTTCTTTGGTGGAAGCTTTTGTTGACTTGTTTTTATTTGTAATTGTCACATCAACATCTACATGTGATTGTTTATTTGTTTTTCTACCTTTGGAATCATCTTGTTTTGTTTCATCATCTTGCCCATCATCTGTTCCTGCATGATGTTGTTCTGGTTCACTATTTTCTTCATTGAAATCTTTAGAACAATCCATCATTTTATGCCCACTTTCATGACACTTTCTACACACCCAATCATTAGGACAGTCATATATAAAGTGTCCTGGAGTTAAACATTTATGACAAGTTTTGTCACTGTCATGAGTATAATTTCTGTTTTGGAACTCTGGTTGCCCAGGATGAAATACTCTTGTTATGTATTTACCTATTTTCAACATTCTTGGTATAGGTTTGCTTAATAGTTTACTGATCACCAACCTATCACCAGTCTCACAGTTGGTTAGTTTTCCATCCACTCTCAGCCTACTAATCCACTCTCAGCCTATCTCTAAATATTCCTTGGATTTCACATCCTTCCATAGCTAAAGCTCGGTCAATCTGTCCATCATCAGCAGATAGGGGAACATTTTTTATCTTTATTCTAATTGTATCTGGTTGATATCTAGAGGGATTGTGAGGATTTTGTAGGTGCAAGGGGATCTGCCTGCCACGCAGATTTATTCCTTGAACCAACAGTGACTGTCTGTCCTCCTCATTATCCATGTAGATTCTCCACATCTCGCGCACACGCTGAATCCCCTTTATACATTGGGCTTGCACTTTATCGCCTATGGCCTTATAAATTTCGACATTTGTTAACCATAACGACCGTTCAAGCTTGCGAGACCCAAACACATCTTCATCTTTAAGAAAGATCAGTTTCACATTTTCACTTTCTCTATAATGAGATTGGGTATATAGCCTTGTTTTGGGAATTGATTATTGTGTTCATTTGTATCATCTGTATCTTGATTTTTATCTTGACGGTTGTTCCAGGACACAACTTGGGAGTACGACGCCATTTTTTCATTGTTTACAAGTTGTTCGTCAACTTCAATGCCATTATTCATCGGTTGCTCCCCTCGCAATCCTTGAATGATTTGGTTAATTTGATCTTCACTCAATTGATTATACAATAACTCAAATTTTGACGACATTGCTTACCGAATTTCTATCTAAATTAAGTTTTATATTGGAGTACTATCTCAGTAAGCCTTGGCAAACTAAGGGCCATAATCCACTTTGGTACTACTTTTAATAATTTACAACTAAGCTTGACATTGCGTTGAAAGTATTAATAGAACCAACGTGGTTTTAAGAATTTACTCTCTACATCATTAAATGTCAGTATAGATATCTATTGAAACATAGAAACTTGTAAAGTCTGATCGTAATGGAAGGTACAAAGACAAATACATGTACTTTATATACTACTTTATGTCCTTTCATTTGTGAAAAGATTCACCAACATCTCACTGACTGAGTCAGTTTGTAATAAATTGAAAAACAAAATAATATGACATTGTGAGAACAATTCCATAATCCATTCGAAAAATTGTAGAAATAGAGGTAGCATCGATACCAATAACACACATAAAGATGGCCTATTATTATCATAGATTGGTACTGGAACTTAACAAAAAAGTAAAGGTTGAAGTAGTTTTTAATGGTTCTCCATTTTATTGTGCAATTTAAAGGTAAGATTCCAACATGATTATCTAATCATGCTTTGTAAATCATTTTCTATTACCCATTTCAAACGTTGCCCCCATCTTAATTAACATAGAACTTTTAGAACAAATAGCAACAGCAGAAAATAATAAAAAAAACCATCTACATATATTGCATAAAGAGGATCTATGTGTTTTGTTGTCGGTTCAGTTGTGATTACGGCTGTTATATTATCACTATCACATATCTCGTTTATTTTGTAACAGATTTTCTGGAGTATCATTTAACTGAAATAACTGAAAAACTGTTTAGTGTTAAGTTAATACTGCAAGTGGCGTGAAACACCATTATCCTAACACTTTGGCTATCATGTTGTTCTATTTTAGCATATACATTCCGTATTCATGTATGTATTCATGCCAGACGTCCATGAAGACATGGTTAGATAACCCTAGTATAGTAATTAAATATTATTTTGTCTACTGTTTTATACTATATTTTGTTTAATCTCTTTTTATTGTTTATCTATATTTAAGATCTGTTGTGTTTCGTCCACGGTATTTGTATAGTTTGTTTGTTTGTGTAGTCTTGTAATCTTACGTATGTCACCTATGTATCACGTTTCGTTTTTATTTCGTACAAAATAAATCGTTTATAATACCTTGTATCAGATTCAACGTGTTGGAAGGGCGTGTATCTATCAGGAAGTAAAACAGTACAGGATTTACCGACATGACTCACGATTTAAAACACATCGAATAAATATTAAAAAATTGATAAACAAACAAATAAATGCACTCACAGTAATAACGATGTCTCTTTACTGACTAAATCATTGTATTAAATAACTTATTGTATTAAATAACGATATAACTTACCTTCTACTACAACGGCTCTAGTTTATTCTGTGTACTGTTTTTACCTTGATCACAAAAATGTATGACGTTTTTCACATAGTTTCAACCATGTTTGAAAGGATATATTTTTAACCTTTGTTTATTAAGGTCTACTCCAGGAATATCCTGGTACATTAATTGTGAATGTTGTAATTGTCATATTTATGAAATGTTTATTGAAACTGCTATATTTATTTAATTAAAACATCACAATCTGAAATCCAGTTTGTTGCTATGGGTTCTAAAATCTAAATATATAATGATAGTCATATTTGTATTTATAAGATTTCAGCTGTCAATGTTTTATAATAATTTACATTTGTTAAGTCTTATAAATTATTTATGGGTAAATAAAATATTTAAAAGATGATTTTATTGTAAAATGCTACGATTTTGCTTCTTAATGGTGTAAAAAAAACCAATGGAAATGAAAGATACAGGTACAGGCCACAGGCGCATGGGGCATGGATTTCGTTTCCTCCTCCCCCCTTTTCTCTACTACCCCCCCTTTTTTCAAAATTTTCATATAAATCATTCCTTTTTCATAATTTTCATAATCATTCGTTTTTCCTTCATTTGACAATATCAGTAGACGTCATACATCATGAATAATACGTGTATTCTGTGTCCACATTTTTTCGACTGATACAGTATAAGAGAGAAGGTATGCAACTCCATTTTCATATTTCGCGCCATATCGCTCACCTTGGTTGGGAAACCCCAGTGTTTTTTACACTTTTTACCTTGTCTACATATGGCACTGTCGTATCAAACTGTTTCTAAGACACTTACCTAATTGCCCATGTTCGAATTTCAGTCTGTACGTCGATCTTTTCCAAGAAATCTCGCCGAGAATAGCGAGGCAGCTTCGTTTTTATGTCAAACTACATCATTTGAGACGGAAGTGCAAGAACGGGAACCCTGGAATTTTACGAATGGATTACCTGCAATGAAAAACCCAGATGCGCTCCGAATATTTTTCCCATAATGTTTTGGCGGGAAATATAAACCGCTGAAAAAACATAACAGCAGACGGATTATTTCGTAAAAATGGCACAACGACCATCTGAATATGGAAACATTGAAATAATTTGATGGTAGATAACTGTTCAAAAAGAAATTCAAACTGAGAAATAGATGATTGAATGGTTAGAACTGAAGTCAAAATTTCAATGAAAAAGAAATATTCAGCTTGCCTCTACTTCAAATTATTAAAATCATACCCAAACAAATACATATACATTGTACAACTAAAAAAATAAATAAATAAATAAAAAAAAAACAAAGGAAGAAGAAGCTGAGAACAGCTATTGAATGGGACTATGGCATTTTACCCCCTTCCTCAATAAAAGGGCTCCCAACTGACACAAATGTGTAAGGGAGCCGGAGACACCATTTAACTAAGGGGGCTATTTCTTTTTCATTTCATGTCACTGATTTTATAAAACAATAATCTGTCTTACAGGGGTAAAAAATAAATAACTTGTGTAAACTCCACTTTTCAGCAGTGACAGAAATCAGTGTTGAAATCCAGAAAAAAAATCCTATTTTACCGTATAAGTGGTTATTTTGGTGGGTATTTAATTTTCGCTTTCTTTGCGAGGATGTTAAATGCGCGAAAAAAGTTCACGAATTATTATTTCACGTTCAAATAGTTAAACAAGTTATTTATTTTTTTACCCCTGAAAAAGAAATAGCCCCCTTAGTTAAATGGTCCCTCCGGCTCCCTTACACATTTTTATCAGTTGGGAGCCCTTTTATTGAGGAAGAGGGTAAAATGCCATAGTCCCATTCAATAGCTGTTCCCAGCTTCTTCTTCCTTTGTTTTTTTTTTATTTATTTATTTTTTTTCTTTTTAGTTGTATATATATTTGTTTGGGTATGATTTTAATAATTTGAAGTAGAGGCAAGCTGAATATTTCTTTTTCATTGAAATTTTGACTTCAGTTCTAACCATTCAATCATCTATTTCTCAGTTTGAATTTCTTTTTGAACAGTTATTTACCATCAAATTATTTCAATGTTTCCATATTCAGATGGTCGTTGTGCCATTTTTACGAAATAATCCGTCTGCTGTTATGTTTTTTCAGCGGTTTATATTTCCCGCCAAAACATTATGGGAAAAATATTCGGAGCGCATCTGGATTTTTCATTGCAGGTAATCCATTCGTAAAAATCCCAGGGTTCCCGTTCTTGCACTTCCGTCTCAAATGATGTAGTTTGACATAAAAACGAAGCTGCCTCGCTATTCTCGGCGAGATTTCTTGGAAAAGATCGACGTACAGACTGAAATTCGAACATGGGCAATTAGGTAAGTGTCTTAGAAACAGTTTGATACGACAGTGCCATATGTAGACAAGGTAAAAAGTGTAAAAAACACTGGGGTTTTCCAACCAAGGTGAGCGATATGGCGCGAAATATGAAAATGGAGTTGCATACCTTCTCTCTTATACTGTATCAGTCGAAAAAATGTGGACACAGAATACACGTATTATTCATGATGTATGACGTCTACTGATATTGTAAAATGAAGAAAAAACGAATGATTATGAAAATTTTGAAAAGGAATGATTTATATGAAAATTTTGAAAAAAGGGGGGGTAGTAGAGAAAAGGGGGGAGGAGGAAACGAAATCCATGCCCCATGCGCCTATGGTACAGGCAAGACAGTACAATTTTTTTTTATTTTATTTATTTTGGCAGTTTTAATATTTTTATTACATATTTTAGGAACATTTTAATTCGAGAGTATTCGTTGATTATTTTTTAATGTAAGTAGCTCAGTATTTCAGCTGTTTTCATGTTATCTTATTTTCTTCATCCATAGAACTATTTTTATACTGCAACTTCATTTTTAGATCATGTGACCAACACAATAGATGAATACGTAGTAAATATTTGATACAGACCAAAATGACGTTTCTTTCCTCATAATTCTATTACTTCAAGTAATATATGATATGAAAGATGTGGTTGAACAAGATTTGCCTTGCCACTGAATACCAAAGGTATCTGATATCATCTGTTCTACACAATGAAAGGGACTGTTTCCATATGAAAACCGCAATGTCATTTCTGTCTACTTACCAATACTCTCTCTCTCTCTCTCGCTTTCGCTCGCTCTCTCTCTCTCTCTCTGATGTAGACCAAAGAAAGATGTTTGTTGGTGGTGTATGGTGTTTAACGCCACTTTTAACAATATTTCAGTTATATTGTGGCGGTCAGATTTATTGGTTGAGGTAACCGCAGTACCCGGATAAAATCACTGAGCTGTCGCAAGTAACTGGCGAACTTTATCGCATAATGTTGTATCGAGGACACCTCGCCATGAAAGGGATTCGAACTCACAATTTTAGTGGTGATAGGCATTGATTGCACATATATTCATGAATCCAACTACCATACTATCACGACCACGACGGCCCCACCACCGAAAGAAAATAATTTACCACATATATTAAAATAAACTGTAAACAAACTATGGTCTGATTTTGAACAAATTATCCCATGCTGTTGTTAGGACAAAGATTCCAAATTGGTAATCAGATGCCGTAAATCAAAGAAGGAAATAACATACATTTGCTAAGAAGATACCAAAGGGATAATCAGAAGAACAGGCAACACAATGGCCAAAAGAAAATGTACAAAAGGACAAACAACGATCTACAAAACACACATACAAAACTAAAGATCGAGTAACACGAACTCCACTAAAAACCGGAGGAACTCCGGTGCTCTGGAAGGGTTAGCAGTTCCTCCTCCACTAGTGGCACCCGCCATATTCATCTAGTTACAAACCCGGTGATAAGTCATGGATGAGGAAAGAACAGGGAAGTGTTTGCGACAAGTGGAACATATCCGTGGTCATTTGTGACACAGATATTACATAACGGTCAACATTATTACATGGTGGCGACCATACAAAAGGACAAAATATAACAATGAATTATATCGACAAAACACTACACAGAATACAAGATATTGAGCAAATGTAATCCAACGACAAAACGATGTGAACTTGGATGCAACGAAAGCGTAAGTACTTCCTGTTTCACTAGTGACACCCGTTGTGTTACTTTTATACAACAAGAACATCAGTCATCTGATATGAAAATTGTGATGGACACCAGTTTAGGTAAATAAATATAAATAACGAATAAAACATGAATACCTAGAACACAAATTTGGGGGGAAGGGGTGCAGGTCGAACCAAACATCGAAATACCTAACCAGGAGCGTGAAGACAAGTAACTGATCAACATGAAACACACGATCTCCTATACAATGAGGCAACAAACTCATTGTATTAACAACATGGATTCCATATTAATAAAGCGTATATAAAGACATAGTAAGCGTATTAAAGTACATCAGATAATTAAAGAACTAACTAGCTTCCTAGGATAGGAAACAATATCTGTTAAAATTCTTAAAATTATATTCGAGATACACTATTATCTAAAAACCCATCTTTCATCTATCAGACACAGAGGACTAGACATAAATTAGTTGGTCGTATTTTGACAGTGGTATGTTCCATGTAGCAGGTGCTAATGCGCAACAATTACTTAGAGTTGATTACATTGCAATAAATATGTAGATATAAAATTTAGTGCGAAGAGCGTGTTACTACAAACCCTTGATCAGGTATGCTAAAAAAAAAAAGATGGGAAAGCCAAATAACTTAAAAGTCTTTCGGAACAAGAAAACTAAACGGCCTGAAAAGGATACCAAAATCGGCTAGCTAAAGTTACTGGTGCGTTTATTATAGGACAATACTCAAATAATAATTAGGAAGAACTGTTTTAGATACCTAAAACTTATGTCTCCCCTTAACAAGTGGTACTATTTAAAAAACAACTATTTGACCTTGAGGTCAAAGGTCAATGTCCAACGAAGGTCATTACAGTACGCGACACACCGCCTTATGATCATGCACTCACATACCAAATATCATTGACCTATCTCGAAAGACAAAAAAATGTATGGCCCGGACAAGAAAATACTATTTAAAAAACAAGTATTTGACCTTGAGGTCAAAGGTCAAGGTCCCACGAAGGTCATTACGGTACGCGACACACCGCCTTATGGTCATACACCCACATGCGAAATATAATTGACCTATCTGGAAAGACTAAAAGGTTATGGTCCGGATAAGCTCCGCTGAGAAGAAGCAGAAGAAGCGAAAGAAAAAATCAGACTAAAGCAATATGTCTCCCTTCGTTCGAAGGGGAGACATAATAAACAAGTAGTCTGTGATATATAATCCAGACAAACGTACGTTGATATGCATAAATCCCATACAACAACATTTAAGATGTCCTTTTAATCGTACTTGTGCTATGCAAAATAATATTGCTACTATCAGATTGACGGATAAACTGTGAGGGGCATTATTTTACTGAAGTAGAAAACACTTGCATGACCAGGGGCGCACCCGGCGCGCCCCCCCCCCCCTCCCCCTAAAATTGGAAAAAATATGATTTTTTTGTGTAAAATCGTGATTTTTCACAGGAAACACCCCAACAATTTTTGCACCTCCCTCCGCTCGGCGCAATTTTTTTAAGTGCGGCCCCCCTAGCTTGAAATCCTGGATCCGCCCCTAATGACCCCATCATTTCACTAAGACGGGAGGCTTGGGCCCCGAAACTAGGTTTTCACCACCAATTCCAATACAGGACAGTGAGTAGTCATGGTATATGTGTGTTAGGTGTATAAAATTTGTCTCTGTTTGTACGATTTTTCGAGTAGATTTTATTAATGTTACATTAGTGTGATATATTCGTTTTTCATTGTATCACACTATATATAATTGATAATTTCCACATTTCCACATTTCCGAATATTTTATCCTAATTTCTGGATTGAAGGATGTTCTTCACATTTTTCAACTTATAATTGTTATAATTTACAAGTGTCATCATGGTTTTTCCCACCTATGGGGAGGACTGTGATATGAAATAATTAATTAAATATTGAACAAAAAAAATTCAGATACAATTACTTTATTCAATTAATTAGAATTCGATATTTTATGATTGATGCAATAAAAATCTGTCCTCTATCACTGACAATACTGTTACCGGACTTGACTGTATGAGTAAAACGAAGGGTGCCTTATAAGAAACAGGAACTGCTTACCATTCGCGCGCAAATGGGTTCACTCCCTGGTTTTGGTGGGTATGTTTTTGTTTTGTTTTTTTCTTATTTCTTTTTTCTTTTTTTTATGTGGTCCGTTTTGTTCATCTTTTTAGTTTTCATTGTTGTGGGTTTTTTTGCTTTGTTTGTCTTCGTTCTTCCGTGTCTGGTTTCTAATGTAGACTATGTATCTGGATTGTCCATTCCTCATTGTGGCCCTTCGGTTTTCTCTAACGTGTATTTCCAGAATACATTTACAATTCATAAAAATATAACGATACATAATTTGTGACTTTAATCAAGCATTGATATATTCTGCTGATGATTTCATTCGTTGTCAACCAGAGCTTGGCTTTGTTACACCAGTCCCTGAAACAAAAATAATATGCTGGTAAACAATACATGTCCGACAAGGTGGTAAGTTTATGGCGGGTACATGATTACCGTTTTCTACGAACAGCCATTTCACATTTATATGTAAAGAAAATCTAGCTTCTTAAATATATAAAATATCTGACTTTACAAACATTTTATAGTCATTAATCATTATTCGTCAATATTGAATAACGGGACACTCGAAAGAAGCATTTGTGGATACCTACAAGTGTGCGACTATAATGGAACATAAACACGAGAGCCTGGAGACATACAACAAATGTCACTTCTGCTAGAAACAGTAATGAAGCACGGAAGCTTGGAACGGAAGATTCATAATTCACTCAATATTTAAATTCTCTGATGAAGCAAATATAACACAATTCCATGTTACTATATTAATAATAATAATAATAATAATAATAATAATAATAATAGTAATGATAATAATAATAATAAAAATAATAATAAAAATAATAATAATAATAATAATAATCAGTGGTGATCAACAACTATAAGATACAGTTCAATCCAAGCAGAAGGATCGGCCCGTACTGGATATAGCGGGCTTCATTTTCCGCATCCGTACTCGGGGGAAGGACGAGATGCGTAACAAGAGTACCCGAAGAAAACCAACGCCCTGGAGCAAGTCACTGACAAACTTTATCAAATAAAGTTATATCGAGTACACCTGTTATTTAGATCAAGTTTATAAACAATTAATCACTTAGCCAGATCGTAGCACTGAGATTGGCATGTTGACGTATGACTTGATTGCTACAAAAGGGGAGAGGTTGGTCAAGTTCTCAAAATTCTGCTTGGCAACGGACCACCAATGCCCACCTCAGACAAACTGTTGTTCATTCGTAACTTGATGATCAGTGCGGTGTCCACACAAGAGTCCATCATATACGTACCGTAAAAATGGCAATCAGTGTATTCGATAAATCTTTTAATTACAATCAGTGTATTTGATTAATCTTTTAATTAAAATCAGTGTATTTGATTAATCTTTTAATTACAATCAGTGTATTCGATAAATCTTTTAATTAAAATCAGTGTATTTGATTAATCTTTTAATTAAAATCAGTGTATTTGATTAATCTTTTAATTACAATCAGTGTATTTGATTAATCTTTTAATTACAATCAGTGTATTTGATTAATCTTTTAATTACAATCAGTGTATTCGATTAATCTTTTAATTACAATCAGTGTATTCGATTAATCTTTTAATTACAATCAGTGTATTTGATTAATCTTTTAATTACAATCAGTGTATTCGATTAATCTTTTAATTACAATCAGTGTATTTGATTAATCTTTTAATTACAATCATTGTATTTGATTAATCTTTTAATTACAATCAGTGTATCAGATTAATCTTTTAATTACAATCAGTGTATCAGATTAATCTTTTAATTACAATCAGTGTATTTGATTAATCTTTTAATTACAATCAGTGTATCAGATTAATCTTTTAATTACAATCAGTGTATTTGATTAATCTTTTAATTACAATCAGTGTATTTGATTAATCTTTTAATTACAATCAGTGTATCAGATTATTAGAAATAAAATAAAAAGCAAAAGATACCACAATATCAAAAAAATTCAAATATCTAATAACACAAATGTAGAAACAGAGATAACAATATATACATATACATGACCGACTGACTTTTCTGGGTTGGAACAGATACCTCAATATTACGAATTTAGTTTGTTACACATATTTGCATTGGTTCTTCAGCCCTGAATGTCAGCATATATTCGGAAAACAGACGGGGTACATATTTCAGTCCCCAAAAAAGATTAAAACATGGACGACAAAACATTACGCTTCACTGAATCAATGGTATAATACGGAATAATAAATGTATTTTTACCAAATTAAATGCTGTTTTTATACTCAAAACGGCTGCATGAACAAAAAAATATTACAACGGTTAATTCCTTCACAAATACCTGATCGATTCAGCAAACTCCTATCTTCCACGGTTGTACCATAACAAATAAACAAAACGTTGAGCCTTGAAAACTTTCGACGTCATGGGGCCACACCAAGGTTTTATTTACATGTAGTTAACATTTAAATTATTCAAACTGTTTCGCAAACCCGTTGTTTTGTTATGTGATATATTAATGTTATATTTATAAAGTTTATAAAATTTACTACATATGAAACTGTATTGATTTAGAAATTTAGTACAGTATTTTCCTTCATGAGACACCCTATACATGAAATATGACGTGACACCTATTTTGACGTCATTGAAGAATGACGTCAAAGGTACGGAAACGGACATCTAGAGATACGAAAAATGAAAATAAAAGAGGCAAATTTATTTAATACAGTTGAATGTTGTATTTAAAAAAAAAGGTTAAATCCGTAATATATCTGTTATTCAGCTATCAGACAGGGTATATAATGTGACATTCCCGGCTTAAGATGTATATTCCCTTCGGCTGCGCCTCAGGGAATATAGATCCTAAGCCGGGAATGTCACATTATATACCATGTCTGATAGCTGAATAACATATAATATAAAGTGGCGGGGTTTAGCTACTTTTATGGACCAAAACATTCCCTCTACGTCATGAAAAAATAATTATCTACATTATGAAAAAGTAATATCTTAAGTTATTATTAAACTAACCAGTAGCTGTACATAGACCACAGTATAATTTGCAGTTATCTTCCCTGAATAGTCTATACAATGGATTGGTACAGAGATCAGAATCGTACTCATTACAGTTGGGTATTTTATTGAGACATGGCTCTGGTGATGCATGGGCTGAAAAAAAAAAGATTTTAGAAATATTATTGGAAAAAAACATACTGACAAACATATCTTCGACACAAAATTATTGTGGGAAAAATGCACGAGTGCTGATTCAGACAAAAATATCTTCGAAATGAAATTATTGGAATAAAATGCGCGAGTGCTGATTCAGACAAAAATATCTTCGAAATGAAATTATTGGAATAAAATGCGTGAGTCCTGAATCAGACAAAAAAATCTTCGAAACAAAATGATTGGAATAAAAAGCACGAGTACTGAATCAGACAGAAATATCTTCGAAACAAAAACAGTATAAACTATCAAAGGAGATTACATGTATATCAATCTTATAATCAGTGTCACTGGTGGCAATTTATCTGTTCGAACGATATGTCATTTAAGACATCAAATACGATTTTATCATCTTTTGTAGCCAATATTATTATGCGTTACTAACGGATGAAGAAGAAATCATTGAGTTATTTAACTATCTTTATCGCTACTTATTCCCCACTTTATATTGTCAGTAGCGCAAGTAACTGTCAGGGAATATATACGTACCGTTCCGGAATATCTGTGTCACAAATGACCAAAGATATGTTCCGTTTATAGTGATCGCAACACGGCCCTGCATTGATGACGTATTGTATTACCGGGTTTGTAACAAGAGAAACACGATGGGTGCCACATGTGGAGCTGAAAATTCCGACTCTTTCGGAGTACTTGGGTCCGCGCTCATTTTTTACTTGTTTAAATATGGTACGTGTTGTTGCATGTCTTCATGTTTTTAGTTCCGTGTTGTAATGTCAGATACGATTTCCTCATAAAACCGATATTCGATTCGTCAGGACTCCCATTTTTGTTCATGTTTTATTTTACGCATACTTGTGTCCAGTATGATTTCTAAATCAGCTGATATTCGTGTCGTTTAACAGTAAAACGACGTGTGTCACATGTGAAGTAGGAACTGCTAACCCTTTCGGAGCAAATGAGTTCACTCCCGGTTTTTGGTGGGGCTCGTGATCTTAGATCTTTAGTTTCTGTGTATTGTTTTGTAGATTATTGTGTGTTCTTTTGTCTTTTTTTTCGCTTGGCCATTGAATTGTCTGTCCTTCTTTGATACACGGCTTATGGTTGCCCTTTTTGTATATTCAAGCTTTTCTTTAAATTATTTGTAATAAAACAGTCTTATTCTACATTTGAGAAAAGTTTGAAGATACCAAAGGGTCAATCAGAAGACGTAGATGAAAGAAGGACATATAATGCAATGGCCACAACGAAAAAAGACCTGATGACAACAAAGATCTCAGGTGTTCCGGAAGTAATATGAAAACATGACCTCTGAACTGTATCACTTCTATCTTGCAAGTATTTGTAATACTACAGTAGGTAACTTATTTTCGTTTTCCATGCATACGTCTGTAATGGTAATAAAACATTAAAAAACCTATAAAGGATAATACTGAATATAGTCATCTATGATAGTGGCGTATTTGAATAGTGTGAAGTCATTTATATTGGTGAATACCAATTTTCGTGGTAAAAGGAAAAATTGTATTTTAATGAAAGTGTAAATTCGTGGATTCCATGCTGTAGTCAGTACAAACATATATGGTGACAAATGTTTGTTGAATCTTTAATTTCGCGGTCTGATACTATCCACCAGATCAACGGAAATTGGTATACCACGAGTAATATTGAAATCAATGTGATCGCATATTGTCTTGTTAGAAGCCATAAAAGTACTCACGATCATGACAAAATGAACAGTATACTTTACATCTGACTTGTGCCCATGGTCTGTATACACTGCCAGGAGAACAAATTTTCTCCCTAGGGTATACTCGACAGTTCACTAAATCTTTACTTTCTAAAAAAAAAAAAAATTACTTCGCTCACGAGTGAGTTATTCCAATATTTACAAGTTTGATTGATTGATTGATTGATTGATTGATTGATTGATTGATTCGTTCATTCATCCATTCATTCATTTAATGTATGTTTATGGCAATTTTGTATCGTTAGACAAATGTGGTGGTGTATGAAGTTAGAAGTTCCGGTCTACAATTAAAAATAGTAATCAAGTGAGTGAAAGTTAAATTACCATCTAGATCAGGTTTCCATTTAAATGATGTGAAATGAATTATAGAAATATGATTTACATTGCTGTGTCTGTTTATACAACATTAGATAGCTTAGCTGAATTTGCACAGTGATATGTTTGTTTGTTTGTTTGTTTGTTTATGGTGCTTAACGCCACTTTCAACAATATCTTAGCTATATCGTAGCGGTCAGTTTTATTGGTGGAGAAAACCGGAGTACTCGGAGAAAACCACCGACCTGTCGCAAGTCAGTGAGAAACTTTATCACATAATGTTATTTCGAGTACACCTTGCCTTGAACGGTGCTCGAACTCACAACTTTAGTGGTGATAGGCACTGATTGCACAGGTAATTGTAAATTCAACTACCATAATATCACGGCAACGACGGCCCCTTAACAGTAATAGTCATTTTGACTGGACATATATAAAATGAAAAACAAGAAAGACCACACTGTCGCAACAGTTTTAAAATCTAATAAGCAGCCATACAAGGATACACAATTTATACACCTACCATACATATGCATGACCGCTCACATTTTGGTTTGATACAGGTACTTCAATAAAAAGTGGCGTGCCTAGACTAGTTTTATCGGTCCAATCCCCAAAAATATATGTTATAATTACCAGCCTGAGTCCATGGTCTCAAAGTTGGTGTGAGCTTAGGGTGCTTAGGAAAACAATTATTTATCCCTTTTGTTATCGAAACCGATAATCTTTGGGGATGCATGTGTCATTTAATGTAAAAAAAAACAATAATAAAAAACAACCCAGATATCAAATTTACTGCGCACGACGCATTTCTGCAAAACCTTCATCAGGTACGCTCAAAGTGGAAAGATTGAAAATTCAAATAAGTTAAAAGGTTTTGAGTGCAAAAAACAAAGGGCCTGAACAGGATAGCCAGAATCGTTTATGTTCACGTATGCCTGAGGGAGAAGAACCTTATTTTTAATGATAATTACATTCAGATATAGAGTTCATATGTACAATCAAATCATAACATTAGTTTGCAATATGTATCATAAATAATAAGTATAATAAAAGAAATGTAATTAAAACGTAGATACTTAATTTAATGTGCACGACGCATTTCTGGAACGCTCAAAGCCAAAATATTTGAAAGCCAAATAATTCAAAAGTCTTTTGGAGCAAGTAAATCAATGGGCAAAAAGGTATAACCAAAAATTATCTAAGGGAGAGTTGTGTGTTTAATTTGTCACACACGATCAGTGGAACTCTCTTCAGAGAAGCTGCACTCCACATTGGAAACACGATACTAATTACATACCACGATTTTTTCCCTGGTCACACTATTGTGGAATGTTAAATATCAAGACAACATCATCTATTCTTCAAAAGGTGAAATTTATAAGACCGAGCGAAATTTGTTTTCTTGTCTTCTATAAGGAACCATATTAGAAATGCAGCTACAAAGTAACATTCATTCTGCATGGTATTTGATGTTTAAATGAAACGATTACGGTCCATCATTTGACCAATCATATTTGATTAAGTTCAGTATCAAGAATAACAATTCGATAGTATGTTCATATGAATCATATACCAATGATGGTCTACAGGGAAGACGCAAAGATAAGGTATTACTTACAGTAATTATTGGCATATTAACCAAGCAATACAAGATAAGAGAGCATTACCAAGGGTGATCACAGACAGACAGACTGTCTAGGTTGCAAAATGGCACAATTTTGGCTGTTTTCATGATTAATCTAAATGTAATGTTTTACTTCTTTTTTGTCTTTACTGCACATACCTCCTGTGTGATTCAGTTTATCATCTATGTTGATATTTGGTAGAAGAACTGAAGAAAAAAAACATTAGGTTCTAATTGAAAACTGAAAATCCTAAAATCAACAATTTTGCCGGGAATTATTATGTGTTCATGATGGACATATCACAATCAATGAAACGGACCAAATGTTTTATTTGTATGGTAATAATAGTAATATACTAGCAGTTAGTGTTCAGACCATGCTGAAAGAGGCGTTAAATACCATAAATCTAAACCATGTTCAGACCTGTTAATAACTATTGTTCTTGAGTTTATTACGATGTACTTATTATGATTAACTATTAGCTTAATTATTAGACAGAAGATACTATATAATATACATGGTCACTTGTATGGTGTTTAACGCCACTTTCAACAATATTTCAGTTATATCCTGGCGGTCAGTTTTATTGGTGGAGGAAATCGGAATACCCGGAGAAAACCACCGACCTGTCATAAATCAGGATAACAGGTCTGAACAATAAAATATACATGTTTTTGTATCATAAAATAGTGTCCGCCGTGAAATACTGTCCTCTTTTACAATTGACTCCTATGATAAAGTCCGAGGACGGAATAAAGCACAGTAATGACTTCTTTCGGTCCATTTAAGGTTTTTCATTGAAATATACCACAACAGGACACAAATTCATAGGACACTATTTTGCCTTATATTTTCGTTTCACTGATATTGATAAATCAATTATCAACCACATCAATTCAAAAAACAAACTGAAAACTGTTCCTTGCACCAGATCAATAATGAACTTTATTAATCAATAACCGTTAGTTTTTTTTATATAACTTACATCAGGTACATAATAAATTCAGTTGATCAATTACTGTTAGTTATAATAGATGTAGCACGTGTCCGCGATTGCACGGTAGCATGATTTACGCTTTATATATACTATCGATGTCTATTACCACTAACAGTTGTTAGTTTGGCGTCCACAGACGGCGGCGAGGTATACTCGAAAATGTTTATCCGTTACTTGCGGCAGATCTGTTTGGTGAACTTAAGTCTATTCGTTCGATTGGATCTTTATCTTGGTTGTTAAGCGCCCTTTCAAAAATGATTCTGTAATTTTCTGGTGTACAGTTGTAATGGTGTGTGAAACATTAGAACAAGGGAAAACCACCGACCTGCCGGAAATTATAGATTTGCATTGCTCAGGCCTCGTTGTGGTCTGGAATCGAACTCACACACATTAAATTGGTGATGATGCACTAATTACACAAGTAACTACACAACCAAATACATGTACCACCATGCTATCGCGACCACGGAGGCTAATATCCGTTAGACAAACAAGAGCATGAGATTTTAATTTGATTGTATATTTGCTAAAATTTGGTTTGTTTGCTTGTTTGATGGTGTTTAACGCCACTTTCAGCAATATTTCAGCTATATCGTGGCGGTCTGTTACATTGGTGGATGAAACCGGAGGACCAGGAGATTACCACCGACCTGTCGCAAGTCACTGACAAATTTATCACATAATGTTGTACACCTCTCCCTGATCGAGATTCGAACTCGCAGCAACTACCATACGATCACGGCCGGATGATGGCCCCGCTAAAAGCTGGTTTAAGCATATCATGTCAAATACAAATGTAATACAACAGATAATTACCACTGTTAGTAGCTGGATGAAAAGAAACTCCTTGTGTTGCTGGCCTACTGGTGGATGATCCTCCTTATTATAATAAATTAATATTAGTAATCAAAGATAGTTAAGAGCACCTGAGATCACACCGGTTTTTAGTGGGGTTCTTGGTACCATTTTCTTTTTAGCCATTCTCTTTTCTGTCCTTCGATTTGTTATTTTTAATACCCCTTTGGTATTTTTGAACTGTTCTCGTGCTAGCCCAAAATAACAAGAACATTAATATTAAGTACCGTGAAATACGTTTTATTTAGGGGCCAATTATTGTGGAAACCGTTGATTAACTAATCCACGAATTAAAATAAAAACCAATACATGTATTTCTGAGAGCAATACCAAAGATTAGGATACATGAATTTGAGTTCTTGATTTGACATCAAGGAATGATTTTATTTCGTATGAGACACATCTATTAGTAACGATTACCCGAGGAAGCGCCTCAACTTGCAGTCATTGCCCCATTACATTCGTGTTCCCTTGAGACATATCCATTGACAGACCTTACCTGAGAATACACCTCCACTAGTAGCTTGAGTAACACGACGGGTGTCACTCTTGGAGCAGGAACTGCTAACTCTTCCGGAGCACCTGCGTTTTTAGGAGGGGACGTGTTGCTCCATCTTTAGTTTTCTGTGTAGTGTTTTGTAGATCGTTGATGCCATTAAGGACATACCCAAGCAATTAGTAATAAGGTACATGCATAATTATTTGCAGAAGGAGTTTACGGAGTGTTTCGGTCGAAATCATATGTGCTTTTGATCTTCAAGAATGCAATTTGTATTTGTTTATTTCATCAGATTCACTGACTGTCTTTACACGTACAGATGACCGTCGTGGTCATGTTCGTATGGTCGTTGGATTTATAACCTATTCAATCAGTGCCTATAACAAATAACGTTTAGAGTTCGAATTCCCTTCAGGCGATGTGTACTCGATACAACATTATGTGATAAAGTTTATCAGTTATCAGGTCGGTGGTTTTTACCGGGTACTCCGGTTTCCCCAACTAATAAAAGTGACCGCCATGAAATAACTGCAATATTGTTGAAAGTGACGTTAAATATCATAGCCCTAACACTAACTCTGTACAGATAGGGACAACCTACTATACTGATTGACAGATGCAATGTGAGGGGTATCATTGGACTGACGTAGGAAACACTTACATGACCGCATCATTGCACTAAGAGGGTAGGCTTGCGCACATAAAACTAGTTTTACGTCATCAATTTCTGTTGAAGTGACTTGACCAATCCAGGAAAGTGAACAGTCTTGTAGATGTGCATACAAGTTGCCTCTCCTTCAACGGTTTTTCCTATTAGATTTTAGT